>VXAA01003243.1:154287-202309 GCA_013399115.1 Anseranas semipalmata
TACGGTTGGCCCTCCTGGCTGCCAGGGCACACTGCTGGCTCATATTCAACTTGCTGTCAACCACAACCCCCAGATCCCTTTCTGCAGGGCTGCTCTCCAGCCTCTCATCCCCCAGTCTGTATGTATAGCCAGGGTTGCAGAATCCGGCACTTACTGTTGTTAAACTTCTTACAGTTGGTGATTGCCCAGCCCTATAATTTGTCAAGATCTCTCTCTGCAAGGCCTTGCCATCCTTGAGGGAGTCAACCGTTCCTCCCAACTTAGTATCATCTGCAAACTTAGAATGCACTTAAGTCCTGCATCCAGATCACTTATAAAAACATCGAAGAGAATTGGCCCTAAAATGGAGCCCTGCAGAACCTCACTAGTGACTGGCCACCAGCCTGATGTAACCCCATTGACAATAACCATTTGAGCCCAACCCATCAGCCAATTGTTCACCCATTGTATATTTACTTTATATAGAACTCAGTTCTTTAAATTTAGGTATAAATACTAATCTGTTTTCCTACATAGTCTTAAGACTCTCAAAACGTGTTAGGAGTATTAGCTTTTTTAAGTAGGTGAATATTAATAAGTAGTACTTACGAAGCTAAATGATGCCTCATTTGAGGCAGGAAATCTGTGACTGAGCTCCGACTCTTGGCTACAAAATCTATCCTTCCCATCTAGTCCGTTATGTTTCCTCTTTCTCTCTCTTTTTTTTTTATCCTCATCATTTTCCAAACATCTGCTTTCCTTTCCTTTTTCTAACAATGACGAGCAGTGACAAATATAGTTAAATTGCTCAGAATCTGTTACAGATAAGTTATGTTAAGAGTTTTCATGCATAGTAATGAATTATAACCTCTTTAAGCCAGGGACCTAAAGAGGGCCTAGGGATCTTTTTCTTCTGTGTTTTCACAATGTATTCCCAGTCCTTTACTAGGACTGTTGAAATATGGGGCGATAAATGATGTTGATGGCTGTTTAGCGCTAGCTACCAAGTCAGTTGAGTTTCCCCGGATGAGATCCGTGGTGTTCCAGGTGGTTTTCTGTCCTGGAACATCCCCATTTTACAGGTAAGCATGTGGAGCTTCTCAGTAGTTTATTCATTTTAATTTGTATTTGGGACTCCCATTACTTTGTGTTCTTTGTGTTGCTCCTTCTGATCTGCTATTCAAGAAAGTGTGTCTCCCCTCCATCGATTTCTTTCTATTTATCCTCTAAACAGCAGCGATGACCCATAGCTTCCGACTTACCCCAAACTTTGGGCCTATTGCTGTTTTTCATGGTGTGCTAATAAATGTATTCAAGTGATGTTTCTGCTTTGGAAGCTGTTGTCCTTCCCTTGATCTCTGTGGTTTTGTTGAGTCTTTATGTTCCAGTGATAACTCTGGGAGTTTTGTCAATGCTTCTATTGACAATACTGCTGATAACTCTGTTTAGGACTTTCTGCTCTTTCAACATTGCGTTTGTTTGGCTTTGTTCTTATAAATGCCAGGCCAAGCATAGGATGGGTGTGTGCTTATTCTGGAGCTGGGGCTTCCCCAGCTGTGCCAGCTGTTGCTGTGCCTCTTGGCTGCCCTCAGCCAGTTGGGAGAACCTGGAAATTCATGGGACTCTTTCTGAAAAGAGTCGTGCATGGGTGCTCAGGAAGCGAAGGCGAGAGAGGAGTGAGCTGGAAGCACTTAGCACCCCCTTGAGGCATTAAATCAGCTTTCAGATATCCATTTGTGTAGCTTGTCAAGCCTTTGGAAATGTTGGTCACTATGGGTTTTAAAAGCTTGTAGTAACACCTGGGTTTATTGAAGAAACTGAGTATACAGGCCAGCCAGTCAGAGCTTGGTTGTGGAGAACAGATAACTTCTGATTGGTGTGAATGTTAGATACAATATTTGTATTTCTTTTGTGTCAGGGGACTTGGAATTGTAGGCACAGTCAAGAAGTAACTAAAATTGCCATTTTGTGGGAGATAGTAAGCAGCTGTCACTTCTGCACAGTGACAATAATGCAGCAGAAAATAGAGATGAAAAGCGTTTCTGTCGCAGTGTTGGTGGGAGAAGCCCAGCACGCTTCGTGGAGGAGAGCTGGGGAGAGCTACATGGCTTTCCAGCAGCATTTGCTGTGGAGAACATTCTTGGTAGTTGATGACAAAAGGAGAGAGCTTGCTAATCCTTTTATCTTGTTTCTTCTTTTCCCTTTTTTGGGTAGGTAAAGCCTTAAACTGGCAGCATGCTTAACAAAATCCCTCTGCTTTTCTTTGCCTAAGTACTGGTCTCTGCAGACCCTGTTGCATGGTGTTGGTGTGTTTTCAAATGAGCTCACTTTATTCTGTTTTTCAGACTGTCATCTTCACTCCACTCCACTGTTTTCCAGATGCAACTTTTTTTTTTTTCCCCATCTTTTTTTTTCCCCACCAGCTTTAAACTGTTGCTGTGGACTTCAGGACTTCAATTCATGGCAATTATGTTATTGTTAGCAAAGACTCCCTTCCCTAGGAACAATCTCTTCACAAGTTAGCTAATGATGTTTTTATTAGCATATATTTTGGTTCATGATGCCCTAAGTAGCTTCTAATTACGATGCTTTGTCTGAATACCTTGGGTGGCTGCCAGCTTTCCATTTTGCCAGCTGAGGAATATTGTAGCAAACACTTAGGGAGCCTGAGGGCCATGTTTCTAGGGCAGGAAAATCTATCTCTGTCCTTTTTAAATTTACTTTTTTTGTTGTTTTTCTTTAACTGCTCATTTCCCAGGGAAAGATTGGCAAAGATATCTGTAGCATTTCCTAGTCCCCTCTTTTCTGAGTGACAGTAGTTGTTCTGGTGATTTGAAGGCAGTGTCACAAGGTAAGGTGCGTAAATGTTCCTCGATAGGAGGGCTTCTTTGCCTTGTTTCTCAGCTGGAAATTAGATGTTGGAGCTAAACTGAAGTAGTGAATTTCTGCTCTTTAAGGGGTAGGGGAGGCAGGGTACCTTGCTGTTGGTACCATGAAACTGTGAGAAACTGGTTCAGCTGTAAAATCTGGCTGCATCCTAAGGTGTCTTCTCTCCAGAAACAAAACCTTGTAACTTAGCATGTTGCTAGAGCTGGCCAGTCTGTGTGGACTCGGTCTCAATGGTTACTAGCACCATGTGCCTTACCAACATAATTACCAAGCTAATATAAGTTTCCACTGAAACCAGACTATCCTGAGAGGAGGTAACAGCATGTGTCAATGGCTTGAGTTACTCCTGCAATGAAGACATCATCTGAATTTTGCTCTAGTTTTATATGGGTGACTATGATGGTAGCCTACAGCTGGCTCAGTGAGGTGGCTTCCTATACGTGGTGTAAGGACATCCCCATGATGAGCTACTGGCAGCGTGCTACAAAGGTCAATGGGTGATTTGGTAGCGTGTTTGTGAGCGCACAAGTGGCACTGGAACTAGTGAGTGAATATGTTTATTTTCCTGTTAGGGTGAGCAGGAGGTAAGGTAAGTCATTGCATGTGGACATGTTTCTTAAGCTTCAACAAACTTGCAGCGTGTGTAGTTTGAGCCATGGTTTAGGCGTGGTGTCTCTTGCATGTTGTGTTTAATGACTGTGAGCTGCAGAAGGGCTCAGCACAGGTCAGTTCCGTGATGTTGCAAAGGTTTGTTTTCTGTTTATTTAAAATATTTCCAAATAGATTGTCCTAAAATGTTGGCATTTTTCCCTCTTCACTTTAGGAATTCTTACATATTTGAGAAAAATGCTCATTCTCTTATGTAAATCTTCATCAATTTAACTAGCAAACATACGCGTAGATCAGAGACAGACAGATCTTTCCTGACTTACTAAGCTTGCAAGTCCTGAGGTTTCCTGTATATCCTTACAGGAGTGATAGCTGACTGATCTGTTCTTTTTCTTTTTTTTTTCTCCTGGCCTTTGTGAAATGATGATATAAGAAATACATTTTAAAGCTTCCTTAGAACTAGAATCTCAGTCTTGAATCATGGTAGTGAAAACTACTCAAGGTTATAAAATGCTAAATTGTATCTGATAATGGCATTCATGCATAACATTTTTCCATTCACTCTTTGCCAGCTGAGAATGTCAGGAATTTTTTATCCCTCCCTTTGCTGCTTCTTGTGTGAGAAGCTTATGTTTCGGGATAATCTGTTTGACACTTCTGGTTTATTGCCTTTGCTTCTCTCCACACCCTGTATTTTCTGTTTTTTTGGCAGCCACTGCCTTGCAGATGATAAAAAGGGGCATTAAATGCCTGGACTTGGGCAAGTAGAGGCTCCCAGGCTGCGGTATATGTGCTGTTAATGGTGCATGGACTGCTGCAATGAGCTCGTACTGTGCACCTCGAGAGTAGCCGAGGGGTTTGGTCTTGGCCACTCAGATGCTACATACGTAGTTAGAGAGCAGCTTCTCAAAAATGGGAATGAAATCTAGCTGAATGATTGCAGCAGTCAGGAGTGAGTCTTGTGCTGATACGCACCTGCAGGTACTCAAAAAGCACCACGTGGAAAATACTATCGGAATTCAGCGCTTGGTGTGAGGAGGTGTGCAGTGCTCTCTGAGCACTGGTCTGGTTCTGCTTGCGCTGTACATCCTTACTCTTCCCGGCTATGCATGCAAGCAAAATTGTAATCCTTTTGCAGCAAGAACACGTGATGCTCTTTACAATCCAGGATGGTAAAAGCAATCCAATCAAGGGGTGGTGGATGTCTTCTGTTGTCTTTGTTTTTGCCTTTTTGGCTGCGGAGTTTGGAGGAGACAGCCCGGTGTGGCAGTGAGCCAGTGCTGGGGTGTAGCGCTGCAGGATGGCACAAAGAGCTGCGGACTGAATTAGTGTTCCCTGGTGTGCCTGGCAGACTGAATGAACCCAAGCTGTCTTCAGCAGGATTCGTCAGCCTCTTTGTAAATAGGCAGGAGCGGTAGTTTTTTATTTTTATATCCATTTGGCCTCTCTTTTGCTTTCTAAACCAACATTACACAAGACATGGTTAAGAGACTTTCACTACCACAACTTGGGTGTGATTTATGTTGTGCTCCGTTGAATTTATTTTTCTCTTCTAAGTATCCCAATACAGCTAGTTTGTGGGTTTTTCTTCCCCATTCTGTGCAGTTAGTACAGAGGAAATGTAAAAAGCATTACCTAAGACCAAATATACCCCTCCATGATGAGATACACAGGAAATAGAAAGCAAAAGAGTTTTCATGAGAAAGTTGCAGAGCTTTTAAATAGGTGGTGAATTCCTTAATAGCTGGTTGCTTCCATTTTTCTGCCCTTTGCAAGGGTGAAGCTTCTGTTGACATCAGTGAGATGGTGGGATCTGGGGTTGCGAAATCCCCAAATACTCCTGGCATCAACTAGAGCAGCTCTGGTTATGCTGAGCTTGCATTTGCACCACTTGAGGCTGAATTTGTCCTCAGTGGTGCAGGGCTGTACAGCTGTGAGGGTTGTGCTGTCTTTAGTCAGGTTCCGAGAGAAAAGGGGGACCCGCTTTCCGAGGAAATTTCGTAACACACACGTGGCCTCACAGCTTCTTCCTCGGAGGCAGCGATGGTGAGCCACAAGTGCAAAGGGAATGCTTTGGTAGAGGAGTGAGAGCGCAAAGGTGCTCGGAAGCCAGCTGAGCTTTTCACAAATATTCGTGTAACTCTAAACGAAGAGTCAGAAAGACTGCGTGAAGCTATGCAAGTCATTAGTTTTGCTGAACGAGAGGTACAGGACTTCTGGATTTCCCTGTGGGGTGAGCTGCTAATGATGGCTTGCTCGTTATACAAAGACAGGAGGTATTCTCAGTGCCCAGAAGGGACACCAGGTGGCAGGCTGTTAGACCCTGCTGCCTTCTCGCAGTTACCTTATCTTTGGACCAAAAGAGCCTGGTTTAAGCAGACTGGCAAAGCAAAGGCTAAAAGACTGCTCTGTACTGATCTTTCAACTAAAGGCAAGCGTCGATGCTTAAATTTTGTCATCCAAGCATCCAATCCATTCCTTTTGTCACCCAAGGAATTCAGAACTTCAGTAATTGCCAAAATAATATCATCCTTGTAGGAGCAGCGTGGAAAAAAATGTTTGATTTTGGGCTGGACCTTGGTCAGCTTTTGAAAAGGGTTAGGTGATGTGGTTATTTACGATGGTGGGAGCTGGTAGATGGCCGTCTGGCTGCTCTTGCTCGTAGGTTACGGAGGGGCTGACTCCTTGGCACGTTTGGGGTTGCAGCAAAGGGGGATCGGGGTGTCCGTGGGGCAGCTGCATAGGGCAGAGCCCTGGCTGCCTACCCCAGCCTTCAGGTAGCCCTTCTTGAGAAGCAGAGCTGTTCTTGTGCCAAATCTTGAACTGCTCCTGTTTCTCCAAATTTTCTTGGGAATTTCTGGATACAGAAATACTGCGCCATAAAATCGAGGTTATAGACACGGTAATTTTCTAATATAGAAGGTAATCCCTTGAGATATAATTCTGTGAGCTGCTTTTTTGTGTGACATTTGTTTTGGGCTTCTGTCCCACATTTGGTCCTTGGCAGGTGAAAAATGTGCACATTAGTATTTTGTATCCCTTTAATTTTGCATGACTCTTTTTTTTTCCAGGTAATTAGGCCAGAAAAATGTTCAGGACGACTTTGCTTTTGGGCAGTGAAATTAAAAAAAAGAGGAAAAAGAACAGGAAAAAAAGCATTCAATAAACGTAGTTATTTGCATAATATTTTTACTGGTTTGTTTCTAACCTTTGAAAATCCATGCTGATAAAACACATTTGTTAAGAGAGTCTGTTATTAGTTGATCAAAGTTATTATGGGTTAAAATTTCTCAGCGCCTGTTGATTTATTCAGTGCTGCGCAGATTATTTTTCTGTTTTCTTGTGGACAACAGTGATTTCTTATGACTGGGGCATAGTATATCATGATGTTTGTTATTGGACTGTATGAAAGAAATGACAAAGGGGATTTAATTTTGGTTTTATTTGATAAGTATTCTGTGCTGTGATAATTGATGGTAGTTATTACTAGTGTACTTTTAGTTGTTAAAAAAAGTATTTTTTTCCATACAGACCTTAGGAAATTGCATTAAGATACATTGTAATCCCACTTTGGTCGCTAAACTTACACGCTGGATGAAATCTATCATGATATTAAAAAGCAAATGTTGAAGCTACGTGTTCAAATATGAATGCTTTCTCTTCTTAAAATGCCTTAGAGCTAAAATATTACAGTAAAATAATGAAAGAGGAAATAACTGTCCTGCCAGCTGAGCAAGTAAATAAGTTTTCAGCACTATAAAGCAGGAAGGTCACACTATCGTGTTAACAACAACTATTACTGAACCTCAGTGCCTTTCAAAGGCAGTTGCCTTTCTGAATCTCCCTTGCTGTGGTCTTGCCCTCCCTCTTCGCAAGGAACTGGAATATTTGAATAGATTACTTTGTCTTAAACAACAGGGAACTGCATTCCTCCTGCGTGCTGCGCCTCTGCGTGCCACTTCTTGTTTCTTGACACAAGGAATGGGTCAGCTGGCTTAGTCTGGTGTTGCTGTTACTGGAATGCCACACGCTGATGAAGCGATTAATTAATCTCTTGAAATGTTCAAAAGAGGTTTTCTTTGTTGCTGTGTTTTAGCTTTACTGGTTTACAATGGTTACGGCTTACATTTTTGGGGAAAAAAAATAGAGTAAAGCTGACTGTGGAAGACTGTACCTGCAGAGAGATGTGCACAAAATAATTCTGCAAGCGTATAGCTACTTGAGTGTGGTCTAAACCACCGTCAGTCTGGTGTCTAATGGTCCTGTCCTTCCTCCTTTTTCTCCTCCATGCTTTCCCACTCCTTCCTTTCGGCTGAGCCTGGGGTTTACCTGATGCACAGCAAGCTGGTTTGGAAACCCAGCTAAAAACTAATCGTACCGAAAAAACTGGTAGATTGTATCCTGGTTCCATTAAAACCTACTTGTCCAGTGAAAGATGCCTGCTTTTCTGCATGGTTTTTAATTTCTGGCGCTAACACTGGCAATATTCTTCAGCGAAGCAGTTATTACAGAAAGCGTTCTCGTCACCTGGTCAAAAGCAAAAGGATTGAAATTCCCAAGAAGTGGTACAGCTTCCCAGTGTGCTTTCTGGGCCAGTGTTGGAGGAATCCAAAGCATGCGAGCTTAACTGCATGGCTCCTGTGAAGTGTGATTGCTGTTATCTGGGAGCTTTTTGTAAATTCACGAATACCTTGTCATCTAGATTAAAAACAGATCAGTATGTGTAGGGGATATGTAATTTTTTTCCAGCAGTTTACAGACGGGGAGGGGTGCGCATACACGGTGAAAGGTCAGGTCTACCCTCCTCAGATAAGCTCCCTGATTTTCAGGGTACTTTAGCATGACACACTGGAGATTTCTGTAGGGCTGAAAATGCTGGAAAGCATTTACTGCATTAGACATGCCAGGAGTAACGCCACGCTCTAAAAGCCCAGCAGGCGGGCATCTACCCAGCTCCCTCAGGATCTCGGCTGATCCCTTTTCTTCAGACCTGGCTTCTCGACCGATTCCTCTCTTCTTTCCTCGTCCCCCTTCCCGCTGCTCCCTCCTCTCGACGAGCTGTTCCACCCGCATCGCTCCCCGAGGCACTTCAGCCCTTGGCTGAATGGATGTGTGCAAAGGCACCGTGCATCGAAATTCGTACCCTGCCCTAAAAACGCAGTTGATTTAGGAGCTGTCCTCGGTTATTAGCTGCAGTTTCATATAAACCTTTTACAGATCCTTTTCTTTATGCATGAAAATCTGCAAAATGGCTCCATGAGTACAGTGAGACTAAGTGTGTTTTCCAAGACAGATTATTTTTGGTTTGCTTAAGAATAGCTTTAGGTGAATCAGCAAAAAGGCTTCTTGACTTCCTTTCTCTGTGTAATTATAAGCTGGAATTCTAAATCAGCTGCTTAGTCATGGTAAATTAGGAAAATTATGCTGTTCATTGGCAAGCTGTTGTTATAATAAACATATTTATTGCTTTTTTTTTTTTGTAAAGGATGTTTGACTTGAAACAAAAAACTGAAGAGTAACTTAAATGGCAAGAGCCCATGTTTTTCAAACTGTTACAGTATAGGATAACTAAACATGACAGGTGCTCATAGTTTTCTGACGAGTTAATTTTATTTGAGTGATTTGCAGTGTTATTATAAACCTCAACCCCAAGCTGAATTCAGTCTGTTCAAACTACAGAGCGAAATGTTGGTGTTTGCCAGCGTAAGGGGTATACATGCTGTCAGGTGAGGCCTCAAAATGTGAGGGGAAATCATGTCAAAACTTCTCAGAGTCCATGCACTGTAATGGAAAAGATGCGTAGAGCCCATAGTGCTGGGATTGCATAAATCCAGCAGGATGAAGAGCAGCAGGAGAAAAGGGGGAGGATTCATTTTTGTTGTTCCATTGGGATTTAAGGAAATTTAGAGACCTGCAACCTCTGCAGAGGCCTGTTCTCTAGGGGATGAAAGTCTGTAGTCCAGCCATGGCATGTCCTTGTGACCTGACAAAGTGTGATAATTCTGATTTATTCATGATTTTTTTTTCTGGGGGGGGTTATGTTTTAACAGTTTCATTCCTTGGCTCCAATGTACTACAGAGGTTCAGCAGCAGCTGTGATAGTTTATGATATCACCAAACAGGTAAGACTTTCTGCACGCTTTTTGCCTATATTAACTACTCTTCTTGGGCCTGAGTTTGACATAAGACCTGCAACTGAGGTTTGCAGGACCCCTGGAGGTCATCTGGTCAGCAGGGCCACCCAGAGCAGGTGGAATGAATTTTTCTACAAAAAACAGCTAGCTGCTTTGTCAACTGAACAGAAATTCTGTTGTTTACGTATTACTGATTTTAGAAGTAATTTTTTGTAAGTAAGCATGTAATCTCATGTTTGCATTGAGGGACTGAAGTCTTCCATAGCTCCTTAACTTTGAAATCAGTAATGAAATAATAAGTCTCTGACCTTTTGCTCAACATTATTCATTTGGAATGAAAATTGTATTTTCAGATGCTAAACTGCTCTTCTTCATTTCTCAGCCTCTGAGAAATGAATATGGAGGCTTGGAGGCTGTAGCTGAATTCCTTTCCCCTGTTTTTGAAAGAAACCCCTACTGATAAAGCCGGGTTAGAGGAGACGTTAATGGATGGATGGTCATAACAGTTCACTTGCATTTTATTCCTATCTTGCAAATTGAATTATTTATTGCTAGGTTGACCGGGCTGGGTTGGTTCTCTGGTGCATTAGTGTAACGATCTGTGGCTGAGGATGGTGGCCACTGTAGCATGGCAGCACTATTCTCCTTTGCTAATTTGCCAAGAAAAGATGAGGAAGAGTGAGTTATACTGGACTGATGGTTATTTGTAATTTAAATGTCTGATAGTTGATCTTGCAATGCATTGTAAGAATAGAACTTGGTTTTGCCAGCCTTTTTCCCAACTTACATGGAACAACTCACAAAATAGAGGGGAAAATAGGAGAGGAAGGTGAATGCCTATGTCACTGTTTGATGCTTAATATTCACAGGTGTGACTGTTAGAGTAGAATGGGTGTTTTTTTCCCAAATGACTGTGCTTTCCCTTCAGAGATACTGATACAGCCCTCACTGATTTAGACAGAACTTTTCTATGCACTTCTAATGGGGAAAAAATGGTTTATAATAAACTTGGGAGCTCGGTTTGAGTTTCAGTAATAATTTCAACCATGCATTAAAATTAATATTTGTAGGAACAAAAGTGATTTTAATGCTATTAGTTCATTAGCGTGCAGAAGTAGAAAATTTACTAGTAAAAGGTAGCTAGCATCAAAAACTGTTTGAATTTTGTAATTGGAGGGAAAAAGCCAGATCAGTTATCACTTGTCTCTTTGGTTTACTAATGAGTAAATTGAGGTTTACTATGTCACAGACTTGGAAATGCAGCGGTGTGAGAAGGGGAGAAAGGTCATTGAAAGCTCCTCTGGACATTACTGAAGTGTGACAGTGGTTGGGGTAATCCACTAGGCAGGAGTTGAAATGAGACAAATGAAGCTCACTTTAAAAATGAAGGAAATTAGCTGTTAAATAAACTTAAAATAAGAGCTGTGGCAGTTTCTTCATCAGTGAATATATAAGGAAAAATATTCAGTACTGCTTGGAAAAAAAAAAAAAAGAAAAAAGTGAACAAGGCCAAGCAAGAATTAATTTGGGGCAGTCTTAGGATGTAAAGTTTGAAAAGCAGGTTGCATATATCTAGCAATCATCTTTTGGCCTTCTGATCTATGAAATTATTGTTACATTAATACAGTCAAAGCTGGGTTCCTCTGACTTGAAAAAAATAAGCAAATACATACATCAGTGGCAACTAGGCTTTTAGCTTATTTATCATTTCTCTGACTTAGGATTCATTTCATACTTTGAAGAAATGGGTGAAAGAACTAAAAGAACATGGTCCTGAAAACATTGTAATGGCCATCGCTGGAAACAAATGTGATCTTTCTGATATCAGGTAATGCATCCATTTTTGCTGTTGATTTGTTTGTGGTGACTTTATTGCAGTTTATTCCTTCAGGTAACCAATTTGCTTTGTTTTTATAATAGTATATCGTTTTGGTCAGCTTTCCTAACACCAGTGTTCCTAGCAATGTGCAACCTCACCAGCAGCAGCACAACTTGAATTACACACAGTTTTTTTTTTAAACTCCTCTTTTGCTGCCCCTCCTCTGTATTTGTACAATCTGCACCCTCCAGCTTCTGAATTTTTGGGAGTGGAAAAGTATTCTTATTTTTACTTTTTCTTCTTCCATTCATGTTAAAAATGCAGAAAGTATTAAGGTATGAGCAAAACCAGCAGTGTTAAGCTAGAAGTATGGGCCTGAGGTAGAGTAACTTAATTCACAGAGTAGCTTTTACAACTTGTGCTTTATGCTTTGCAACAACTGAAACTGTCCCATAATGTGGGATGTAGAAAGTGTATGTGTTTTTTGTGTGTGTTTGTTTTTTCTTTGACTGTAACCTCAGGTAAGACTTGTGTCACCTGTGTGAAGCAAGAACCTCCTGGGTAAGTGAGGGGAAGGTAGAATCTGCCAAGATGATGCTGTTTGGGATGAGAGTGAAGCTAGATTAGCTCTTCTGCTTGTTAGCCGTATTTTGTATTTGTGTTTATCCTTTCTGGAATGGAAGCATATTCTATTGTACAACAGTGAAACCTTTGTGTCAGTCCATGACTCTGTTATTTCTTGCTTCAACTATGACTACCGACTCCATGGCTATATTTAATGCTTTCTTTTAAGGACCTCAAAGACTGTCATGGTTGTTCAGATATATCCCCCTGTTGTTTTATAATCATTATTTTGGCCCAGGTTCACCAGAGCTCTGAAGAACATGTGTAACTTGAAGTAAGTGATGCAGTGCTTTATTGAATCAAAGAATATGCAAGGACTGAGCCTGTGAATTTTTTTTTTTTTTTCAAAATTAAGTCAGTCCTGAACCAACACAAAACTGAGTCACAGCTTTCTGTAAGACCTGAACAAGCCCTGACACTGGGAGACTCCAGGTTTTCTAAGAGTGGTCTAAAGGTTTCCAAATGTGAAGTAGAAATGAGAGGAGAGCATGCACATAAAAAATAAAAGCAAAAATCAGCTGGCAGAAATCTGAGCTTTCAGTTGCCCTGAGAGTCACTTTAAATTAATTGCTTAAATGTTCCGAGCAATACATTTGCCTGATTAAATCAAGGATAATAAATTTAGAGATTATCACAAATGGCACTAATTGCAAATGAACCCATAGCCTCCCCTCCCTTTTGGTGGCATTCACCATGGCAGCAAGCTTTCAAATGTGATCCACCAGAGACATGTTAGCGTGGGGACATGAATTAAAGCTTGCACCGCAGAAGCGTTGTGAGAACACCGTGGTTCCTCAGAGTGAGTGTGCTTCTCCTGCCAAGTTTTTCCCAGACACTACCTGTTGTTTACTGATTGCTGATCATCCATTTCTTGCTCCTGTTTGGCCAGTACAGCTCTTCCATGCACATGCAATGTCCTGGTGTTTGCATGGTGCTCATGGTGCTCAGTGAGCTAATGTCTCTTATTCATTTTGTCGATTTTTTTTCCCCCATAATTATCACAAATTTTGAGAGTTTTTTTTTCCCTTCAACTATTCTTTCTGCATCCTCCAGCCTTTTCTCTTTCTAAAGTCATCCAGTGATGTCCATTTAAAGAGATTTTTGGTGGACAAATAGAGAGCAGACTGTATCATACACTTTATTTTCACAGTTTATCCGTAAATATGATTGTTTCTGCGATACATGCAGCTGTATGTATTCTCTGGCTGCTTAATGTCTTAAAAATGACTTCAGTAAAAATGATTATAGGTGAAATGTGTCACCAATTTACCACACTGTCTCCAATAAGTAGAAATACAGAGAAATTAAGAATAAGATGATATGAGCACACAAAAGCAAGCTGCTGCTTCTATGCATTTTTGGCATCTCTCTTTGGTTTTGCAGAACTTTTGGCAGATGTTTGGTTGGGAATTAGAGAGACAGCTGCTTTAAAGACCAACATGAATAGAAGCAAAAGAGGACTGGCTGACCAGGTCCCAGTTGATTTCATTCTGTCATCTTTATGACTGTAAGAGACAATATAAGGAGGTATGAATGGAAGCAGTAGGAACGCATTCTTTTCCTCTGGCAAAAGGCTGGCACTATTTCTCATAATCATTGGCCACGTTACCCTCCTCATTTAGCATCTAAAAATTGTGTTTGATCTGCCAGATGGATTTGGGACACTCAGGAATCATGCTGCTTTTCTCAGTGTTGTTAATAGGCTATCAGCAGTTCTTGGTGCTTTATGGAAGTAAATTTCTTCTCCACTTTGAAGGATTTTCTACAGCTAGACAGGCAATTTTATTTAGTATAAATCCCCATCTTTGTTATAATACTGTTAACTATAGTACTGTTGAATGTTTGGCATATTTTTAAGTAATAGCCTCTTCCTTCTGATGTACGTCCTGTCCTTCTGACAGGTCATTAAAAAGTAGTTTCAAAGACAGGAGCTGAGATTTGAATATTAAAATGTTGTAAATGTCCAAAATATATATATTTTTGAGCATTAAAGAAGTCAGTAGTTATAACAGCAACTGAGTAGCGCTTACTTCTCAGAAAATATGGTGCACCTTCTTAACAAATCATGTTCACTGGAAAGTACCAGATCCTTGGTTAGAGAATTCAGCAGAATTTCCTGCTCAGATCTTTCCCCTATTCATCTGAAGTACTTCTTTAATTCAGTAACTATTCGGAAAATCTCAAGGAGGATTGAATCAATAGAATGCTTTGGAAAGCATAAAATGAAATAATTGATGTATTTCAAAACAGGTATTCTTCTAACTTTCCCTGTAGCCCTGGAACAATACTTCCTCAACACTACACTGGTGGTTCTTGCCTTCTTCACCCATCTTATGTTTATTCATTTCTTGGCTTAGAGCTTGAGCATTTGTGCTTTTTCTTTTGGATGAGGTAGAATCTTAGCCATGTGGACATCCAGGCTATGCGTACATCACGTGGAGTTATCAGACTCTTCAGTTCCAGCAGCACTGGATGGCATGCGTACTGCCCACGTGCTGTGGAAGTTTATAGGCTTCCTCTAGAAATGTCATCGGAGAGGGCTAAGAAGTTTTGCGGCGCTTCCTTGGAATATTGTCACTTGCTGCTGTTTTATCCTTTCCTGGAATTCTGAAGTTTGCTTTCTCATCTAAATTACAGCAAGTTTGCATTACATAACCCTGTGCTCTAAAATTTCTGCTTTACTGTGGTTTGAATATTACGTTAGGTAGTTATGTTCCTTTTTTTTCTTTTTTTGTATTTCCTGGCCATCCACAGATGGTAATACCTTTCATAATAAGGGCCAAGGTGCCATTGCACAATTAGTAAGGGAAATGCTGCTTTCCCTGTGCCTTCGGCAATAGAAAGGCATATAATGAAAAGAAGCAAGTAATGGAAGAAAGCTCTGAATCCAGATGCCGTAATTGCAGTCTAATTTTTTTGAAACCAGTTGTAATAAATCAGGTAATTATTCTGCCTCTCTAGATCTTTCCCATGAGCAGCAGAGCTGAATTATTTAAAATAATATACCTCCATAAACTAACTGGGAAATTACATTGTTGTGCTCCCACCTAGGTACCTTCTGTTAGGCACTGGTACTAGGAAGAAATTGTACTGGGGATCTCTGGATTACTACATCACAGCTGTGGGGTGAAGGTGTTGAAGCAAACTGTGCAACACACAACAGTAAAGCCACACAAAACATGACAGCTGATGTACCGAACAACTGGAAATGAAAATAGTACTGGCAGCCTGGTGTTTCAACGTGTGTTCACACATTAGCATTCAGTCTCTGTTTCTGAGATGTTGCTCAAAGATCAGGAAGAGCAGTGCTTACAGACAATAGCAGACACAGCCAGACTCAGCTTAGCCACCTGGCCCAGGCAGATACAACATCAGCATGGGGCTTGCTTTGTGTCTGAAGCAGAGCTATTTTGCATCTTGTAAACTGCATTTACCAACTTTCCACACATGAAGTACTGGCTACAAATTGAGGACGTTCTACCAGTGATTTTAGGATGGCGTCACTTTGGTGACATGGCACGGATTGGTTTTATTCCCCCAGCAAATTTGGTACTCTCAAATTGTTCTTGCCGATGTGCTTGGAATCAATGGCTTTCATATTTCTTTCAGAGTCTGTCTGTCTTACCTGCACATTGCAAGCACTTAGACATACAATGCTCCTACTGTTGGCTTCCACAGGAGTCATACCCTATGTTGTTTGAATACTTGGTAAGGACAGTACTGCTTGCTGTCTGGATCAGCAGAGTTGTAGGTCTTTCTCTAGTGTTTTAATGCTTTTCTTACCAAGGTCAAGTTTAAAAGACAAACAAATGGGGTTGTCATGTAAATTATCTCACTTTTTTCAAAGCATGGATTCAACAGCAGGTCAAGAGATCTGTAAATTGATCGTTGGTGAAATATTGATATTTTGAGTGTGACTAAATCACAAAAGAAAAAGATGACTTCTTTTGCAGGGAAGAAGAGCATACTAATGTTTTTCTGATTAGGCTGTGTTTAATGTTTCAGTGTTGCAGTGCAGGAAGCTTCAGATTTATTTAATGTGTGTGGTTGTAGTGGACTGACAGTATTCAGCTGCAACACTGTTTTTAAGTGTGTTTCCTCTAGGAAAAGCTCAGGTAGGCAGGCATCTGTGACAACCTGAAACGTGTATCATAATCATGTCATTTTATGTTTTTGAGAAAGAAGAAAAAAGAGCATGAAAATGAAGCTGTTTTGGAGGATGATGGGGAATAGCTGTGCCTGGAGATATTTGGTGCACTTTAACCCACAGTACTGTGGTGATAATCTTGTTTTTAAGAACTCACTGAAAGGAGTTCTTCTTGAAGGAAATTGAGTACATGATCAAAATGGTTAATTTGAATAAACAAGAATGTATGTTCTGGATCTGGTTACCTTAAGATTACTACGTGACACACTCAGGAAAAAAAAAAAAAGAGGGCCCTTTGATACAAATTATTTTGTGAAGTCCACAATGGTCTTTTGTATCTTAGATCTGGCTGTCTTGAGTTATTTTACTGTAGCCATGTGGGCCAGGGTGGAAGCAGGAATCACAAGGTTTTTCAACACATTTTAATCATTCTGAGATAAAGATTTGAGCAATTACAACTAAGAAGCTAATTTTTTTTTTTTTTTCAAAATTAGATGCTTTTTTGAAAAATTGTTTTCTTTTATTTGTCAATTTTCTTATAGGGAGGTTCCTATGAAGGATGCCAAAGAATATGCAGAATCTATAGGTGCAATTGTTGTGGAAACCAGTGCAAAGAATGCTGTTAACATTGAAGAACTCTTTCAAGGAATAAGTAAGTAAATTAGTTTATAAATAAAATTTTATTTATTTATTTACTTATTTTTAACGGTGATTTTTAGACAGCTTCTGGAAATAGTTGTCTGTTTCGGGTCTAAAAACTTCTTTACCAAGGGCTTCAAGAAATCCATTGGGCCAGTAGTATGGCAGCTGGTTACGCAGATGTAAATTAAGAGTGACTTTGAATATGCTAGAGCAAAATGTGGTAGATATGGGGTAAGCCTCTTCCGTCTAAATCTGTGTCTAAATCCTGAACCGGGTCATACCTTCTGTTTCAGACCAAGTCTGCTGTAGAAGAGATACTGTTGATCTTATCATCATGTTGATAAAAACTTAAATGTTGAGCAATGTGCCTGGAGGGCTAAGATGGGTAGAAAGTAGTCATTGCAGTGGAATCCATTAAAAAAAAAAAAAAAGATTCTCTCCAAGTCTTTTAAACAAGATGCGGCTGACATTCCTCACAAAGATCAGAAAAAATGTCTTGTTCAGTTTGTGTTCTAGGAAATCCAGTTTTGGTCTCCGGCTGAAAAATAGTGAGAATCACAGGATCTTTGGGCTGGAAGGGACCTCAGGAGACCTTCAGTCCAACTTCTTGCTCAAAGCAGACTTGCTAGTGAATCCAGACCAGGTTGCTCAGGCCTTTGTCCAGCTGGGCCCAAGGGTAGAGGTCCTACAACCTCTCTGGGCAGCCAAATCTAGTGCTTGAATAGTCTTCACAGGGCATGGCCCTTCCCCTCCATTACGCCACATATCAAATCAGAACCTCCCCTGGTTCAATTCTCGGCCACTGCCACACCAGTTTGTCAACATTTTTCTTATATCGTGGTGCCCAAAACTGGATGCAGGCATTACACTATGTAGCAGGAGCTAAACACTTTACTTGATCTACTGGCTTGGCTGTTGTTGGTATGACTCAGGATGCTGTTGGCCATCTTTGCTGCAAGGGAGCACTGCTGGCTTGTGCTCAGCTTGCTGTCCTCAGGTCCTTTTCAGCAGAGCTGCTCCCTGGGCAGCCCGTCCCCAGCCTGTCTTGTAGCCAGGGGCTCTTCCTTCCCCCATGCAGGACTTGGCATTTGTCCTTTCTGAATCACGTAAAGCTCCTGTTGGCCCACTCCTCCCTCCAGCCTAATGCCCTCTGAACAGCAGCCCTGCCCTCAAGTGTATTGACTGCACCTCTGAGCTTGGTATCATCTGCAGGCTTGGAGTGGGTACATATTTTTTCTGCTTCAGGCCACTGATAAAAGATATTAAGCAAGGTACCCAAAGTACTCCACTTGTAACTGGCTTACAGGTAGATACATACTGTTAACCAGTGGCCTTTAAGTCTGATGATCTAGCTAATATTTCATGCAGCTAATAGTCTACCCATCTAGACTATAGAAACCTGACTTGGGTATATCAGGATGCTGTAGGAGAAAATGTTGAAAGCCTTGCTGAAGTCCGAGTAAGATGACATCCAGTTCTCTCCCCTCAATCACAGATCCAGCAATAATATTACTTAGGGCAATAAGGTTGCTCAGGTATGGTTTACCCTTGGTAAGTCCATGCTGACTGGTCCTGTTCACCTTCTTCACCTTCATGTGCTCGGAAGCAGCTTCTGAGAGGATTTGCTCTGATTTCTTCCAGGAAGCAGAGTGAGGCTGACCAGCCTGTAGTTCCCGGGCTCATTATTCTTGCCCTTTTGGAAGACAGATGTAGCATTTGCCTTTCTTCAGTTGTAGGGGACTTCCCTCAATGTCCACAATCTTTCAAAGATGATAGAGATAATAAAGATCGGCTTTGCAGTGATGTTGGCTCTTTCTCTCCACGCCCTCAGGCCTGTAGGGGTTGAGATTTCTTAAAAGCTCCAGGACTTGATCCTCTTCCATTACTGGTGGTTCCTCCTCTCCCTGAATCCTCTTTCGGGGTGCAGAGGCCTAGGAGACAGCATGTCCAGCTCAACATCAAACTCAACTTTGTTTCTCTAGGGTCTTTATTTTATTTCCCTTCACATATTCATAATCAGCTTGTGTTATCTATTAAGTTTTGCCTGAGATAGGCCTGTTCAAGTATTGCTTTGTTTGTACAGGTTGTATTTGAAATTGTCGATGAGAACTGATATTCCTAGAATACGCTACGTTTCTATTCCCTCCTTTAAAAAAGTACGAATGTGTAACATGGCTATCTGGAGGAAACGGTTCTTCCTTGTGATAGTTTACGTGATTGCCTGTGTCTGATGGTTGTGAATGTTCTAGCGGAGGAACTCATCCTTGCCATGTAATTAGATAATTAGTTTCCATTTTTGATAGGCAGTGCTGCAGATGGCAGCATGAACTGCCCCTAATAATGGATATATTAGATGAGGAAAATCAGCTAAATTGAATTTAGTATGAACTAGATAAGCAGGCAAGTGCACTTAATACCACAGGCAATTACTTCTATATATAGAAATATTAGGTCTCAATGGATGTACTTATGACCTTATCAAGTACTCAGAGGAGAGAAAGGAGAGATTTGGTAGTATGTGTTCACAGAAATACAATGAAAACCAAGTGAAAAATGCTAAACTAGCAGGAGAATGAATTAGTATGATTATGACTGGGCAAAGGCTATGGATAACTTTATGATGTCTTATACCACTTCAATCTTTTTATTTAGGGCATCAGTGAGCAGGCTGCAACTTCCAAAAAAGTCTGTCGTTGGCTAAGCTTTATGTATTGTCTGTTTTGCAGCCTGGGTTTAAGAGGAGGTTCCAACATGTGTGGAGAATTTCTCCATTAAAAATATTTTAATTCATCTAAAAAGTTACCTCCTGCTTGCTTATATTTTTCATTTCCAAGGATATTTGAACATAACCATTTCTCCTTTCTAAAGTGTCTAACAACTGTCTCTTTTTCAGGGAAAATATTGTGAATGGAGCGAAATAGTATAATGGGAAAAAATTACTTTACATAATGATACAGAGAGGGTGGAAAATAAAAGGGAAACTGGGTTGTTTTGCTGACTGCCAGATAAATCTTGACAAAGTTATGGAGGTTATAGACAGATCACTTCATTTCTAAAGTTATTATATTACATTATTTTTAAAAGATTTTTTTTTTGATAAGTCTCTCAGGATTTGAGGATTTGACTGCTTTGAGATATGTCTTAGTTACACAGCCTCAACACAAATACATTATCCTTAATTCTTCCCAAGAAAATACAAGATGTGAAAGAGTAGAATCTGCAAAAGCTTTTGATTTTTTGACAATGGGGCAAATCTGGTGGGACAGGGACTCTGCAGGCAGTATGCTTAGGCCAATAAAGCTGGGGATGCAGACTGAGCAAGAGTCAACAAAGTCAGTGTCTTCTGCGCTGGAGAGTTTTCACTGAGCTGCGTAATCAAATGCAGCTCCTGGCTGTCTGTTGTACCTCCGTGATTTCAGACGGCAAGCCAGTCAACTTACCCTGATTACATTTAGCAGCGCCCGACTGAAGGCTTGCTGCGATTGTGAAACATCACGTGGCTGCTTATTTCTCTGTAAACAAGAAAAGAATGTCATTAGTACGGTCATATATTCCCTGCTTGGATTGTATTTTTCCAAACGTCTTTCTTGAAAGGTTTTTGGCATCAAAAGGGCTTAAGATTATCTATCTATCTATCTATCTATCTATATATATATGTATATATTTCATATATTCCAGTAGTTGCATTGTTTGTGTTAGTTTTTTGTTTGTTTGTTGTTTAATAGATAAGAGTCTATGCAAGCAAATATTACTGTTTTGATTCCCGGCCTTACAAGAATCATAGCCCCAGCAGCTCCTGGGAACTTGTCACTGGTATAGACTTAAGCAACAGCAAAAATGCCAGGAACGTATTAAAAAATAGCGATAAAGTTGTGAATGTGTGTTGCATCACACCGTGTCTGTACCATCCCTTCTTGTTTATGGGGCTTTAGCACACTGACCACTGATTGTGCCTGTGAAGGCAGCTTTCCCATCTGGTTTTAAATGACTAAACAAGTTTCCCCAGGTGTACTGTAATTTAGTAGCAATCACACCCTTGTAATTTTCAGACACCCGCTCGTTTAACAAGTAAAATAAGCCTTAGATACATTATTCAAATCTAGTACACACCCAGCTGTTTCTCTTCAGTGTGTGCATATTGCCTGTTATCTGAGCGTGGAGGTGCCCCAGATAGGAAACAGAAGATTACATCAAAGCCACCTCTGCAAATGACAGAGCTGAGACTGAACCTCCCGGGTTAACAGCCCTCTGCCTCCGCACGTCCAGAGGTAAACAGGGACAAATGAGCCGCTGAAGAATACCTAGCCAAATTAAATATGAAATAAACATGCACTTAAGCGACAAATAAATGCTGGACGTGCATTATTTCTCAAAGTCTGGCAAATATCGTGGGCCAGCATGCTACCAAAGGGACCAAGGCTGAAGCATTTCAGCATCTTCTGTGAAGGGCGAGAAGGAAGCTGAGGTTAGGTCATAGGTTGGACTAGGTGATCTTGAAGGTCTCTTCCAACCTAAAGGATTTTGTGATTCTGTGTGAATAGGATTATCAGGGTTGCTCTGCAAAAAGCTCGTAAAGAGCTGTTATCATGCTCGGTCTTACTGATGCTAGTACAAAGAGAATGAGACAGGCTTATGTTTAACAATCCACGTAAGAAAGTTCTTCCTAGAGTAGGCTTGCTAATTAGAGCAGAGAGTTTCTGTCTCTGGATACAACCTTTCATGTGGTAAATGCTCAGTTATAAATATACAAAGCTATTGATTTGCTGATGCCTTGCCAGCAGTTCGTATATTGAATATTTATTGTAACCCAAATACTTGTTTCCTAGAAATACTGGGAGATAAAAAACAAAACAAAAACCCTCTGGAGTTTACAGTTTAACCAGTTGTATACTCAACAAACTGCAGAGGAATGTCCATTTGCAGAACAGGGTGGGATCCCTTCCAGCGGACGTTTGATGTTTGCACTGACTGACTCAAATGGCCTTACGTGAATGGAATTGGAGGTGGACAATTTCAGAGCTTTGTCTGGTTTTCATCCTGTTATCTGCTGATTTGCAGAGATCTGTGAACTCCTTTGGAGGGGTCTGTGAAAGACATTTTAAGCAAATCAAGTACATTTATGCTACAATGCAATTCACATGCCACTTTTGGCATTTGATTTGCTGTGAGCCCAAGCTCATAACTGAATTTTTGTAGGGGGTGTTCACATACTGTAAAAGATGGAAGAACATGGCCCTAACTGATAAATGTTTGAAATTATATTCTTTACAGTTTGTGCTCCCTGTATTCTAGGATTATTTTTCCTCTTGCTTTCAAATTTTTAATTAGTGAGGCAAAATTTACTGGCCTTTGGACTACTCTTAAAGTTAAATTTGGAAGGTTCTGGATTTCTCTCCAACCATAGGAGAGCTTTTCAACATAAACTAGTCAGCAAACCAAAACAGCCCAAAGGTAATTACAGCAGGACCTCAAATAAAGATCGGAGCTCTTAGTAATTAAAGTCGTTAGGCATTCTGTTATTTACTTTGATGCATTTAAGATTTAAGTCTTCTTTTTTTTCTGTAGATTTTGATTACATGAGCGAAATGTAGTTGTATTGCTGTTTCCCCTAGCAAGAACTTCAATGTCACAATTCTATGCTTTTCTTAAAAATATATATAAAAAAGTAGAAATTTTGGATGGAGATGCTATTAGAGGTATTAAAATAATTGCAGCCTAACTATGTTTAATTATATATGCAATATACTTTATAGTAAATGTGTGCTGCCTTGCATGAAAATTTACTGCATGAAGTAAACAGCAGTCATCTCTGTCAATTGGGGAAATTCTGCTTCACTGCAGGTATGGGGGACAAAAGGAAAATAGAGACTGACTGCTGGGCCAGACTTTGTAACCCACATAAGGGACATGGGGAAATTCTGAAATACCAGTGAAACTGGTTTCAAAGGATGAAAGGATTTGGGGAGATAAGAAGTGTGACTGTCCTAAGTCCTACACGTGCACAAAGGGTCACGTATGCAAATACCAAAACTGCTGGATAAGATGTGCCTGCTTCATTTTGCTGTGCCTTCATGGATGGCTGGCTTTGTTAATGTGGGTTATAGAAAGCAAGACTTTGCAGGGGTTCACCTGGCTGTGATACAGCTAGCAATGTTAGGAGGAGCAAGCACAATGTCAGAAATCTGTGGCAGCTACCAGGCTGCTGCTCTAGAGCCAAGCAAGATGGATTTCACATCCTGCTCTAATGAAAATCTCCCCTTCCTCCAGCCCCCTAAAAAAAAAAAAATAAATGTTGTACACAATTTTCAGAAAGAGAACAGATGGGAGAAATGCACAGAAAGCCACAGTGCAGCACCATGATGTATTGCCTCTTACCCTTAGCAGAATTATAGTTTTGTTAGGTAATAGAACCGTGCTTCTTTTGGACTTGAATTTCATCACCTGGATGTGCCAGCTAAGGTTGATCACATCATATCCATTTTCCTTCCTCCTACACACACTAAATGACTATCTGTTCAATGCTTACAACTGGAGCATCACATTCAAGAAGGAACAAAGAGAGCAGATTTTATTACTGTGACGATGCGTCATGCTTCCAGCTGCAGCAGAGCAATCCCCGTCTGTCTTTCTTCAAGTTCTGCTTGTGGAGCCGTCACCCAGTCCATGTTGTCTCTCTTGCTTCCTGCTCCAGTTTTCTTTTTTCTCCCTTCCTATTTTGTTTACCTCTTGTCCCTCCCTCCCTCTCCTTTCTCAATCTCTTTGCCTCTGGCACTCTCAGAGCCACAATTCCCAGAGTGCTAATTAATCTCTTGACATTACAAATCTCGGATTCAATAGCGGGAGTTGGAACTCAGCTGGGCATGGGGGAAGACCCTGACCTTCATTCTGGACTGCCTCAACCCAACTCAAACATGCCAGAAAGGGGGAGATACAATTGGTTTAGTGCTTCCCGCTGGTTAATGTGCAAGGTTCACTTCAGAACCCTGATAGTTCTGAAATCCTGCCTTTGAGCAGTCCGTTGTGATGCTTATTATTTTATATGCCATTATGTGCTTATTGGAATGAGATCATGGAGGACCCCATGGCCTCTGCACAGATGCATAGAGGTGAATGTTTACAAATAATTTCATTGCAGAAAATAATCTATGAAACACACCCTAAACATTAGCAAAATGAAATCAAAATATGTAATTACATAATTAATGCAGGTGCAAAATCTAATTTTAAATCACAGTCAGTAGACTTCACTCCATAGAAATGTCAGTGATGGGAACCATATGGAACTTTATACTGCCTCTAGCAGAATGATTTAATAATAAATTTTTAGTTCCCCATTTCACCAGTTCAGCTCTGGAGTTCTTAGATAAATGTAGGCACATCTATTTTTCTCTGTGTGATCGACTGTTTCATCTGGAATCCTAAAGCCTGTGCTTGGTATTCTTTCGTCAAATGGTAAGCTGGCTGGCTGTACCCTGCTCTCTAAAATGTGGAAAAGGTATTCTGCTTGTGGTCTAGTTTGTTAAGTTAAGCAACAGAAGAGTTCCATCTCCCATGAAGCCAACTCAATCTTAACAGAGCAATCTTCGGTCTGAAGAGGAATTGTCTTAATTTACTTATTTCTTAAGCAGAGAATTGTCAGGCTGGATGTCAGGGCACTACTGCTCCTATCTGATGTCAACTGCGTGAAAAAAATAGCGTAAATTAACAGTGCTCTAGGTTATAAAAGATACATGTTTACCTTTTATTTCTCTGGAACAGAAGTTATTTATGCCAGTGAAAAATATTTTTAAATGAGTATATACTTTTAAAAATTAATTCAGTTTATAACCTCTGTTGATCCTGACTCAGTGCCAGCTGGATTGTGTTGGTGTCAGCATATTGACTCTGTATTTATCAATAGCTGAATTACAACTTGAGATGATCACAGTCCTTTTAGGTAGCAATAGTTGTTGACCTGTTTTAGAAGCACCAAATGGAGATGAAGGCTCAGCATTTCTCTGCGAATCCTTAGCATTCTTTCGCTACTTAAACCTTTCTGTGTTACAGCGTGGTTGTGAGACTAGCTGTTAAGGAGGCCCAGGGAGAGCCACACAGACTTCTGGCTGGTTGTTTTCTTATTACCTAGATCCATTGCTCTGTAATGAAAACACACTTTCTAAAATTAATACCGTTTCCCACGACCCTCAGTGAAGAATCACTGTATCGTTTGCTGTGGAGCCGGTTCCTGGTTATTAGACTGAGCTTCATGCTCCAGCAGAGTTACTCCTGTCAGCTACGCGTCAGATGGTACAAGTTCCTTGAGCAGGGATAAGTTTTGTTAGTAAAATTAAAATGATTTAACTTGATGGCTTAACAAATCTGGGAATAGCAGAAATAATAAGTGAGAGCAAGCTCACCTACTGAAAAAAAAAACAAAACACCTCAAACTTGTAAACGTTTAAACTGTTTAAAACTTTATTTCCTTGTGTTGAATTCAAGGGGAAACAACAGAAAACATGGCTAGTTAATGACAAACAGTACATAAGATCAAAGGCAAGAATAACTAATCAGCAAATATTATGTCTAGAGATTTTTGTCTTTGTTCTTTGTAGTTGTTATCTGTGCTTATTATTATTATTATTTATCATTTTGAGAAATGAAATAAACCAAGGTGATTCTTAACTATATGTATGGTATCCTGTTCTCCTGTTCTGAACTGGACAAAGTGCTTGCTGACCTTGAAGCCTGCAATGTTTTTGCTCCAAAGATAAGCTTGCCTGCTTCTTTGCATGCTTATCAGAGTGCTATAGAAAAGACTTGAAACCTGTAAGAATTATGAAATACTGAATGAGAAATAAAAAGATGTAACGATCGTTTAATGTGGACTTCTAAAATAAAAGTTAAGCTAGTTTGCATGTACAAGCTCTCCTCTTCCAAACTTACTGTTTGACGAACCATATGTTTAGGGACTATTTGCTTGATGGTATCTTATGGAAACCGTATCTGTAGATTCCAACTGTTTTTAGCTAGATTGTGCTCTGAGACAAGTGGGCAGGGTTTTGTTTTAGCTGGTAGTGAGCTCAAATCATTTTAGGAAATCGTAGATAAGTCTCTAAAATGACGGCATTACCTTCCTGGAAAGCTTCTTACAGGTAGTTTGTTCCTCATATTCTCTAGTGTTTTTTAGGAATTAGTGGAGACTCTGTCTCCAAACAAAGCTGATAGAACTGATGCTTCTGACATCTCTGACCACCTATTCTGCTTTTTATTTTACTTTGGAAGGGCACTTACATTATGGTTAGACTTCCTGTTTGTATGCCTGTTTTGTAAAGCTGATATTTTAGTGACCTAAAATACAGTGCAGCATTGTGATGTCAATGCTTATACATGCTTAAGCCCTGAAGATGCCTGTTTCTCCCTGTGTTGGACCAGATACAGTATTTTTAGCTTAGTACTATGACAAATTTTTGCCCTCTTATTCAGTTGTACAAACACCCAAGATTATCTGCTTAAAAAGTCACACTTCTGCTGTATAATACACCTGTTCAGAAATGAATGAATAAGATAGGTGAAATTTTGATGGATTTGACCAAAGGTAATTTAGGGACAAGTTTAACAAATGAAATTTTGCTGTTTGATTTCATGGGGATTGGATTTTACCTGAACGTTTTTAATTCATTGCCACCACCATGGCTAATGGTAATTTGCAGGACCCAGGCAGCAGCACATATACATAATTCATAGAACATTTGGAAAGAGAGAGCTGTGAATAAATACAGCAAAGGATGGGGCAATCTGAACTCTAAGATCCACCTGAATTATGATCAGCTGTTCACTGAACCTTCATGTTCTCTGACAGTGGCATATAGCATGCATTAAATATTTTGACTTTTGTTATTTAACATGGGTAATACTAAAAACAGGAGTAATTCGTAGAAAGTAGGTTCAGCCTCAGAAAAAAATCCAACAAATGCACAAGGTAATAAGAAAGTAAGTTATCATGACTGTAACCTCCAAGATACTGACAGAGAGATCACAGAATGGGTGTAATGGAAAAGCCAGGCCTGACCAGAGACAGGGCATAGATTGGACCTGGGAGGATCTTGTTTTCCCTTTTATAATTCTGATTATTGAGTATATGGTATGTTGTCCATGAGTAGGTAAGCCAGTTAGACCAAAGATGCAGCAGTACTACCGAGACACAGGGTAGGGGTGTGGAGCAGTGCCTTCTGCCCCTGGGAGAGATCTCTAGATCTCCTGTGATGCCCGAACTTCTTTCAGATGCTTAAAATAATCACCCCATAAGATGACTAAGGAGCCAGGAGAGCTGGGGAGGGTTGCTGTTAATTAATAAAAGCTGTCAGCTGTGAAGACAGAGGTACCCCGCAAAGGACAGAGGGATTCAATGAAAAGAACAGATTTGTTTTTCTTTTCCAAGTATAGGCAGCATGTGTTTAATTACAGTTCTTTGTAAAACTCTAGTGTACAGGGACTAAATGCCATGCAGATTTAGGAGTGTCAAGATCTTGTTAAACTAGAACCGTTCACATTTAAGTGGAATTGGGAGAAAGCTGAGAATTTTCTGCATCTTCATTGTAAGTTTCTCAGTAAGATAACTGTTTTTGAAACACATGTGTAACAATTCCAGTGTACTTAATGCTTTCTTGATAGCCATATTTCATATTTTTTTGAATGTGAAAACATTCTTCTTTCATAAGCAGAACACAAGGGAAAAAGATCCAGGGTACACAGAGGATGGTTCTTTTCTGATGAAATTTTACAGATGTAATTCTTACAGAAGCTAAATCATACTAACTGTTATCTGCCTGTGTTATTACTACATCAGGAAAATTGAATTCACTGTCTCTTCATGTATTTCAGGTCGGCAAATTCCACCCTTAGATCCTCATGAAAATGGTAACAATGGAGCAATCAAACTTGGAAAGCAGACTTCACAGACGGGTAGGCGGTGCTGCTGACCCAACTTGATCTTTTGAGATTTACTTGAAAAACAACACCATTTGCTTTTTCACTGAGAAAGGACTTCATGATCTCAGTGATGTGGCTCCTTATCTTGAAAGCAGTAATTTCAGTACTTCCCATGAGTAATAATGCAAGGACCAGCAGCAGAAAGCTTTACTTCAAAGGGATTTTGCAAACCCTACTTGGAAAATCCTCTCTAATATCCTGTCAAAATTACAATGTCAAAGTATTCTGATTCTCTGTTTAAGCCAATGACTTTTTTTTTTTTAATAAAAAGAACCTTTTATATATAAATTCTAGATTCGCTACAAAAACTTCTCTTCTTACATCGCAAAGTGGACTTGGCATGTCTTTAGAGTTTTCTGTGTAATAATGGGATGCAAAAACCCATAAAACCTGAGTTTTGGCTTACAGTTTCTCTGCCATCTTCCTAGCTGGACTCTGCTTCTGTATTTTTCTAAATCTGTAGCTTCATCTTTTGCTTTCATTAAATACCAGCAAGAACTGGACTGAATTTACTAACTAGAAAAATGGATCCAAATGATGAGCAAGTGCAATTTTTACAGACAATTTTTTTAAGTCAAAATCTGTGTCAGGAGGTGCTGCGTATGTGAAAGAAGGAATTGTCATGAAGGAGACTGCTGGACCCACGCAGTTCTTACCGCTGCGGAAAGAATTGAAGTTGCAGCCGCTGCACTTTGCCTGAAATGATTTCCCTTGCAGGGCATAGGCTTCATTAATCACTGAAATTGTCGAAAACACAAATGCCAGCTTAATCTCCGTTACTTACCACGTTTCCTCCAAATTTGCGTCCCAGACCAAAGTTATCTCTTCTTAAAGATCACACATCTTTTATTTCCAAAAGAGAGTGCCATGCTGCCCCAGTGAGTCAGGAGGACTCCTTCATTGTCTCACCTCAGCACTCCAAGAAGTCTTAGCGAGGCTGTTGGAAGAATGACAGTTCTGTACAAAAATGGTTTAAGAGAGCACCGTATAATTTGGGCTTAAAGGCTGGAATCTAATAAAACAAAATAGAATTTTCCTTACAAATGCAATTCTGCTCATTTGTGGAATAGTCTCTTCACTGACGAGGGGATGTGGTATGGAAGACCCACTGCATGATACCTTCGAAGCTTAATGCACTTGAAAATACAGTGTAGAAAAATACATCCAATAGATGGCTATGTAGTAGAAATAATGTAAAACTGTGTTCTCCACTTCCATCTTTTATAAATGTGTGTGACTGAGATGATGAATTATGGATTTCTCTTCTTCATCAATTCTATTTGAGATCTGAATGAGGATAAGGAATACAGGCTTCAAAACCAGAGTCCAGCCCGCATTCCACAACATTAATTTGTTCTCATATTGGGAATATTAACCTCAGTGCACATTTGTTGGGGGCCTTATGAAAAGTTAACAAAAGAACAAAACAACTTTCTGCTATAAATCATAAACAGGCAGGCTAGACCCGGGCTTATGTGTTTACGCATAAAAACAGACTTTATTGCTAGGTTGTGAGATTGCTTTGATAAATTGCACTAATTATTAGTGCTTGAACCAGAGCTGGACATACTGAATGGGATTATTTCCTTTTTTTCAGAGGGCTTAAAAAGTTAACATCAGGGGGCTGTTCCCCACGTGATCTTAGATCTAAGAATCTAAACTACATTGGTTTTTCACATATAATCCATGTTTCAGCTATTTTGGACTCCTTTGAAAGCACTTGTACTTGAAAATTTGTCCTTGGATAATACACATAAGACACAAGAGCTACCAACAGAAAGGATATTTAGGGTAAACATTCAGCTTTATCGCCTGTGCTGATACATGATCCATGCCACTGCTTAGTTGCAGCAAGTATTTTACAGATAAACCAGCGTCGTTCACATGAAAATTCAGCGATTGTCACTGTTGACAGCTGGGGAGGGAGACAGGCTCCTTCAGGGACCATCTCCTCCCATCCCAGTGCAAGCGAGTCTGCCCAGGGTGCTTGGCTCTTTCCCTTAGCTGTTGAGGGAGCCCAGGCAACTACAGGAAGGCAGGAGAGGTTAACCTGGCCTGCAGTGCTAAAGAAATATCAAACTGATCAACAGCACGGGTTCAGGTAATTGATGGGATCTGTGACCACATGCTGCAAGAGATCCGGTGCTTCCTAAGTGAAGCCCAGCCAAAGGCTAGACCTGTTACCAAGAAAACAAGATGAGACTGAGCCCGCATTTGAAAAGGTGTTATGAATTTTAGTTCAACGTATAGTAGTTATGCATAACTGACTTTTTAACTTTCATAAATCTGTATGGCATCCTTCTTTTTATAATGCGACGTCTCAAAACTCCTTAAACCCTACTTGAGATGTCTGAAAGCTTTGTAAGACAGTTCTGCAGGTCCCTTGTATAGTCTTAATAAGAAAAGGAACTGGTCTGTGTGGAGGAGATATTGTCTTGAACAACCAGCTCTCACAGCTGCCATTGAGCTGTTTGTGAATCAGAACAGGTTTGTGAGTTACGTGTTTAAATAGTGTAAAATTGGAAATTGTTACAATGGATCTCTGGCAGATTGTAAAATTCAAATGCTAGCAAAGTAGGCTCAAAGGTATTTTTGCATTTGGTGGGCCAAATCTAAATCACTTTATTCTGCTTTTAGTCAAAGAAGTTTTAAATGAATAAGGATTTTGATTGAACAAGTTCTGGAAATTTGGGTTACGGTGAACTTCAGCAGAGAACTCTGAAGTCACAGGTGAAAAAATAAAAAGCCACCATATTGTGCGGTAGCTCGCATTTTCTTTGAAGACAGGGCCAGCCTTCAATGATGGTGTTGTCTATCTGCTGTTCGTCAAAGCTGAAATGCAGCTTTAACCTGCCTCTTCAAACAGGGCATGGTTGGTTTCAAAAATTGTGATTTTCAAATGTAAAATTCATGATTTCTGCTTTCTTTTGTTGCCTTCATTGTTCAGAAAGTACCAGCACGCTTCATAAACAGCCAGAAAAATGACGTAGAAAAAAACTAACTCTGAGTCAAAAGTTTCGGCATCAACCGTAATTCCTTAGTAGTTAATGGCTGGTTGAAAGCTAAATTACTGTACAGGAGCACTTAACTCTGTAGCCGATCTGCTCTAATAATAATAATAATAATAGCGCTGCAGTTCTTCATTGGCCAGCTGGTGCTGGACTTGTCAAAGATTGGTTTTCTCAAGAGAGCTGGCAGCAGGACCGAAACACAAGCTGCAGTGCCAAGTATGCTTGGTGGAGTCTGTTTGCACCGTGACTCAAGGCTGTGACCATCCAGTTGTGGGTGACTTGCTTTTCCAGCTTGTCATGAACTAGTTTTAAAAAAAAGATTATGAAGGAACTGGTTTTCATATATGCTCTGCGTATGTGTGTGTATATAAGTACAGTTTTATATTGTTATGCTGACATGTAGTGTTTTTTTTCACTATGTCTGGTTCTCATATACGGCACATTGTATTCTGTAAGTACATTTTTTGTTAACGATCATTTCATCTTTATGAACTTAAGGCTACAGGCTGAAGGTAGCAAGAAGATGGAGATACACATAGGTACAACTGTTGACTTGCCATTCTTATGCATGAAAATGGCATATTATAGAAAAAGTTGGTCTTGCAGACTGAGAAATCTAAAAAAGGTCATTATTATCCAGGAATTGGGACTCAGAAGTATTGAAGCTACACTCAAAAAAAAAAAAAAAAAGAAAAGAAAAGAAGAAAAGAAAAAAATCTGATTATTTTTGTTCAAGGTACAGCAGGTCTATCTGAAGTGCTACAGTATAACATGGGTATACATTAGTAACTAGAAAAGTTACCTATCATCCTTGCATCCTTCTCACTAATCCTTCATGGCATGTGATGATAAGCGGGACTAGATTATAATGAGAGCACTCTGACTGTAATCAGACCTTTTCAATACAGTGACGATATATTTTACTATCCTACCCTTAATTATTTAAACCAGAGTCAGTGATAAATTGTCAGTTTAAAATCACTTGTTAAGTACTTTTCCTCTGTTTTGTTTCTATAAGGGCTTTGATTGGGCTGGTCCCACTCGCTTCATGTATAGGATGCTGCAATCTGTTAATACTTTAACTTCTGTTTTACATATTAATTGTATCATACCTGATAATATTTTTGCCCTAAAACACAGTTTTTGTGTTTTATTTAACCTACAATGACTAATGCTAATAAATGTTTTAAATACCTCTGATTTGGGGATGTCTGGTTTCAATAAAGCAGAACAAAATAGGTCCCGTTTTTCACATTATTTGCTCTTGAAAAATGGTTTTCTGCAGCCCGTGGATTGTTTAACTGGGATTTAAAATGCTTGAAATGTGTGTGACTGGACTGGCCTTTTAGCAGAAACTGAATGCATTCTGGGAGGATCCTGGAGTGCAGGTGGACTTTCAAAAAAATGGAAAAAGAGTATCTGAAAATCTCTGCTAAAAGTTGTCTGACTTACCTGTTAGAAGAGAGGTACCTGGGTGGCCGGTACCAGCATGGAAATTTAGAATAGTAGCTGTCAGGAAAAAGTGGGCTTGTGGTTGCCACTCACTTTGAATGGTAAACATAACTAGTACGCCTCATCTGACACTTACTCTTTTGTACATTTTATTTTTGGTGGTACATTTCTTTTATTTATTTATTTTTATTTATTTATGTTCCTTGAACTTGTCTTTAGGAGTTAAGAATGAACACTCCCTGAAGAAGTATGCAGTATTTCATACTTCTTGGTGCTATTGTTTCAAGAGGTCTTTAAACTCACCAGAATTTTTTGCACTGATTCATAGATTCAAAGTTATTGCCACGATGACAGCTATGAATAAAGTTTTTATTTTTTAAGGAAAAATAGGATTTTGGAGTAAAGCTTTTCTAACTACCACGATAAATTCAATGCACACCGATACACGAGAAGCACAGTAAGAAATCTTCTCAATAACTTGACTAACAGGACCATGGTGACTAAAAACTAACAGGTGACTAAAACCAGCATTTATCTATGTAAGGAGAAACCAATATTTCAAAGGGGATTATGTAGGTTGTGAGTTTACATCCTACTTGAAGATACCCAGCAGGATCTGTTCCCCACTTGAAAGCATTCATAATCACATTGAAAAATGTAACTATTTCCAGCTACTCAAAAATAAAAATGAAGCCAGGTACATAATCATAAACTGTAAGAGGTGGCACGGACACCAAGTTGACTGTGAGTTAGCAGTGTGCCCTTGCTGCTGAGAAGGCTAATGGTATTCTTGGCTGCATTGGGCAAAGTGTCACCAGCAGGTCAAGAGAGGTGATCCTTCTGCTCAACTCAGCACTGGTGAGGCCACACCTGCAGCACTGTGTCCAGTTCTGGGCCCCCCCAATACATGATAGACGAGAACACACTGGAGAGAGCCCAACAGGACCACCAAGATGATGAAGGGCCTGGAGCACCTCTCCTGTGAGGAGAGGCTGAGGGAGCTGGGACTGTTCAGCCTCAAGAAGAGGAGGCTCTGGGGAGATCCCATCAATGTTTATACACACCTGAAGGGAGGGAGCAAAGAGGACGGAGCCAGGCTGTTTCCAGCGGTGCCCAGTGCCAGGCCCAGAGGCAGTGGGCACAAGCTGGAGCCCAGGAGGCTCCCTCTGAGCACCAGGCAGCACTGCTGTGCTGTGCGGGTGACGGAGCCCTGGCACAGGCTGCCCAGAGAGGCTGTGGGGTCTCCTCCTTGGAGATCTTCAGCAGTGCCTGGACGTGGTGCTGGGCACCCTGCTCCGGGTGGCCCTGCTGGAGCCGGGGTTGGAGCAGGTGCCCTCCAGAGGTCCCTGCCCACCTCAGCCCTTCTGAGATTCGGTGATTACATAATTCAAGGAAAGCCTAAGTAAGCCCTTTGTAAAAATGAGAAGTGAATGCTGCTTTTCCTTTCAGTGTGGAGAGTTGTGCCCTTTGGCATACAAGTCCTTGCATTGTCATTGGGATGTTCCGCATGGCTTGGAAGCATGTTCTTGTGGTGCTTTAGTTTAGTTTGCACTTTTATTTTGCAATGAGAGGGGAGCTGCACAGCTGGCTGGGAAATAAACACCCTCTGCTTTCCTTTTGAAAACTGAAGGTTGTGTCTCAGGGTACTTAAGGAAAAGTATTTGATGTTACAGGCTTCAAAAACTTCCATAAGCAGCTTCAGTCTTTCTGCGGAGAGCATCATAGGACACCCTGCTGTGATCTCTTGAGGACTCTTCTGAAATGAGGACAGACAGTCTGATGAAATAGTCCGTGTATCTACTTCATACTTCCACCCCCTCACCTATTCTGTGAAAGTGTTTAGGCTACTATCAGATTTGTGAAATGCCTCTTTTCCCTGAAAGGAAAACAGTAAGCTGGACATTTTTCTTTTCCTCCTTGATGTTGTTTTACACAAGGCTACAGAGTAATTTTCTTAAAAGTGTTAAAGCACTCATGGGAGGGTAGACTGGCTGAAAGTATTTGTGCCAGTCCCTCCATTAATTGGTGCAGGTTACTCCCTAAGGACTCAGCTTCAACAATAGGATGCATTCATGTCTAATGGTGTTCTTGACCGTTAATAAGATCTGCTTTTGATGAGATCTATTTAGCAGCTGGACCAGTGCTAATTTCATTGTTTGATATAATATAATTGCTCTTTCACTGTCCAAAACCAAGACTCTTCACTAGAAACTGTAAAATCAATGGTTGACCGCATTTAGCAGGTTAAGATGAGAAGGAGTAAGTAATAGCATAATGTAGCATAATACAGCTTGTCTGAAAAATCAATTTCAGATGGTTTTCTTCTCTCTGGATTAAGTTCTGCAAGATGAGTCCTTATTGCAAAATGTCTGTATTTTTATACTCCTAATATTACCGATTAGTTTGCATTATCACTTATCATTGCTATGTATTTTGTAGGAATATGAGAACATGCTCATTATATTAAGATTTGTAATCATGTGTTTTCAATAGATAAAGTGTAGAAGGGTTATTCAAATTGTTTTCTAACACAGTTATTGTGAAAGCTTGCAGATAACACACTGGCAGAACTTGAAGTGCAATAGACCTGTACCAACTTGCATTTAGTGTCATAGCAATTAACAAGTTTGTAATAAGATGTCATTATTCAATGCATAAAAGTCTAGCACTAGGGTGGAAAAGAATTTTGAGGCTTCTGGTTAGGTATTAAAAATTTATCAGCTTGGGAAAGATTTTTTTTTTTTTTCTGGCTGTTAGATTACTCCAGTCAGAAATCATTTTTATCTCTGAGACACCCTGAAGCATTTCAAACAAATATGCTTTCTTTGAAAAGCACTGACCTTGTTTTCCCAAAGCCTCCCTGAGAACCCGAACCTTATCTTTCTGACCATCTTGACATTTTAAGACACACCTAATTTATGATGAAAAACTCAACCTTTCTGATTCCCACACTCCAGCTATTTTAGAAACTAAAAATACATTTCCACTGAAGTCCATTTAATTCACATTTATTTTACCTAGTCAATGCCATTCCTGATCCCTTCACTACAGTAAAATACATGTTTAGATAAGAAGATAAATACCTAGCAACTAAATCCCTATTCCCCTACAGCAAGTAGAGTACTCTGGGGATATGATCTGTACAGACTAAGAGAGGGGCAATCACTAGGCCTCTGATTACATATTGAAAAGTGCCAATCAATAAGGAAGTCAGCTTACAAGTCTAAGAGACACTCTTGAGGAAAATGAATGTCACATTTCTTCCTGTTTGGCAATATAACATGATTTGAGGGGCAAGTGATAGCATTGCTGTTACCGACTGCAAATAAATAAAAAATGAGTAAGAGTATAGTACCAGTTTCTCTGTGCTTGTTTAATAGGGTTGAAATGTAGGTTAAGCACCTTATAAAAGAAATCCCTGCTGCTTGTCATCTTCAAAGAACCTGGCTGCTTTGCTGACAAATACATGTCAGGAGATTTCATAGCAGTTTAGCATTAAAGAGCAATGGATGCAACCTGGATGACAGAGTGCATTTCAAAATCCTTTTTCAATATGCTGGCTCTGCAAAAAATCAAGTCATCAGCAAACCTAGAATTACTACTAACTACCCAAGTTCCTGTCTGTGTTCATCACTCATCGTATAGTACAGTTCTGCACTGTAAATCTTTACCAAAAAAGCATAAAATGTGTAGTAGGAATCTAATAAGAGCCCTCAGGAAGAAGGACATTCAAAATAAATACTTAGATTTTCTGTGCTATTTCTTAAGACATTCCGGAATCAAAATGAGAATGAAAAAGCTTTCCTGGCACCACTCCCTTTAGAGATACCATTTGTCCTCTGAGATTTACCACATTCATTCTCTGTTCTCAGGGAAAATTTGCTTTCAGGGTGCCAGCCTGAACTGCCCGTTGGCACCTAACCAGCTCCCCTCCTACGGCACAACCTTTAACACCAGAATGGTTCTCCCAGTAGTCACAGGGAGGAGAGAGAGAAGTCTTATTAGCAACTGATGTTTCTAATGGCAGTGACTCTGTTTCTTGGCGGTTTTGAATACAAAGGAGACTTTTGAGGTATGCTGGAAATATGAACTCAATGATTTAGGAAAGGGCTCTGAACAGATAAACTTGTTTCCTCATGACAGAGATAGCTGAAAAGGAATCTCTTATTTTTTTGGAAGTTTTTCACTGCAGTACTATTATTATTTTTTTTTTATTACTATTATTTATTTTTTACTTTTTTTTAGAAGCTGAAATTTCTGGAGAGGAAATAGTTTTCTTGAAATGAGAACAAAGCCAGAATGTCACACCGACTATAAAATTTAGAAGAGGAAAGAAGGAACAAACAATGTGATGATGTCCTACCCTGGAAGATAGTCTTTGAAGTTGGTCAGAACCCCATTGAGGTGAGAGAGAAGGAACAAAACAGAGGTCTGAAATAGAAAATTTGGATCTGGGGTAAAGGGATATCACATCATGAATGGTCAAAGTGCATATACATGCATTTCATGACAAAGCCACATTAACACCATTGTTGCTTAGGAACCCTGGCCAATAAATAAGCATAAACAAATACAAGATTAAGAGTGCATCAGGCGGCTAAAGGCTCCACCTGCAAAAAGTGACACTGTATCTTTACCTGTGGTCATTCCTGAATTTACATAGTACAAAGCCCATTGAATAAAAGATGACACCGATTCATGTAGTCCATGACACACAGGTTAGCAAGTAGGAGCCTTGGACTAATGACTCTGCCTCATACATTCCAGTGCACTTATGTAGCCATTCTGCCTGCATTGTTTAGCTTTTCATGAAGCTTGATTCTAGCTAAAAGATGTCTCAGAATGATGGGTTGTTTTGCATGAAAAGGGCAAATTGTTCCAGAGAAGGCTAAGGAAGAAAGGATGAGGTGGTGACAAATGTATCCAAGTAGATTTACATTGACTTATTTAACTTCAGCATGTAGTATGTACTTAAGTACTTGCTGCTGGGAGTATAAAGGCTTTACAATAACAAAACATCCATCACTGGAAGATAAAATGGAGGATTTATTTTATTTTATTTTTCCCAGGAGGAAATTGATGCCTTAGAAAATCCACAAGACTTGAGTCATCAAGTTATCCCCGTCAGCGGGCATATCTTTCAGACACCTCGCCTCATCTCACTACAAATCACACACCGGTGAAAGATGCGTGCCATGGCAGAAAATTGCACCCTTCCTTGTGTGATAGGTACAGTTAAAAAAATTACAGGGCCTGAAGCAACTACCAGATCAGAAAGAGAGCTTCTGTCTGAGAAGCCTGTTTCGCATCACATCAGTGACAGTGAGATGAGGATGTCTGGGAGCTACGGGTTTCAAAGCTCCGGGAAAGTGGTTACTTTGCAATTTGGCAAGATGACTCAGCCCATGTCTCTGGTAATGCAGGAGAGCCTGAAGTTATTGAGGCTGCCTTCTGACAGGTCTGTGTTTGAAGAATGCTTGACTTCTTGGTGAAGCAGTGCCACAGTTCCCGTGAGAGATCCCCATTCTCCAAGATGTTCGAGGAAAGACATTGTGCTTCCTGCCATTTTAACCAGCACTGGAAATTTTTCTTCCTCTTAGCAAGTGCTCCAAGGCATAACTAAATCTTGGATGTTAGATAATTCCGGTGTACATTTTAAGCCAGACAGCCACAGGCAAGAAATTAGAATTCAGGTCATGTTAGAAATGTGAGCAAGTTGTTTCAGGCTAAGTCACCCATCTGATTTCATATACAACCATGCCACAGAAAGTGTGTGATGAGATGATGCAAAAATTTTCTCTCAAATTTTGCAGTCACCTACAATTTAAAACAGAACCGTTACTTTGATGTCACAGGATGTCATTTACCTACATCATTTGTACTCAGAGCTAGTTTATGGAGAGTGAGATTTTGACTGATTATGATAGAGTGTAAACAGTTGCCTTTCTCCCACCAGGGTAAATTCCTCCATTTTATGTATCCGTCCTCTCTTAAACGGCCATCCTTCTATGAGGCCACTGAGTAGGAGCAATTCTGAGTCAGGCCTTTGAGGCGCTGAGGACTGAGGTTGCCTCGGCGTATGCTGCATTAGCACACTGTCAGGCCTCCATGGCCACTCCATCACTTTTGTCAGAACTGGCGTTGGTGTTGCCTCGTACAAGAGTAGGCCTCACGGGTGTTTTTGTGCATTTCTAAATTTTCCTGTGAGGCAACTGCAAATATTTCACTTCCTTGTGATATCATCTGGTATCTGCTGATGGCACAGTTGAAGGGAAGTGTTGCATTTTATTAGCTACTCAACTTGCATGAAGGTAACAAAGACACTAAAAACCGAAAATGTGCAAATGTCTGTTTAAGCTCATCTTGGGTAAACTCTACTGTTCAACCACTTTCTAGAAAAGTAGTCAGATAATGGCTGGATATTGTTATGGTCATCCCATCAAGTGAATTACTTCTGCTTGCGTTTAATAATGAAACCATCTATGTTGCACAGATTGAAACAGGTCTGAAGTCTAGTCAGTTATAACGTGGCCAGAAGCCAACCACCCTGTCCAGTCTTTTATAAAAAGGTGTTACTGAAATCTGTTAGAATTGGCCCATACGACTTGTTCAGAATTCTCTATACAGTTCACCCTCTAAAAGACAGAAAATGTAAGCTTTAAAACTTCATTTCACTTTCAAATAAATACAAAGAAACAAAAAAGAAAAGTGAAGAAATATCATGCATGATGTTACTGGAATACACAAGCTTTCCCAAACTCATGGCCTACAGATTTTAGGGAAGAGCCTAATTCTCAGATTTAAAATGGGAATTAGTAAAAATGTAATGATGCAATTCCTTGTTTTACTGTCCATCAAAACCATCCAGATCAAGCCTCCTAAGATTTGCTGAAGGTTACATGCCAGACTTGGAAACTCAGCTTATAGTATGAAAATTGCCTAAAGAGTGATCTTTTTGGCCTAGCCATCTCTAAGATTGAACATTCCGTATCTTAACTTGGTTAAAAGTTTCATTACTGATGCATAAGCCAAAATCCAGGTCAGCTTTTTTTTATTTTTATTTTTTTTATTTTTTTGGCACAGTGCCTCTGACTCTGAATAGCTAACAAGAGCAAAATGCAGTAATTTTTTTTTTTGCCTCTGATGTGAGTGAAACTTAGAAATACACCTCGGGAATGGTTTCTGGATAAGAAAGCACAGTTTTTACTAAGCTACTTTGAAAAGCTGGATTTTTTTCTGTTACAATAATGAAGTGACATGAAATTCTTTCTTTCGCTGCAAGTGTGAGAGAATGTTCATCAGTGAAAGCAAAACACATTTAAATCTCCAGGGTTGAACGCTCCCAAGAGTATTACAAAAATTGGTGGAGATGCTCTTTGAGCCATTCATATTCATTCTGAACAAATATGGGTGCACAGGGGAAATTGCAGATGACTGGTAAAAAGTGAATGTGGCGCACTGTAAAGAATAAATATGACAGGTTCTGATAATTACAAGCGTGACTTAAACCCTGGGCAAAATACTATAAAGACAGACATGGGAAGCAAATAGGAATTAATTCATAGATAGTAGCATATGTAAGGTTAATCAATATGTTTTTAATGGAAAATAGGAGCATTCAAACCACAAGAGATGAGACTAAAATGCAGTTGCTTAAGGTAGATGTATTGACTTAAGACATGGATTACTTTAAGTCATTTGATGTAGCCCTGCATGACAATCTGGTAAAGAAACCAGCACTATGCAAAATCAATTTACTTGCATTGAATGCTCTGAGAACCAATTAGCAGCTACATCAGCATGTTTCTACTCTCTTCTGATGGGTTATTAATGGCTTCAAAGGAGCCAACACAGTTCAATGTCTTTATCAGTGATCTGGAAGGAAACATAAAATCGTCGCTGGTAACTTTGCAAATGGCACAAAAATTGCTGGAAATAGGAAGGAAACAATAAAGAGAACAAAACAACATAAGGGTATTTAACATTGTGCTTCAGATCTTAAGCCTTAAGTCAGTATTTCAAAACAGGAGGCGTCTCAATGTGGAAGAGATACTATCCCCTATCTGCTGGTGGTGGGACTTGCACCTCTCTGAAGCCTCAGGTGCTGGCCCAGACAGGGATGGTGGCAGATGAATAGACACTACTCTGGTCTACTATAGATTCTCATTTTCCTCATTTCTATTCACCTTACTCAGGAAAGGAAAAATTGGCACAGGAAAAATAAAAAAATTCCAGGTTTGCAGCGGAGGACCATTTTTCTATTAAATTGGTAGTAATTTCTATTAAATTGCTTCTTCTCGTACTAAGGACAAAGGAGGAGAAAAAGCACCTGCCTCATTTGAAGGTGAAGGGGTGGGAGGAGAAGCTTGCACGCCCGTCTGTCTGCCAGCCAGTGGGAAGAAAGGGGCAGGAGCAAGGGGATTGGGAGAGAGGGAAGGGGAGGAAAGCAGCAAAATAGGCCAGAAGTAGGTTCGGGGTGATGGAGTGGGAGCAGAAGGGTCTCCATCCACTGTCATTTGTTTCCCTTTGAAAAGCAGAATTGAAGCCAGGAAACCTGTGGAATAAAATAGTGACTGCACAGTTAAAGCCTGTATAAAAATGCATGCTCACAAAACACGTACAAGCATTTGACTTTACGAATTTAACAGTGAAACATTTATTTACGTGGTTCTCTGCAATCACAATGCAGGCGCAGGACCAAAGCGGTGGGCGAACGGGCACACTCACCTCGCTTCCCCAGTTAGCGTCTGGTGGAAATGGTGAATATTCATGGTGGTAGGTGGTGAGCAGTGCACACAGCCGCTGTGCCCGCAGCACAGGCAGGGTCGGCTGAGGGGCAGAAGGGACCGGGCTGCTCGCAGGGAAGGGGAGCATCAGGGAACAGTGCACAGAACAGTGACAGGTCGCGGGCCGACGGCTGTGGGTGGGTTGGGGGCGGAAAGGTCCCATATGGGGAGAATCTGACTCAGAGAATCTTTTGCTCCATGGGGATTTCTGCAGGCTTTTTTACCCCGAGCTGTTTCAAAAATGCTGTCCTGAAGGATGTTGCGAAATGCTGTGTGTATTCCAGCTCCGTCTCTGCAAAGTTCATACCTGTTTTCAGGTGACCCATCGAAGTACCAGAACAAAGTCAGAAAGACACGTCCCTGTTTGTGCACAGTGTATCAGTTGCATATTGTAACCTAACGGCTTCTCACGGGTATCATTTGTACAATTAAGCCATAAATAATTCAGTATTTGCCAGTCAAAGATGCCATCAATAATATTATGCAGACTTCCCCCCGCCCCTGAATGCAAAGTAAATGAATATTTCATAAATGATCACTCAGGTAGAATGCTCAAGCTTATGTGCGGACACAGAACACATTTGCAACAAACTGGAACAGGGAGGTGATTCTAGAAACCTCGTGTCTTTACTCCTAGATGTAATGAATTAATCAAGAGCAAAGATCTTTTGTTTGTGTATTAACCGCGTATTGGTAACCTTAGCTTCCTGCATCTGTCCTAAGAGCACCGGGAGCTCTTGTTTGTCTCCTGCCCCAAACTGAGGGGGAAGGAGAAAATTTCCAGAAACTGAGTGCAGAGTGGCTGATGATGCCCAAACGAGCTGTGATTCTGCAAATCTGTAAACCCTTAACTTTGTGCGTATGAGAATTCCTCTGGATTTCAGTGGATCTAAACATATGCAATTGCAGACGCAGAGCTTTTGCTGGCGTAAGTGCTTGTGATTTAGTTGATCATTCAGAGCTGAGGAACATCTTTATGCTGTTTGGCAACAGCCTACAGGGGAACCGATCTTTCCTCATCAGTCACTATGCAACCAATTGAATCCACTGACAGCCTGAATTTCTCCATGTCTCCCCTTCTTCTCCTCTGCCCATTTTCGGGCTCTCTGCTGATTTGATCTTTCAGCAGGCACAAACATTTCATTCTCACATTCACGATACCCATTTATTTTTAAATTGTTGTTAACATAGCTTTTTGCTGTCTCCTTCTGTCTTAATTGATGTAAAAAATAGCTAAAATGTTCTTCCTTGAAAAAAGTCGCTAAATTTTCCCCAGAGATCTTTTCCTCGTCTCTGTCTTCAGTCAAATCTACTCAATTTTGTATGAAAAATATAGCACTGGATGTTCAGCGTGTGTTTACTTTCTCTTGTAACCATTGCAAACTAATGTACCCTGGGAAAAGGAGTTGGATTCTTCTCATTTGCAAATACCATTAACAGAATTGTCAACCAAATTCCATACTCGACTCCAAATTACACACTCAATTAGGGCCTGATCCAATGCTTATTAAAGGCAATGGAAAAATTCCCCCTGATTTTAATAGACTGTAGCTCAGACCTTAGGGAATGTACATTTCCACTGCAGATGACCAGTTTAATCTCTGAGCACATTGGAATTTACACAAAGAGAGAATCATAAGGTTGGAAAGGACTTCAGAGGTCACATCTCAAGGCAGGATCAGCTAAATTTGTATCTCCCAACAGATGTCTAACCTGTTCTTGAAGGTCATTTACTGAGACTCCATGGATTGCCCCTCCAGGCAATCTTTTTCATTAATTATCCTTACTGTTAAAAAGTTCTTCCTATCTGTTCTAAGTCCGTTCTTGCTTCAGTCTACTCCCATTACTTCCTGTCCTAGCCAAAGTAAGTGAGAGCAGACAATTTCCTTTCTCTTTTTAATAGTTTTTGATGTATTTGAAAACTATTATCACATGCATGACTCAATCCTGTCTTCCTTAGGCTAAACTACCTCAGTTTTTCAATCTGTTCTCATGTTTCAATCTGTCTGTTTTCTGGACCTTAATCATTACCAGTGCTCTCTTCTGGAATCCCCTCAATCATCCCACACCTTCCCTGAAGGACAGTGCCCCAAAACTGGACACAATGCTTCTGTGCAGGTCTCATCAGTGTTTAGTAGAGGGAAAGCATGTGTCATGCTTGTCTTTTGCACTTCGATACAACATTATCACCCGATGACCCATTAGAACTGAACCTAGGCACAATCTGAAGATGAAACTTGAGGGCTTCTTGGAATCTCTCAGGAGATGCTGAGGGCAGAATTAGCATCCCAGAGCTGCTGTGTGTATTAACAGAGCAAAGGAAAGGTGAAATGTGAATCCCAGTTGCCACATGAGTTCTCCAAACAGAGACTGAGAAAGACCATGACTTTGTTTGCATGAATATCAAACTGGAAAAGAGATGTAATTAATGACTGTAGGACACCTTCACGCTGTTTCTGCTGGATTTCTTCTCAGGCTAAGACTGATATTTAATACAGTTTTACTCTTGGTAAAAAGAGAGGAGTTTCAACTATGTACTTATATTTGCATGCTTATCTGTGCATATTTTATTTTTGGCTGTTTTTCAGCACAGCCTGTGCATTTTTAGAAATGCAACACCAGCAAACAACCACCATTCTATATTTTGTATATTCAATTGTCTCATTACATCCCTCACGAATGTATGGGGACTGTAAGAACCAGTTATTGAAAACAGTATTCACAAACCCATTTCCTCAACGGCTTTGTCTTTTATCAAAGGTCTAATGGCTCTTAGCACATTTGAAATTGGCTCAGGATTCATTCAGTTCTTTAAATGTTACTTTAAACCACAAAGACAAAATACCATTTTTGTCTTGTTCCTACGTAAGTAAATGGTCTAAGCATTTTTGTGTTCAGAAGAACAGAAGCAGGTCCAAAATATGAAATGTATATCATTTTTTTGTTTCACTACAGCTATCAGAATGCTGTTATATGTTATTAGTTTTTCTCCACTTGCATATTCAACATGCATCATATGTTTTTCTAATAATGTCACTAGGTAGAGTAATACACTTTAGTTGAACAAACTTGGCGATACTTGGCTAAGATCTACTTTTCTAGCCTGTGGTAACATTTGAATAATGCCATAAATCTTCAAAAAGGCATGGACTGTGATTTTACCTTTGATTTACAATATAACAAGTGGGCCTAAAATGGAACTCATGGAACTCATTAGCAGCCAAGTAAATTATGACTAGAGCCTGCTGTAATCTATGTGTATGCTATGAATAGTTTTGTATTTCAGAAGATAAATTGCAGCACCAAGAGGCCAGGTATTTCCTTAAAGAGAAATTCAAACATACTCTTACATTTATAGCTTTGCTTTGCAATATTCACTGACTTGACAGTGCAGGATACATGTTACTTGAGTGAGCGAGATTGAGAGTCTTTCCATTAACATGACAAGTAATGCAGCACTTGGCTGCTTTTTTTTCTGACAGGCTTAATAACACCAAGGAATTGCAAAGAAAGTCATGATATTGTTTTACTGCAAGACATTTACAAGTTCAGAGTCGGTGGGACTGAATAAGCTACCTGAATAATAAACAGTGGAAAACAGTATTATGAAACCAAGTTTACATTGATATTTCTCAGGTATAGAGAGAGGTCATTTAATATTTAATAGCAAACAGTTTTGAAAAATGTCAAGCTATCTCCAAACTGAGATATTATAACAATGATACTGAATTCACAGTGTGAAAAAAACATTAAGATCTACAAACACATGGGACAAATGTTAACCTCAGATTAAGCAAATGTTAGCCTTCTGCAAGCACTGATGAAGATACTAGAGATACTTCTGGAAGGACATCATGATCTCACTGACATCAGTGAAAGTTTTGCTATTGACTGCAACAGCTCCAAGGTTTCATTCCTGAACTGTGCTAGGAGGTGTTAAAATAAAACGAATCACATGTTGGAGAAGGTTGCCAGGTATTGCTATTCGACAACACAGGTTTTGTTTAATACAAAAAATAGCATCAGTTTAGGTGAAATAAAAGCATTAGATCAGAAATGATACTAAATGCAACAAAACAGATGAGTGTATTATTAAGGTTGTAAATGTGTTCAAACAACAACAACAACTACAATAAAAATACACGTCCATACATAATTACCATCAATGCACCCATTCAGTGTTTATATACTAACTTGGCCATTACTATAACACAAACCAACCAGCTTCAAGCACAGGGAGGCTGTGAAATCTCTGTCCTCAGAGGTTTTAATGACTCCAAAGGACAAAGCCCTAAGCAACCTGGCCTGAATTTCGACCCTGCTTGGGGCAGGAAATTGAACCACAGCCTTCCTGCCGTCCTTTCCAGCCTCAATGATGCTGTGATGCTCTCTCTGTGAGCAATACCATGCTTGAGGCCATGGCCTATCGCTCATCCGCTGCCTCTCAACATGTCGGTGATAAGGATTAACCCAGTCCTCCCCCAGCCTGCACACATCCACTGATGTTCAGGTATATCTAATGTGCAACCATGTATAACAAGGTGTTTGCGCTGAAAACCATGCGCAGGAAAACCTGTAAGACCTGTTGTGATATTCAAAAGAGATTTCAACTTCTGATTCTCCTCACATTTTCTTATATAAGAGATGTATAAAAGAATTAGAAAAACAAAGGTAGTTTTGTCTTCTAAATCTGGATAGATGAAGCTTCTCTTGAATTTGTACTTCTTACTGATATTTTTTTAGCCAGTTAAAAGGAGAAAGGACAGAACCTTTGGTGGCATTTAGAATTTTGCAGCAGCTCCGCCTCTCTCTTTGAAAGCTGAGACCCAAGAAATTCTTCCTGTACATACTACGTAATTCTGGAGCTGAATTATCAATTCAGAGAAATGTATACTATGGCTTAATCTTTGGTGGATTCATGAATAGAAATGGAGAAACAGTGGAGGTAGTGCCCACATTAGCAGAAGAAGAAAAATACAGTATGATATATATATAAAAAAATCTCTCTGTTTTCCAGTTTATCTTCCAGATCCCAAGGGTAAGAATGCATAAACAGAATGGAACACTGGTTTTGCTAACAAAGCCCAGCAGACCATCAGACAATAACTTTAAATAATCCACTGTAAATAAAGCAAAGGATGCAATTTAAGATGTTGTTTTATGAGTATCATAAAATAAGTATGTAGCTGGAAAACTACAGCCAGAATAGTTGCAGACCTCTAGCAACATTTTCATGTATATGCCACCTAACTCCACCTCCTGAAGCCAATTCTAATTACGTAAAAGTACTCTGAAGTGCTTTTCTACAACACTGCTCACTTATTTCTTCTTCCGTGGGCGATGGTATTAAAACTCAAATTGGTGTTTGCTCCTGGCAAGAGGGGCGTGGGGAAAAGTGCAGAAGGAATTAAGCAGGCAGGCCTGGCAGTGGCAGGCCTGGAGCAGAGGCAGACAGCTGAAATGAAGGGTGAAGGCTCTGCTGGAGCCAAAGCAGAGCCTGAACCTAGGTTACTCAGAGGGCCCCCCCTACCTAACGGCCTCAAAACCCTTTCTCTGCGATTGTAGCTGTGGTAGAGGTATTCACCAAGGAAATGACATGATCCATAACTCTTACTGTGGCGAGCTGATTTTGAAGGTAAAGCATTCCAGCCATTTCGATTTATTTACTATTGGGACATATTTATCAAACAGGCTTTTAAGTTCCCATACATGTTCTTAGCATGCCTACACCAGATTGCAAGAGAAGAAAAATAAATGTGTTAATCCTTCTGGCTTCATTTCCATCACCTGTACTCCAACCTTGCATGAACACAAACTTAATTACATATCTTAGGGCCAGATTTTTCTGAAGTTAGATGTAGGGGATAGGAATCATCAAGTTTCAGATGGATTTGGCTGTTTTTTCTCTTTTGTTTGTCACTGGTGTATTCAAATACCTGAGGATGTGATGTCCACTTGTATTAATATAGTATTAATGATGACTGTCAGTGTTGACTAAAAGTGTAAGTAAGGAAGACGGTGAATATCCCTTGTTCCTGCCTACTATTAAATACTTTTGTTTCTCATTCAGATTTTGTAAGAGCTCAATGTCTCTTGCTGTAGAGTCCCTATTCATACCCCCAAGACTTCAACCAAAGACAATTTTCCTGTTCTAGGATAGCTTCTGGCAACATGAGGCTAAGCAGTGCCTGGTGTGACGGCAAACCTCTTCACCTCGGGGCAGAGGCCTCCTGAGGCGGTGGATCCGCCCTGGTGCCAGACAGCAGCGATCCTGAGGCGGGAATTGGGAGTTAGCTCTTAACGCCCCGAAGCTCATCCATGAAGAGCCCGGACTCAAGTGACAGATGTCACCAGCCCCGGGGATTTTTAGACTACCTGCCCAATTTGCCCTTCCCTTTTCCCAAATTGCGCCTCCCATGCCCATCGCCCCAAGCTAGCTCCAGGCTCGCCCTCCTTCTGCCAGCTTCAGGGGAACAAGGCTGACATGCCTGCTCGCAGGGCAGGAAAGGGTACGAAGCCGCATACCCCGGGGTGCCCCTGCCTTCGGGGAACCAAGGAGCCATTTACCGGCCCACAGCCCCAGGGGAGGGAGCGCAACGAGGGTCCCCACTCCCGCCTCAGCACCCCCGGGCTCCCCATCAAGACTACAACCTCCGGCATGCACCGCGGCCTCCCGCCCGCCCGGCGCGCGGCATGCTGGGAGCTGTAGTCCCTCCAGCGGCACCCCAGCCTCCCTGAGCGGCGCCCTTCCTCTTCCGTCCACTCGAGGCGCGCGTGTGCTGCTCCCACTGCCCCTTCGCGAGGCGTGGGGAGGGGGGCGGCGGGGTCGCGTCTTCCCGCTCAGCTTCAGCGCCTGCAGCGCGGGGCGGCTGTGAGGGCCGGGCCGGGCCGGGCCGGGCCGCGGGGTCTCGCTGGGGCCGGCTGTCAACCGACGGGGCGAGGGGCGGGCGGGGAGGGAGGGA
>VXAA01003243.1:203092-273960 GCA_013399115.1 Anseranas semipalmata
TCGGGCAGGGAGGGGAGGAACGCCCGCCCGCCCGCCTTTCAGAAGTTTGCGTGCCTCGGGTGTCCCGTGCCGGCCCGGGTGGTGACTGGCACGACGTGCTGCTGTCAAAATAGGTTCCAGGCGGTGCTGTTACCGCGTGGGGCTTTTCCCCTCCTGGTAAACCGCGAGTTAGGTAGCTGTGAAAAGGCAGGCTCTTCCGAATATATATATATATAAGGCAAACATGCTAGAATACGTAGTTTTCACTACTATTCTCTGTTTATTTTTCATACTCATAAGGGGCATTGAAGAAGATCTCAGAGAACATTTCAGTTTTAGAATCAGTCATGTTAGATTTTTTTTTTTAAAGCTGTCAGTGTTATCAGAACTTATGTCTTAAATTTTGCGACCGGTGTCAGCACATGTATAATCCCGTGTTTCTGTTTTATGTTCTGTTTTTAGTAGGCTCATTTTTCGTTGTTGTAGGGGGACAGAGCAGAATTTATGATGTAAAAATCTTTAAATGGACAACGAGAACAAGGTTATGTCTATATTAGAGCCGAACACTCTATTTCCCCAAAATACCTTTGGCTGGCCTGGCTTTTAGAAATAAAACTTAAGTCTGGTTTATCAGAGGGATTTTTAACAAGCTGTACTTGTTTTATCGATCCATCAGATCAATTAAAAACCAAATTCTGTTGCATCACACATCTTATTTTCTTGATAGCTTCAATTTTTAAATTGCACATTCATAGATACAGCCAAAACCATAGCAGGAACTTATTTATTTCACTTGTGTTGTGTTGTTAAAATGCTGCCAGGTCTGCACTCAAATTTCGATACACTGCATTCTTCTTGCAAGAACAGGTTGGAGGAAAATGCTCTTTTTTTTTTTTTTTTTTAAGCTACTGCGCCTAATTTGAAGCTTGCAAACATTGAGTTGTCTTCAAGCTGGAAGCAAGCCCTATGTATGTGATGTGAAACTGTTGGTTACAAGGAATGCAGACTAAACACTACCTTTAGAAATTGTCAGTATGAAACCATTGTCGATCAGCAATCTTTATTGTGCTGTGTGTTTAGATATTTAGAGTGCAAAATGCGTATTCTTTAGGCATAAACTTCGGTTTCAGGCTAATACATGTAATTAGGAAAATTTCCGTAGAGCAGGCTAAGCAAAACCAGAATCTGAGGCAGAATGAGACTGCAGTCTTAATATACCATGGAAAGCACTCTCTATTAGTATATTATTACTGCAATACACTATAGAAAGAGCTACCTATTAAAAGAGCATCGAGTGCTTTCTCAGTCAGTATTTTCTAACCGCTTGTTGTTCTGAGGTGTTCAGAAAGGTTTGTGGGCCACAAACAGTCATTCAGTTCTGAAGGGTAGCATTGAAGAGTGCAGTATTGGCAGAAGGGAATTTCGAGTATTATCTCTTAAAAAGCAATTGGTTGCTAAGAGGGTGTATGACTCAGAACAAGTGTAACTTAATCTTAAGTGTAGGAAAATCATATGACTTTGTTTAAAAAAAACAAAGTGCATTTTTTTCAATGTAGGTGGTTATTTTACTGGGACGATTATCCATTATTGTTATTATTGTCCTAATGAAGTTAATGTGTGTGTAACAGATCCAGTTTAAGTCTAAACATCTGAACAGAACAAATAGTTCTGTAGGTTTTCTTGCCTCAGAGAGTGGCTTGTAATGAATTTGCTGACCTTTAGGATAGCAGTGAAATATGTTAATATGCCCTTATGAAAACAATGACTTAAATTTAAAAGTAGGTAGGACTTACCGTAAGGAGCTCTTGTCAAGGTTTAAAATTCATCATTGTCTGATGAAACTCTTCTTGGTTGCTTTTTTCTTTTTTCTTTTTAACTACTTTACTCAATCAGCAAAAATGAGGGCTGTAACGCCTCTTTGCTGAATTTTATTCCACACGATTCAGAGGGAGTCTAAAAAATCATGTTCCGTGGTGGTTAACACATTATGTATTTCCCTTGGTGACCGAAAGATTAGAATCCTGTTTTTGTAGTACCTTGCATTCCTAGGTGTTTCAGCCATTGATAGCGTTTCGGAGTCATGGGTGATTCCCTCTGCTTCCATGATAGCTAGGTTTCTTTGGATTGTGGAACTATCAGGAATGCCTAAGGAGAATCGCAAAACAAATAAATATATTTCAGAGTGTTGTGCAAATATGGCAAGGGAAAAAATTGTTCTTAAAAGGGATGAAACGGAGAGGCAGCAGATGTACTACATGATACTGCTTTCAGAGACTCGGTAGAAAGCACTGAGAATCTGACTTGTGGTTCTTGTCTGGTGTTCAGCCATATTGCTCCTGTAGGTTTGTTTTCTTCTGTATTGGAATCTAACATATTTTGTTTAGCTTTTCAAATCTGAAGTTATTTGGATTTGTATGGGACCAGACAGGAAGAATTGAAACACGAGGCACTTAAAAGCAACTAGTTTGGAAGGTGGAACATCTTCTGCCTCTTATTAGGGTCCACCATTCACATGACTCATGCACCTAATCATTGTCTGTAGCTCTAGTTTAGTCAAGATTATGGTAATTTGGAATTGGTTCCTTCTGAGTAAATAAATTTTTAAAATCTTTTTTAGGTACTTAACAGTTGTGTGGTTAAGTAGCAGCACTCGAAATTTTCAATTCAAAGCTTTCTAGCATTGTTATGGAAACTCACTTGGTCTTCCTTAAATCGAAAAAGTCAAGTTTGCATTTGCAAGTAACTTGTATTTCAGTTGGTCTTGGATGGTGGTCTTTTTTTTAAAAACATTCTCCAAATCTTTAAATCAGTCATAAGATAGGCTTTTGCAACATCTAATTGAAAATCAACACTAGTTGATTTGATGAGCCTTGGAAGATTGGTAGCCAGCGTTCAGAATTTGTATTTTATGTGCTTCAGAGGTGTCTGACTAGCAATCATATCAGATGTTATAAAAAATGTATGAGTATTCTAAATTGATATCCTTTATTGAAGTTTTTGCTTACAAGTGTGTGAAATCCAGTTTTGTTACCTTTGTAAAGGTCTCAAAATAGAGGCACACTTTTCCATTTCTTTGTTATTTTATTGAGGCTAGAAATAAGTCAGCAAGTAAGCAGCCTAAGTACAATAAATGTTCACTTCTGTGGTTTGAGTTACTGGAAGAGATCTGTAGAACATATTTCATTTCCGATTATTAATCTGATTCATACTCTAGGATTGTTAGTTTATTAAAGTCATCTATCAGCTGGTACACATTCAAACAACTCTTTCCAGGTAAGGCAGAGAGCACCTCGCTTAGATATTACAGCTCCTTCTGAAATGTGGATTTCCGGGACCTTTTAAATAATACAAAAATATTGTTGTAGATTATTTTATAATCATTATGCTGCTATTGGTAACAGTGAAAGCCACAGTGTGTGCGTTGCTGCAAATCGAGAAGGGGGAATTTAAAGGTAAAAATAGCTCAACGTTTAATCCATCCCCTGCCCTCAAGATCTGTTGCCAGGACTGGCCCAGGGTACCTTTTAGTGTAGGCAGGGTTTGAACTCCTTAAATGTGATCTCGCCACCTTATTTGTGTGCGTCTTGATCAGATCAAGTTTTACGCCTGTATTCACTCTTGTTCGAAGTACGAGTAACTTTGTGGTGTCCCAGCTTTCTAAGATAGGTTTAAAAACAAAAGCCAAAGGTGATTGGGATGTCAGTTTTCTGGTATCTTCATTCCTGAACATTTTTGGAACTAAACTGTGAGAGTACAAATGGTTGTAAGTGATCACTAGCACAATTGTGACTTTTTGATGCTTTGAAATGATTCCATTTAATTTAATATTTCTTTCTGGCTGAGTATTGTATAGTGACAAAGATGGAATATCCCATAGAATGATTCAGTATTCAACAAGTGGTCTTTGACTTCTTTCTTTTTTCTTGCAAGTCCGAAAAGAGTTCCTGGCATTGTTCAGCCCTCTTGTGTTTCTATCCATTGTTTCCCACCTCAAATGCAGTATTTGTTAGTATTTTTTTATGATAAGTATTAATAAAGCTTAAGGCACAAAATGATTAGTGGAAATGTGTTGAGGGAGAGAAAGGAAGAAAACTTTTTTTGTATTTTACCATTTGTTTTACCATTTGTTGCTTAAGAGGTGGTGATGTGTTAATACTTAGGTTTCTACCACGCTGTTAGACCACATTTAAAACTGACTAATGAACAGCGTTTGTGTTGATCTGTGAAGTCAGGTGTATTGTAGGTGTTAGATAAAATTCAGTAATGATTTTTTTCCCTGTGATGAAAGAATTCAGCAGTACAGATTTGGATGTCTTGTCCTTTCCCTTCAGTTCACAGGACTCGCTTACTTAGTATTGCATCTTCAGTAAACTGAGAAACACTGTCCAGAGCTGACCACCTTGTACTTCCTAGTGCAGTCATCAGCATAAAAGCTTCACCTTTACATTGTAATTAGTATAAAGTGCCTACTCATTCTGCTTGTTGATAGCCAAAGCAAGTGTTTAGATCACTACAATATAACATTCTTAATATTATAAAAATACCGTACTATATGCAAATGTTGCACCATTGCTTAAAGCCAAATTGAAAGCCAGAACCTTGCCATGAACAAGAGGAGCTGTTTTATGCATCCGTTAATAGAGCTGAATATTTAGTGCACTAACTGTCCATTGTGGTATTGTAAATTGTTCCTGCTTTGTCTTGACTGTGGTTTGGGAGTCTGTTTTGCTTTCTGACCAAATTTGTCTTTGGGAGAAGTTTGTTAACCAGATCTTTGTGAATATTGGTCATTAAAGGGTTATTACACACTCGGCTTACAAGCCATAAATTTGAGTTGGAAAAGACTGCTGGAGAGGACTTACTGTCTGTAGAGTGTTTAAAAAAAAAAAAAATAAAAAAATCACTGAATAATTAGATAAGTGTTACATTTCCCAGTGTGAAAGTTGCCAAATTGCAAGGCTTTTATTGTCAGATGAGCCAAGTAAATATATATAAGCTAATTGCTTTAAAAACAAACAAAATCAGGAAAATGATGGTAATAAGGTAATTTCTGATGCGGTATTGTTGAAAATAAAAATGCAGAAACACGAGTTAGAACTTCAGTAACTTTATTTTCCTTACTGTAGTAAGACTTTGTCTGATGCATAATGATCTTGGCCTCTTTAGCTTCTCTTTCCTTTCAGTGTGTTGTTGAATAGTATACAGCTATTTCGTTGCATTGTAAATTATTGGGCAATGTCATGTTTCATCTTAGGGTTGTAAAGTATTTATATAGAAATACACTGTTATGTGAATTAAAATAAATAGCTTTCATTTTACCTCTATATGAACAATGCCTTGATAGTTCAGATACTTTGCTAAAGATTACCCTGGTGTAGGACCTCAGGTGGTTGCTTTTTAATAATATGAAGAAGGAAGAAAAGAAATAAAATAGTTGCTTGCCTGAATTTTTAAAAAGATAGTCACATCAGAATTTTTCCCTCCTATGTTTCTTAAAACGCGGTCTCACTTGGAGTAATGTTTAATTTGACACTTCAGTGCTTGAATAGATCTGACCTAAATAGCATGCAAAGCCTTGGAGGAAAAAATAATTAAAGACGTGGAGGTAAATGGAACATGGAATAGAATGCAGCCTGAGTGTCCTGGGTAGAGTGTGTCAGCCTGGTCTAAGACCCGCTTCCCGCTCTGTGTCTCTCCTTTGATGTCTTCTCTGTGTCCCCCTCCCCAAACAAAAACTGACCTTACCTTTGGATTTACTGGATGTCATTAAATTATTCGATACAGAGGTATCTGCAGAACTAATAATTAAGTTGTGGGTAGAGAAGCATAGGGAAAAGTGCAAGATGGAGAAGGAACAAGCTGTAAAATAATCTGCAGCACAGCTGTTGGCCTACTGGAAGCTTAATAAAGACATTTCTAAAGGATGGACCAGTGTCGTGTTTGAACTTGGCTCAGTGTCGTCTTTAATGACCTTGGTATGAGTGGGATTGTGCTGGTGGAGCTCACTGGTAATGCAAAGTTGGGAGATGGGATGAGTGGGGAAAAAAAGTGTGCATTTGGTGTATGCAAGTGGCAGAACTGCTGTTTCCTCATTTTAGTTGGAAGTGATGAAGAAGGAATAAGACTAGAGACTCATACTTGGTCATAGGCTTGTTGTGAGTGTGACAAGTCATGAAAAAGGGCAAATATAAGGCTAGTTTTGTCGTAAGGGAAGCATTAATGTCGTGGTGTACGGCATTGATGAAGCTTTATCTGAACACGTCCCTGGCAGCACCTGTTCAGAGAGAGTAAACCCAAGTGGGAATGGTACAAAGAAAACATTACTAACATAAATGGAGTAGAATAGCATGGTTTGTCTTAGCACAATGAAGGGGAAAGGGGATCTGATCGCCATCTATAAATATGTCAGAAGAGGTAGGCACTGGGGAAAAGAGAGGCTAGACAGGTGAAAGGGTAGGATTGGTACAAAAATCAGTTGGCCTCGAGTGGCTGTGGATGTGTTTAGATCATTAGAAACTATTTGAATTGCAAATCTGAATCATGTCAGTCTGAACCAACTTTCTAAAAGGAATTGTGGGCAAAAATGCCCCCAACTAGTTTTAAATTCATCAGATACCATCTTACAAAATGATTTGTTTCATGTGGGCTTTAGAAAGCTTCTACCAGGTCATGAGGTTACAATGTTCCTGAAAGTTTGGTAGGGCTGTGGTGGTACTTAATGATGCACTTCGGCTAGAAGCTGGCATGCTGTGGTACGTTCCGAGACAGTGGAAAAGCTTGACAGAGATATGCGGCATTGGATAGTGTTCGGTGGCTTTTTTCTTTGTAAGAAGGGATGTTCATAAAATTAAGTCATATACACAGGAATAACTGCTCCATACGTGAAGTAAACTTAGTAATTAGAATTCATAGGAGTATGATGTTAATTTAATGTGTCCACTAAGTCTAACAGACAGAGCAAAAATAAAAATTGCTTGGGTTTTATTTTGGACATGTACGAGACATCGTTTCCCTTCTACGTTTGGGCTCGGGTCAGAACTCGAGCTACTTCTGTCGAAGCTGGTCCTGGAAAGGGTGGTTGCATTGGCTCAGCTTAATGCTGTGACGGGAAGGTAAGGAGGGAATGGAGTTTGTGATCCTGTCAGAGTGAGGCGGTTGTCACCAAGTACAACTGGCAGCAGATGTATGTTTTCCTGAGTAACTAGAGCATTACTGTACTTGGCTTTCCGAGAGTTGCGAGGTTGGAGACCTGTACTCTGTGCTTCTGGAGAACAAAAGGTCGCCCTGAAACTGAGCTGAAAACTGAGCTCTTCCTGTCTTTGGGACGTGGTCCAGTATTAGCTTCACCTATATGCTGAAGATTTTAATGTCTGATACGTAAGCCTGTTTAGATGGGTCTCTCTGTTGCGTGCCAGTTGGGTGAGGCTGGACATCATTTGAGCTAAATTTATTTATTTTTAATGTTACTTTGTTATGCTGTTGGGATACTACTTGCAAGGAAACTGGTGGAAACCAGAAGGGTTTTGGTGTTCTCTTTACTGTTTGAGCCTGGCCTCTGCTGTCCAGTTCTTTGAGCACACTGGGAAAAGGACACTGCTTTTGGTCAAGTTGTCCAAGGAAATCAGTCTTTCCACAGAATGCTGCATGGCATTGCAGCTGTCAGCTGAGATAATTACCCATATTCTGATTAGTGCTGTATAGTTTGAAGTGAATCTTGAATGTTGCAATTCAGATGGGACAGGTGTATCCAATTGGAAGTTTCATAGCTGAGCTGCTGTGTACTTGAATATTTTAAACAGCAGATCTGGGTGTTTCAGCATCACTGAAACCTTTTGTAAGCTATAGCAGGTTAAAATACAAAGTTCAAAAGAAGCAAGGGGAAAGTTGTTTGTTTATCTAGCTCTGTTGTTCAAATATGCTAGTATTCTTTGAAATCTAAGAGTGTCTGTAATTATCAAATTCATTAGCTATCCTACCTCATCCAAGTAAAGAGAATAGTTGCTCCAGTGGGAATGGTTTATAACACAGCCCTTACTGAACTGAATTGTTAACATTGTGTATGTACTGAAAGATTGCTTATACATATTACTAGTTGTTTCAGGACTTTATTAAGTATTCATGTTTATCAGTAGTAAAATATTTCTACTGCTCTTGTTATTTCAACAGAGAGAGCACTTTGGGATGAATAACGCTTTATTATTAAATTCTTAAGACTTTATCCTAGCAGAATTATGAGCTACAAATTGTAGTATCCTTAGTGTGTATTTGGCAAGAACAACAGTATAACCAAATGGAGCTAAATTGCAAGTAGGGAATTCACAGTAACCCGGAGGTTAAGTTGAAGCAACAAGCTTGCCTTGGACGGTAGTGATGTGACATTTATTTAATAATGGCACTCTTTCAATAGGAAAAATATCAAGAGTAGATGTCTGACTGCTAGATTTTAAAGCTTAAACTGAATACGAGCATTAATATCTTTGGATGAAGTTATTCTGTTATACTGTATTATTAGTAGGGTTTGTCATTTAATTTAAAGAAACCTTTGTCCATATTTACCTTTAAGTGCAGGACAATCTCCTTTTAGTCTGTATTTTATCAATATATAAAATAGATAATGTTCTATTTACCAGAATTCCTGGTAATCATCTGGAGCTGCACTTTACCCTTGAGAGAGATGCTTATTGTGTTTTTACTGTGGTTTTTGGCCACTAACGACATGTCGGGAACAGTCTGGGGTGAATATGAAATTCTGATCCAGGAAGAAACCGTAAGGAAAAAGAATGTTTGTTTTGTCTGGTTTGAAATGCTGCTGTATTGTGTTCCTGTCTTTTCTCTGTCAGAATGGCAGGCAAAAGGTTTCAATTCCCATTTCCCTTACACGATCTCCCAGTGAAAGCATGCATGTCAGCACCTGCACGCGCACCTCTAGTAAGCTGTATAGCCATATATATGTTCTGCTTGCCACGTTGACAGAAGAGGACAAGCCCTTTTAGGATTAAAAATGGGCATTGTCTCAGCATTTTTTTAATTTATTTTTATTTATTTATTTTTAAGAAGGAAAAATCTTTGACAGATCTACCATCAGCATGGATGCTGACAGCATGTCGTTGTGAGGAGCACAGATAAAATCTGATGTTACCTGCGATGAGCAGTGCTAGCCTAGAATCAGCTTGCCGAAGCTGTGGATGTTGAGGCCTGTCAGCTTTCTTGTAAAGATTTTTTTGTTTTGCATTCTGATATTTATGTGCAGATTGATGATAAAATTATGAGTTGTTTTGCAAGTGCCAGGGTAGAATAAGAAGAGAGAGATTCTGTGTTATTGCTCTGATATATGGATATGTACCGGAGAGCAATGACTATTTGTAGATATTAATCTTGCAACCTCATCTACTGATTATTCCTGATCATTCAGACTTATAATATTGAAGCATCATTTCATGACACCTAAGCTATTACGCTTCGCAGACCATGAATAATTTTAACATAGGTGATTTGTTAGAGTTGGAATTTTTCTTCCAGCTGAGTTTATAGGATATTTGAATGATTGTGTTTTTGGTATTTCAAGAGGAAGACGTACATTGACAAAGAATGTTATGGATTCTTTTTAGATTATTTTCACAAAGGTTTGAATATTAATTGCTTAAAAGTAGTTTATGGAAAGAAACAACATTTCCCTTGCTCTTTTTTTTTTGTGCTAGCTGTTTCACCTACGCTTTTTTCAGAAAGTACTGTGAAATTCCATTTGAAGCAATTAAGTGCTTTGTATATATTTTAAGTGTGCTTATCTGACAGGGTAGTTTGAATCATTATTGGATGCTGGTCTTTCATTTTTAGATATCTTGCCTTCATTTTTTTCAATATTGATGTTTGTTTGCCAGTAAAATGCAAGTTTCAGCTTAATGTTGGCAAGTTATTTTTTTTCTTTTCCTTCTCCTTACATTTTGTAAAATAAATGTGCTTCTGGAGTAGAACCTGAAATAGAAATGTTTCTAGGGGCTTTGAAAATAACTGGATAAACTTAAGAGGAAAAATCTGGAGGTGATCAGGGCAGCAGTGTTCTTGGTACACTGAAAGAAAGCTGGAGTCTCTGACTGTAAAAAACCTTTAGAATGAGCTGTCGTCTACAAGTCCTTTGCGAAGTAACTCTGTTCTTTTTAACTTCGCTGCTTATTACAGTCAGTATTCATATTTTTTAAGGCAGTTAACATATATCGCAGTGGTTATTTCAGCCTGTTTAAAAACAAAACAGAAACACTTTAATACATAATGTCCTTGATATCTACTGGTGCATTGCACACAATATCAATGCATTATGGGTTTGACATACTTGATAATATGTCCAGCCCATTCTTTTAATAGAGTTTTTTTGTTGTTTTGGTGCAACTCCTTTTTAAAATGAGAGCAAAATTCTGGAAATACTTCTGTTTATGATGCTTATCCCAGATACAGGAGAACATGTTTACCGATCATTTATTAAACTCCTTAATATTCCAGGATCACCTTCTAGCTTAAGAGCAGTCCATCCCACCAACCAGGAAGTCAGGCAAAAATGCCCGGAGGCCTGTGTGGATGAACAAGATGCTCCTGGGCAAACTCACACGCAAAAAGGAAGCTTACAGAGGGTAGAAGCAAAGGATGGGTGACCTGGAAGGAATACAGAGTTGTTGTCCAAGCATACAGGGATTAGGTTAGGAAGGTTTAAGCCCAAATGGAGTTGAATCTGGCCAGGAATGTCAAAGACAACAAGAAGGGCTTCTGTAAGTGCATCAGTGATGAAAGGAAATGTGTGCATACTGCTGAAAGAGATGTGGGACCTGGTTACACAGGGCATGTAAAAGGCTGTGTACTTAACACCTTCTTTGCCTCAGTCTGCATTAGCAAGAGTGGCCTTCAGGAATCGCAGGTCCCAGAGACCAGGGAGAAAATCTGGAGCAAGGAAGACGTACCCTTGGTGGTAGAAGATCAGGTCAGGCAATACTTAAGCAAACTGATGGGATGTACCCACCAGTGCTGAGGGAGCTGGCACGTGTCATTGTGAGGCCACTCTTTGTAATCTTTAATCTATCTGCTGACTGGGAGAAGTGCTGGAAGACTGGAGGAAAGCAAATTTCACTCCCATCTTCAAGAAGGGCAAGAAGGAGTACCCAGGGAACTACAGACTGGTCAGCCTCACCTCGATTCCTGGGAAGGTGGTAGAACAGCCGGAAAGCATTTCCAGGCACATGAAAGGCAAGAAAGTCATCAGGAGTAGTCAGCATGGATTCACCAAGGGGAAGTCATGCTTGACCAACTTGGTAAGTTTCTATGATGAAGTAACTGGTCTGGTAGATGAGGGAAGAGCAGTGGATATTGTCTGCCTGGACTTCATTAAGGCTTTTGATACTGCCTCCCATAAGGTCCTCGTAGAGAAGCTGTTGTTGACTTATGGGGCTGGATGAGCAGACAGTGAGGTGGATTTAAAACCGGCTGAACAGCCGGGCCCAGGGGGTGGTGATGGGTGGCACAAAGTCTAGTTGGAGGTGAGTAACTAACCATGTACCCCAGGGGTCAGTACTGGGTCCAGTTCTGTTCAACACCTTCATAATGATCTGGGTGATGGGGCAGGGTGCACCCTCCGCAAGTTTGTGGATGACACAAAACTGGGAGCAGTGGCTGATACACCAGAGGGCTGTGCTGCCATCCAGGGGGACCTGGACAGGCTGGAGAAATGGGCTGGCAGGAACTTCGTGAAGTTCAGCAAGGGGAAGTGCAAAGCTACACAGCTTTGCAGGAGCAGAGCTGGGGGTCCTGGTGGACACCAAGTTGAATGTGAGCCTGCAGTGTGCCCTTGTCACAAAGCAGGCTAGTGGCATCCTGGGCTGCACTGGGCAAAGCACTGCCAGCAGGTGGAGGGAGGTGATACTTCCCCTCTACTCAGACTGGTGAGGCCGCGCCTGGAGTGCTCAGTCCAGTTCTGGGCCCTCGCCAGTACAAGAGAGACCTGGACACACAGGAGAGAGTTTGGTGAAGGGCCATGAAGATGACGCAGGGACTGGAGCACCTCTCCTATGAGGAAAGGCTGAGAGCTGGGACTGGTCAGCCTGGAGAAAAGAAGGCTTGGGGGGTCTTATCAAAAGCTGTCTAGACATGATTCTGGGCATCTGGCTCTCAGTGGCCCTGCTTGGCAGGGGGGTAGGCCAGATGACCTCAAACATTCTGTGATTCTCTGATTCCTGTGCCAAATGGCGGGCAAGGAAGCAATTAAATTTTGTCCCAATTAAGAAAAAAAAATCGTAAGAATGTTGATTGCGTTCATTTAACTTCTTTTTTTTTTTTGTTTTACTTCTAATTCTGGCAGAATGAGTTGATGGAGATCTTACTCTGTTTCTGTCAGGTCTATGGTAAAAGTCAGTTAACCTTTTCTTCCCCAAATTTGTCTTGCTCTGGCTTTATAACATAACTTCTAGTTTTTATCCCGATGACTTTAACTCCTTTCTCATTGATTAGGACTCAAATTGTCAAGTGCAGTAAATGATTTTTCTTTGCCTGCCCAACTTGACTTTATTGTGCACTGAACAAAGCTACCCTGCCTGAGTTCATTTTGGAAAAGATACCTTGAAGTCTACTGTGTAGAGTAAGTGCTCCTGGAGTCTGAAAAGCGATGAAGCAGTTGTGAAAAAAACACCATCCCACTTCGAGCACATCATCCAAATAATTTTTGAAGTTAACACCACAACTTACGCTTTTTTTTAAGGAGTTTGGAATCTTTTTGCATGTTTGTGTACTTTCTTATGTATACTTGTATTTTTTTTGGATATGCCTGAATATATTACTTTAATGTGCCAGTTTACAGCTTAAATAAACTTTAGTTCCATGCATGAAATGGAGTGCCTTTGGCAGAGTCGGCTTAGGTATTAGCTTGTTATAACAGTTACAGTTTGATGTCTTAAATCAAAGGGAAGAATATACTCACATTAAGCTGCTTCATGTAAACTGCTGTTCAGATTTTTTAATAATGTGTGCTCATTTTTGTACAACTGTACAAGATAGTGGCTGTAATTTTATACAATGATAAATTCTTACTATTTTTAGGTAGAGGTGATGTTCTGTAACAGGGTCTCTGTATATGTTATGATAGCCATTCAAACTTTGAATGGAGCATCTAATAACCGAACCTGTCCCTTTCTCATCAATTCTTTCAGTTCATTCATGCTGTACTGTCAACGAGTAGATACTGGCTGTAATCTCTGACCTTCCCCATGGGTACCATGGACTGAGGAGGTTCCTCTCAGCTCTTCCTTCCCGCTCTAGAAAGGCATATGCATGGCATCATTTTTTCCCCGATGTTTGACCTTCCCAGGCAGGAGAAGGGTGACTTGGTGCTCAGAACCCGAAGGAGACCTGCATTTGAAGAGAAAATATGACAACATTAATCCCCAAAGATCTTTGTACAGATACTACCAGTCCAGTCATACATCATCGCTTGGTTTTACTGCAGTGTAACAGGCAAGGTTGTGACAAGCCAGGAAAGTTGGGACCGCATTTCAGCAGTGGAAGCCGGCTCTGCAGCATCTGTGTCATTTCTTCCTGCTTGCTGGTTGCTGTGGTCCAAGATACGTGGTTGCCAGAGGCAACCCCGGCATTAATGTTGTGGTGGCTGCACAGTAAGATTGCTGGAATAGAAATTCAGTACATCATGGTTTTAGAGGTCTCTCGTTTCTCCGAGTGTGATTAGGCAGGTGTCTGTCATTCTTTTCGAAGGCCATTGTAAGTCAAAAAGACAGGGAAAATCTTGGCATGGATCGTCACTGCGCTTTTCAAAACAGTTGGGATAACCTGGCACTCTCACAATTTTTCTTCTAGAAGGATGCTGTAGTTGGTGTCTTGACTCTGTGCTGCTAAATGGATTTCTGAGCTCCCTGTCCCCTTTAAAATAGCTCTGACTCCCAAAGTTGTTAGACTGAAATTACAGTTTAAAAAGCAATGATGTCTTGTCAATACACATCACAGTTATATCAGTATATATACATCACAGTTAATTCAGTATACCTTGAGGATTTTATTAGTTAAATTACCACAGCTTCTGGAAACCCTAGTTGCAGATCCCAAAGTCCGTTGTCTTCATTTGTACAAATACAAGATAAAAGATGGGCAGCTTACAACGCAAGTACTTGGCGAAAGACAGTAGATGAGTACTCATGAGGTATTTTTGTGTGGCGGGGGCAGTTAAACGTGTGCTTGTTGGAAGTTTAAGTGCTTAAATAAAAAACAGCTTTGGGCTGGGTGTCGTAAGTGGCTAGTGAGATACTTTCTTGAGTGTGTAATACTGTTGTAATGTATCCATGTTCTCTGAGAGGTAGCTGGCCTGCTTTTGTCCATCTCAGCGCACGTCCAAAATGTCTGTACCCATCTTAGCCTCTGTGTTCTTCTCCATGGCTCCTTTAGATGTGGTCTGTGCGCTGTGGCCCAAGATGTTTCTCATTCCTGGTTCTTCTCCCACCACTTCTCTTGTTTTTCTCAAGGAACTATCCTATGATTTAAGCTTTTGCGCTCAGGCTGTTAGTGCCAGCTAGTCTTTTATTTTCCCGCTCTCTCAAGGGTAGGGGTATGTATGTTTTTGTGAATGGAAACTCCAGAATCTTCTTGTGCTGTTGCGTGGTTTCTTTTTTGAAGGATATGTCATTCTGATTTAGAACATGCTGCTCCTCAGAATGCTAATGGGTATTTTTTCTTTTTCTGATTTACTGTCCTTGTGTCAGAAAGGTCTACACCTGCCTGCCCGTGCTCAAGGTCAGTGCTGTCACTAAACCACCAAAAGCACTGCAGGACCAGTGAAATTTAGCCTTATTTTGCTTTTGTTTTCCCTTTGTACACCAGTTTGTTATACGAGCTGTTTATTAAATCTGGTGGTTGTGAGTCTCGAGAGGTTTTATACAGCCTTTTTTCTTTAAAGCTTTCAGAAAGCAGGGGAGAGGTAAGGCTGTCAAAAGGGTGCTCAATACTTTGAGAAAGATTTCAGTCCACTCCGGAAGAAATGTCTAGTACAGAAAAATGTTCTTGAGGTAAGGGCTGTTTTTTGGGAAGTATTGGGGAAATGCAGGGGAGGTCGTTGCATTTATGTACCTGGAGAACAAAAGCAGAGTTTATTTTTTTCATCTGTGGTGTTAGAACCGACAGGAAGTATTAGAACAATTCTAACAGTATTTTGACTCCTATCGCCATTATTATGCAGACTTTGAGAAAGAAGGCACGAGGGGACCTTTCATGTCTTAGAACATCTCTTTTATTTTTTTAAATGTTTAAAAAAGTTTATCGTGAGTTCATAAATTCACTGCTTCTGTGTCTCGAGATAAGCTATTTGAGTCCTACAGCTCCTTCACTTGATGACTGTGCCTTTCAAAATGAGCCTCTGAACTGAGCCTTTTCTTCTTAGAGCAGAATTTTCTTAATAACAGCGGTTGGGAAGATTGCAAAGCGGAGCTCCTCAGGTTGTCTAGAGTTGCAATTACAAACAAACAGAAACAAAACAAAAGGAAAAAAAGTCTGAAAGCCAAATTCAAGGTATTGTGTGCTGCTGGGCACTGCAAAGGCACTGCCTAGGTGGCTATAAGTAAAACACTGAGAACTACATCCTTAAAAAAATGTTTGTATAGCTCAAAAAATAAATGTGTGGTCTTTTCTGAGTGTATCAACAGTCTCAGATTGAGAGGGTTATTCAGATACCTGATTTTAGTTCAGCTTGTGGTGTGGGTTAAGGGAGTTATTTTTAGGTTGAACTCTCTAAGCAAATGCAACTGGATCCTGCAAGAGCCGACAAGGGACAAGTGGCAGGAAACTTTGAAGTCGTTTTGTAAATCTTCCTCATGGGGCCCATGCCAAGTTTGAGTGGATTAAGAGGATGTTATCTTCCTCTGCCATATAAAGCCAGATTAGAAAAGAAATTTTCAGACAAGTAATACCAGTTCCTATTTTCTCACACAAAAAGAAGTGTTGAATTTAAACTGGCTCACATGTATCTTCATCTACATCTCACTATTCTCGTTCTCAGTAATCCCAGCGTGTCCTTTATTGATTTGTATCTCATTGTTTTATGTCAAGGCTGTGTTTAGCACTCTCTCAAAATCAAGGATTTGGGCTGAAAGAGGGTTACAGGAATAAAGACGTTGGTCAGATAGTGAGCCCTCTAGTGTAATAACGTTTGCTCGTGCTAGTGCCGTTTCCTTCAGAGTAGTCCTGGAGACATTATTCCACAGAGGTCTCTGAAGAGAATTGAATTCCTGTATCTTATGCAGGTGGTGGGTTTGGTGTACTTTACCACTCAAGTCATGTGTATTCTTAATTGTACATAATCTAAAGTTTGCTTTCTTTTTTATGGAAAAGTAGTTGTTCTGATTTCAATAATGGTTAAAAGTATTTTGTAGTAATTTCGTTTGTAATGTCTGAAGAGTAACAAGAGGCTTCCTGAAAGTTGGTGTACACATGAAATATTATTGAATAAATTTCATGTTCATATGAAATTCCATTTTCTAAGTTGTGTTGAGTGCCTGCGCATTCTTGCTTTCAGATGACATAAAGGAGATTAACGCAGCTCAGAACACTGTGAACCATTCTTGCTGTTACTGTATGACATCACGTGGAGGTGATCTCTTCTGGAGGGAGAGCTTTTACAGCTTGACATTAAAATTATGCCTCTGTTGTCCGATCCAGCCTTAGAGTCAATTCCGATCTTGATGGTTTAACATAGGCACATAGTTTAGAGAATATACTGCATTGGATAGGTGAATATGGCAACTAAAGTTTCTTTTCGGTGGATCAGTTGGAGTATATGCATAAACAGAGTATCATCTTCTTTGTCTGTTTTGAATTTGAAAGATGAGATTGATGTGAATTTCTGTCAAGTCTGTAGGAGCTCAAAGCCCAACATAAGTTGAAATCTCAAGAGCAGGTAGTATATTTCAGTATCCCAGTGTTTTTTTTCTTTAAACGTTTGAAAGAGTTCCAAAGTACACGTTGCTTCTATTCCTAAAGAAAAATCCAGCAAAATTTACTTTCACGTATGACCGTTACCTTCTGGGTACTTAAAATGTTAAGAAAGCTTTAGTAAAATCAGCATAGTGACGCCTGTGTTTAAAAAATAAGAAAGTCTCTCTCTCTATATGTATATATGAACTTCTTGCACCAGCAGCTTGAATCTGTCATACTAAAGAGTTATTTGTTCATTGCTTTAATGTATAGTATTATAACTAAGATGATAGAATATGCTTTGCATGTAATGGTATACATGCTTAACAGATATATGATTTAACCTGCTTTTAGATGCTTGTTGCCATCAAATTATATTTTAAGAGTAATTTGTACTGTATAAACGGGTTTGTCTTCCACAGATGCACAAGTATTAAAAAAAAAAAAAAAAATCCTTTTTTTTTTTTTCAGGTCCCTTTACAGACGTAGTAACTACAAATCTTAAGCTACGAAATCCATCAGATAGAAAAGTATGCTTCAAAGTGAAGACCACAGCACCTCGTCGATACTGTGTGAGGCCAAACAGTGGAATTATTGACCCAGGATCATCTGTAATTGTTTCAGGTAAAAGCAGATGTACACAGTTGTAGGTTGTGTGTTTTAAGGCCTTTAATCAAGTTCTCTAATGGTGATCTTGGAGGCTGTTGGAAGTACGTCAGCTTTTTAAAAAGATTTTTTTAAAAAGAAAACTGTCCTTTCGTTACTGAAAATACTGACTTTTGATTTAGAGCTGCAATGATGCACGAAAATTCTCTATACAGAAATATTTGCCATTTGTCATATTTACCTGCAGCTATCAATGTGTAAAGGAGGAAAGAAAGCTGGAAATGGGCAGTGACATTAACAGTACCTTCAGACTGCTATATTCATGTTTATATCTTCAAGTGGGACATTGCTTAGCTGCTCTCATGTGTTTAAAGTTTAACATTTGACAGTTCATTGCATTTAAAAAAAAAAAAATCCGTTCACAACTGTGGAATCGTGGTTTTGACTGAAGTACTGGTCCCTATTGTCTGAACTCTATTGTTTCATAATTCCTCATAATAGACGAGTTATGAGCGTGTTAAGTAGTCTGTGTTAAGTGGCAATCACTCAATTGCTTTTAAGGATACTTTCTGTTATTTTAGGTGGAGCTGTTTGTAGTCCTTAGGTTTGAAAAATCCATCACGTTTCACGCTAGAGACACTCCTTAATCTGTTTTTTTGGGGTGTGGATTAAAAAAGGATCCTTAATACTCAGCAGTATGAGCCTTGAAGCCACACAATATTCCACCCCCCCCCCCACCATGAAACTCCATCTAGGCTTGGCTTACATACTTCGTTCTGATGATCAGCAGGATTTTGATAGCTGGACATGTAATAATCTAATCCTATACTGGACAGTACTGTGTCAAAAAGGCCAGGTGTTAGGAATCACGGGAGCAGACATTCTTAACAAAATGGGAAAAGAGCAGGTGTTGGTTTTCTGACTTGGTAAATGATTTTGGTAAGTCATTCTCCCAGTTGTTTTGAGTTAGGAATCTTCTGAATAAGGGAATTCTCAAACCAGTGACTGTAAGAGGAGAGAAGCTCTTACTTTTCTGTGGAACCATCGTATTTCCCAACTTGAAGGGAAGGAAATCTCCTTTAGAGAGGCTGTTGTCTCATAGGTTGTAGAGATCAAAGGTAATACAGCTGTGAGTTCCTAGATCCCCTAAGTCTAGAAAGCTGATTTTTTGTAGTACCCCTGAAAAGCTGTAGCAAAGCAAAAGGGAAACATGGAACTCAGAGCTTTTCAAATTCATACCCTTACACCCTTTGGGAAGTTTAAAAGAAGCTGGGGAACTAGCTTCAGGTGATATGTTCAAAAATTGCAAGGAATAACTCAGGAAAACTTTAAATTTGATTAAAACCTTAGAGTAACTTTCCTTGTAGGAGAGACACCAGTTTTCTAATCGGATATGATGTGTAGAATGTGACCATTTAAAACTTCAGTATTGCTTGCCAGGGACAGTTCAACGTCTTGTGGATGAAAGATCATTTTCCTGAGAGAGTTGTTTCAAGATTCCTGTAGTCAAAAGCTTACTTTATTTTCCTTTTCAACTTTAACTCACAGCCATTTGTCTTAACTATGTATTTGACTGCTACACTAGAACCATCTGCAATGAGGGCTCTTCCCTGTGATAGGTTGTAGTCAAGATATTGCTGGACTTTCTCTCCAGGGAATTTAGATTGAAGTGTTCCATTTGCCTATTGTGAAGCATGTTTTCATAGCTTCAAGTCATAGTTACAACTTGCCCACAGAAGCTGTGGATGCCCCCTCCCTGGAAGTGTTCAAGGCCAGGTTGAATGGGGCTTTGGGCAACCTGGTCTAGTGGGAGGTGTCCCTGCCCATGGCAGTGGGGTGGAACCAGGTGATCCTTAAAGTCCCTTCCAACCCAAACCATTCTGTGATTCTAAGTCATCCTTTTAATTCTTTAAATCTTTCCATTTTTAAATGCTCTTTTGAAAAAGAGAAACTGCTGGAGCTGTATGCAGCATTTCAGCTTCAGGTTGACCAGTAAAGGGGAACAGTATCCTAGAGTATCAAAGCTGGTTGACTTTCCATTTTGCATCACAGTGAATCTTCCATACTGCTTTTTCTGTGCTGTAATGGAATCTCATGCAGTTACTCAGCTACAGTGACTCCAAGATGTAGATGTGTAGTTTTCAGATGCTTTTCAGAATTAAGTTTTCTTCCCAAAATTGTTGGCTTTTTTTTTGTTGTTGTGTTCTTAGGCATATAATTTCTTTTGGGTTACTTGGTAAGCCAAGTGCGCAGTTAATTTTTCTAGTGACCCACTTTGTTATCGCTTGTATCTCTCTACTGAATGTTTTCAGTGCTGACTCATTGTTCATATCATTAAAAATAGATTTCTCTCACAGTGTTGTGCAGAGAGAAAACAATGTAGGATACCATGGGCTGAAACTGTGTTCAAAAGTAAATGTTGACAGTGTTAGCTGCCTTTAGTCCATATAATCCATCAGATAAAAACTCCCTTGACTCTGAATTAAATTCATTATTAGAGATGCAGTTTAACAGACATTTTAAGGAAGTCCATGGACATTTTGTGTATCATTCAATTGTGAATCAGGGGGTAGCATTTGTCAACCATGTTTATACATTTTTCCAAAAATGCTAATTTGGTAAGACCTATTTTTGTTTACTGTTGATTTGGATGGCTTTCCCTTCACTTTGATGACCTGAATTAACTACTTATTATTGTATCATCTATACTAATTGCTTGGTGTTGATTTTTCTTTCCAGAATGTAGAATATTACTGTTCTTCCTTCACAACTTGTTACTGTTTTTTACCTGTTCTTCCTTCTGGTTTTCAGACCCATTTAAGATTTATTTTGTGGAGATAAAGCCCCTCTGCATAGAAAATTTAGGATTACTAACAAGACGCTTGCTTTCGTAACTGCTTGTTGCAATTCTCCTAGAATTGATATGTGGATTACTTGTGGATTCCAAGAATATGCTGAAAACAGTGGCTTTGTGTATTCATGAGGTTTTCCATGATTACTTAAAGCCTAACATAGCTTGAATAGCTCTTTGAATTTGTTGATTCTTTCTCTGCTGCTTTTCAATTCAATCAGATTTTCAGCTGTTACCTAGTGGTCAAAGAACATGAAGTTAGTTAAGTAGTTATCCTTGGATTCTGCCAGCACAGGAAGAAGTTCTCAGATGATGGAAAGCTGGTTTTGCCATCTTTCAAGCTATTCCATCTGTTCCCTTGGCGTAGGGAAACTAAAGTACTGCATGCTTTCTGTAGTCTGTTGGTAGAACAATTCTTAGAGATAAATTGCTGTAGCATCCATGTTTGGAAGAAGCCTTTAGTTTGATCATTTATGTTTTGGACCAAAGTGAGACCAACAGTTAAAGAAACCTTTCTTTTGAAAGCATGTCAAATACCGCAGTTCCTTTATGTGTTTTATTTGTGAAAGGTATCTGATTCATATTACTAGATAGAATGATAGATTATTTAATTATCCTTTGATCATACTGTGTGCAGCATTTAAGGGCAAAAAATATCGGATAACTATCCTTCAGCAAACATCTGCAACATGTAACTAGTATGTAAGGTCTAAAATTATGTGGCAGTACAATTAAATTTAGTAGTAACTTTTCCTAGGTACCAGTCAATTTGGAGAGGCCAGGTTAATCATTTTGATACTGTACCTTTTTATAAACTAATGCATTTCAGTTCTAATGTGAAGAATTTGCTCTGTGTGAAAGCAAGGATGTTTTTTAATCTTTATCTGAAATTACTTAAGCTTCTCTTTTAAATTTACATAAAGATGCACTAAACTGGAATCTACTTTCTGTGGGAGACAAGTGCATATGTGCTGTCAAATAATTTATCTCTACAGTTCACTCTGAGTCCTCATCCTCTGGTATGCACACACATATTTAAATATAATTTTTGTTGTCCTGGACTCCCATCTGGCATGAGTCAGCTAACTGTCTGCAGGATGAAATGTGAACAAGGGGGCTAACGTGATAGTTTGTTTCATGGTCCACTCCGTGGAGGTAGAATGGAGGTAGAATCTGCTGGTTCTATATCCATCCTCTACTTCAGTAGTCCTTCAGCGCCACTATTAATAAACATTGTGTATTCAGATATTTCTGAAAATCCTTATACTATGCCCCTGGATATGCGAGTGTATCCTATAGTGTTCTACTCTCCTGGTCTGTGCTACAGACACGCTCTTTTCAGTCGCTTCGAACTAAAGAAACCGCACACAAAATAATGATAGTAGAGTGACCTGGCAACCACTCTCGGCTGTTTTTTAAACAAAAACAGCAACAAAAAAGCAACCTCCTGATGGTTTTATGCAGTTTGGATGGATGAAGGTACCGTGCTTCTGTAATTGAAGTGTTCTTTTACAAATATTGCAGTGTTACAGTAATAATGAATACTGTTATTGATGTAATTCATTTTTCCACTGAATTTGTGTACACTTGAAAATAATAACTTCAAAAACATGAGTTTCCCTTCTTGACCAACAGAATTATCAAATTTGGAAAGCTAGAAGTACAGTAAAAAAAAGCTTGCATTCAGAAACTGTCTCGTCACAAAAATACACTCAACTGCTTGCATATTCTAGCTCTGGTACTTGTAGCACAAACTATGTTGTGTCAAAAACATCTGGTTTTGTTCAGGAAGTTTTTTTTTCTTTTTTTAAATCTGTGTTAGAGTATGTTGAAGGCTGAAAATGCAAAGATAAAATGCGTCAGATAAAATACAAAGAGAGGGTATTATCTATTTAATTTTAATGTTTCACTTAAAACTGCCTTTACAGAGAACTTGATTTTGGATCCCATCCCTCTTTCTACACTGGTAGAATGTAGTAGAGGCCCCAAACTCACTATAGAATTTAAATGCATACCTGGATTTTGGAGTACTTTTGGGTAAACGTTAGCTGTGAAGCTGGACTTAAGGTTAAGAATGTCAAAAGCTGAATAAAATGCCTGAAAGCTGAAATAAAAATAAAAGCTGAATAAAATGTGTTGTGTAGTTATTCCATAAATAATCACTGTAAATCTTTTAAGAGCTGAATTTGAAAGTGTTCTAAAGATGCATTATTAAAGCCCCAGGCAGCTTTACCTCCTGTAATAATTGTGGTTTGAGTGAAGTATTTTAGTAGTTTTGCTCCCAGCTTAGATTAATACGTCTTTAGAAGTCAGTTGAGCTTGCCCTACTGCTGCTTGTTGGTCTGTCTGATGTAGGTTCTCTTTATTCTTTTTTTTTTTTTTTTTCTCCTGAGTAAATGTCATAATGCATACCACAGTTCTTTTATCTTTGTATTCGCTTAATCACAAAATGTGTTTATTCCAAAGAAAAATCAGGATATGTTTGTTCTGACTTGTATATTAAATGTCTTCTAGCTATAGTAATTGCAGAAATAATCTCTTAAGCTACATTAGACTCTGAAAAACTTAAGATTTTTAACAGTTGTAAGATGTTTCCTCTCATTACCTGTTGCTACAGTGTATGTCTGCACTATTTTCCATACTGCCTTCACATTTTAACTTTCAGTGTCTCTTCAGTAAGAAGTGAATCTAAAGTGTATAATGTGTTTATTACCGTGATTAGCTGGAGAATCACAAATAGTTTTGTTTTATCGTTTTCTTTTGAACAGTAATGCTGCAGCCTTTTGACTATGACCCAAATGAGAAGAGTAAACACAAGTTTATGGTACAAACAATCTATGCACCACCAAATATTTCAGATATGGAGGCAGTGGTAAGTAAAAATGGGGTAGAATGACTGTTGTAGTTTTATTTTTTTCTTAAAAATTCAGTCTGAAGTTTAAGTGAATCGTGTTTTAAAATATATTTTTTGGAGAAGAATGGGATCTCCTCTGAACAAATATGACTTCTATAAGTGATGCGGGGTTTTTAATATTAAATACAAGTTCAGTTCTTGGAACTTGTCCAGTGGACTGATTGAATAGAAGTAGTACTAAATCAAAGGTAAGGTGAGTTCAGTTAAAACACAGTCATGTTGTATCTGATATGCAGTTTATTGGAAGGGACTAAACAGGTTGTGTTTGAAGGAATCAAGAGTATATGCAAGCAGCAAGCCTGAAGTTGTATGAGATGGGTGCATTTGGTCTAAAAAATGCTTGTACGAAAACTTGAATGGTATTCTAAGGAATTGAAATATTTGAAAGACGACACTGCGTCTCCACAAGATACCAAGTGGCTAAACACAGCACAAATGGTAGATTTATTTTCTTCTTTTAATAGAACATGTTGTAAATTCAGTACTTCGGTGGGACTGGTCTGATGAAAGATCCAGAACGAAGAGATTTAGGTTTGTGTTTGTTCGTTCAGAAGTAAGGACACCTGTTTCTGACCTTACACGCAATTGGAAGGGAAGCCTTCAGTTGTCAGAACATGCCCTTCAGGGCATACATGGATTCCCATAAACACGTTTGTTAGGGTCCAAGGGAATGATGCACAGGCTTCTGTCTCTAGAAACTGTTCTAAGGACCCCCAGGAGTTCACATGGTGATTCACATGGTTCAATTTCAATCAAGGCAGAGGAGGGGCAGGGAAACAAAGTATGGATAAGAGGTTTTATAAACCACTGAAATCCATTAGACATTTGCAGGCTTAGGCTCTCTCCCCTTATATATGAAGGCAAAGATTATTGTGGCTTCTCTCTCCACTGGAAACGGTGGAAAAGTGTTTGTTAAGCTTTTGAGACATGTTACTACAAAGATAACTTCTCTCTTCCTTGTTGGTCTGGTTTACTTTTTCTTAATAAGCTCTTCGTTATGTGTGGTAAGGGAAGTGTAACTGTTTGGTGAGGATATAAAAATCCACTTTAGAAATACCTTTAAAATAACTGCTTTCTTGGTGTGTTCAAGTATAGAATACTGAGAAACAAATCTTGCAGAAAATCAGTAATTGTAGTTACAAGTTACTGTACAATTAAAGCCACTGAAAAAAGAGAACTACAGGCATTTACTCTGGAGCTCAGTATAGAATCACTAAAAGGTGTCTTTCAATCTTTTGTTTAAAATTAGTGCTTCTGAAATAGGATACAAGGAGAACACTTACCAAGCAGCGATAGGGCGTTGTTCTTAGACCAACTCAGATGGTACTTTGTTCCCGATTGTGTTAAGGAAACCACTCTGCCGCCTTACCCTCTGTGCCCTACAAACCTCTGGATCCATCCTAGCATTCAGTTCACTTGATTCCATTTCCAGACTTAAGTTTAACCATCTCTAGCTTTCATTACTTATGTAGTAGTCTAAAGTGGACAAAAAACATTGTTCAAAAACAAGTCTGAAACTTGCAGCTAGGGCAGGAACAGTATTCAGCTTTATAGGAGTTATAGGGAAGTTCTAAAAGCAAGCTTATGAACTGTTCATATCTTTGCACAACTAGCTTGTTAAATAACTATCTTAATTGTTGTTTTAGTGGAAAGAAGCAAAACCTGATGAGCTAATGGACTCCAAATTGAGATGTGTGTTTGAAATGCCCAACGAAAATGATAAACTGGTAAGTAAGAAAAGAGTAAGGAACTGTCATCACTGACTGTTAGGATCTTGCAGAAATTTGTTTCAAACTTTTTTTTAAAGCTATTTGATTTGATGGTTAAATGGGTTGTTGGAATTTGTACTAAATTAAATGGACAGGAGGGGTGTTTGCTGTATAACTTTTCAGGCATGCATTTTCACTGGGCCCCGATATTCACATGAAAACATTGTTTGATGGCTGCCTCTTTTAGCCTTTCGTACATGCTATGCTGTGGATTCATGCAAGGTTGATAATGAGCTCTTATGATCTAGAGTAACATCATAACTTCGCAATATCAGGGCTATGTGATTTTTTTTTTTTAATTATCTGATTATGAAATACTAGAATTTAGGCAACTATTTCGGTAGTCAGCTAAGCTGACTATCTGTAGCACATGGCAAAGGTACATGCTTAGAATTTATACCTGTGGGATTGCTTTTCCTGTCTTTCTGCCTTTTTTGGAAACTAGCTTTAGGAACAGGTTATCTAGGAAGCTAAAGTTTGTTGAGGTAAGTCTGCACTGTGGTGTCTGAGAAACCATGTCCTAATCAGTTAACTGACATGAATCTTAAAGTAGAAGGCAGATTTAAACATTTGACAAAATTATTTTTAATATGCAGTTTTTATTTACTGCTTCTACTACTAGTTCGACAATTATGGAGAGAAACTGAACTCCAAATTGTACTGTTGTCAATATGCATAATGATGTATGGGGTGAATTATATTTAATTTCAGTATGAATACTGACATTCTGTATGCATGGTTTGTGCATTGCAATGCAAACAAGTTAGTGTTGTCCTTTACTTCATATAATTGCCATGGTAGCTTCATTTCAAATAGTTTGAACTATTGCCAAAAAGTTATCCTTTCATTATTCATATTACTGATTTGCTTCAGCATTGTAATGCTGTCAGATAAAAACGGAGTCTTCAGTACTGCGTACAGGGAACAGCAAATTGAATCACTTGCTTTTTAAAGTATTACACGCTTTTCAGTTTTAAAAATTCTCTTTCTAATTCATCTGAATGAGAAAAGGAAGTACTGATTAGAAATTAATACATGCTCTGGGAATCCTAAATGTACCTTTTAAGGTAGTGGTACAGACAGATAATCAAACAAACAAAAAAAATCCCATTACCTCTTCCATGCTCCTGACTTCAAACAAAATCAATTCCACTTGTGTAGGAGATGACAATTTCATTGTATGTGGACTGAAGATATCTGTTTTGTGTTGCCTGGTATTTGGAATAACAGTTAACTGTCTGTTATCTTGAAGCTTTGCAGTATATGGCTGAAATTCTTATGCATTAACACTTTTTTACCTTCCTTCTTCTGATGTATGGAATTTTAATACTGTACATTCTTATTTATTTACTTTTTTATTTTTTGGTGCCACTTCTAACATTGTGAATTAGAGTGCTAAAGCAGGATTTCTGTAAACAAACTTATTCATTTTGTGGCTTTGGCTTTTCTTTTTTAACACTGTACAGTTTGTACAGTAGTCTGTAAGGTGTGTTGGGAGAAAGTAGCATGAATCCATGCAAGTAAAATCTCATTATTTACACGCATAAAGGGTCTCCATGAAGTCTACTAGCTGGCTAGTAGTTGTCTTTGCAACCATTCTTTTAATACATTTTTTTGAGTGTAATGTAAGGGTAACACGGTCAGTATAATGGTCTCTCTTTTTTTTTTTTTTTTTTTTTTTCTGGTAAAGGTTAAGTTGAGATGCAGGCTTTTATTCAGTTGTAAGCTGCCTGCATGTGTGAAACACTAAAACTAAATTTTAAGCATTAATTAGCAAGGTACTTAGTTGGCTACCTTCCGTGTTTCTTACCCTCTTACTAAATTACATCTTAGATATAAGAAAATTGTATTTGTTTTTAATTTTACAATAAAATGAGAGAAATGTAATGCTTTTTACAGAAATAGCTCCTTTTATACTTTCTTTAATGTGATACCTTCATAGTATTGACTGTACATAATATTTATATTTTTCTGAGTAGCAGCACGGGGTTGCAAAACCTAATGCTTTAGCAGTTGATGTAGTCACTCACTTAAACCTTGCAATGAGCAATCTGCCAAGACCCGAGGGTAAGGCTCACATACCATCTCAGGATATACCTACACCAGGACACAAGTACTTCGCTCCAGTCAGCAGCCATTTTCTTCAGATGCCTACCAGTGATAGCCAGAAGATTGACATGAAGGAACCAGTCAGTGAGGTCAGACAGCAAAGGAAGGAGGTTTGCACCAGGGAGATAAGTCTTAGGTCTCTGTTGAAGTTCCAGTACTGCTAAAGGAATTCAGTTTAGCTAGTGAATCAATAAAAAAAAAAAAGCAATAAATCTTTCTCTGCTTACTCATGATAAAAGTATGCTGGTCTTTTTAAATCCAGTTAGGAATACCTGTGTAGAATAGCAGGATTTGGCATTTTGCAATGCAAAATGCGTAAAGTGCAAGTAGATGTTGTAGACCAAATAATTGCTGTTTGTATAGGAACTAAAGAAACTCTTGGAAATTGGAATTTTTAAAGTTGTTTTGTTAGTACGTAGATATGTTACCTTTTAATAGGTTTTCCATTACATTCAGATTGGGATGCTTCATATGCAGTATGGTTGTGGTCTAAGTGACATAGCTGTGTAGCCAATCAAGTAAAAATACAGAAGCTTGAATCTTAATATGAATGTATTGCCATATGAATGGCGTGTTTTTTATGAATGGTAACCTGAGCTACACAGTTGAATCCATTCTATTATTAATGTCTACTGAAGATCATTGTATATTTTGAGCAGAGCTGTGGGAACTATATTTTTAATTTTATTTATGGCTTTCTGGCAGCTTTTTGTGTTACTCTTCACTTGTGTTCAAAATTAGTAATGTGTACTGCAGAGACACTGTGAGACTTAGGTCCCGTGTTTGAGCAAAACTTGTTTTTCTCTAGTGAGAAGTTCCCTAAGTGCAAAACATTTTAGCCATACATACTTTGTTAGTTGTAATACAACCTGTTTTCTTTTTGCTTTGATCTGCTTATTACTATTGCAGGATTATTTGCTTCCTTTTAGAGTAGAATAGAATAGTTCAGCTGGAAGGGACCTTCAAAGATCATCGAGTCCAACTGCCTGACCTCTTCAGGGCTAACCAAAAGTTAAAGCATATTATTAAGGGCACTGTCCAAATGCCTCTTGAACGCTGAGAGGCATGGGGCATCAACCACCTCTCTAGGAAGCCTGTTCCTGTGTTCAACCACCTTCACAGTAAGGAAATTTTTTCTAATGTCCAGCCTGAACTTCAGTGCAGCTTTGTGCTGTTCCCACGTATCCTTTTCTGCTTATTTTTTTCCATCAAGTTCAAATGCTGTGTGGTGTATTTTATGCCATCTTTTGGACGCCTACTAGGTCACTGTTAAGCAGCTAAAGTATTTGTTTTTGTCTCAGTGGCATTTAGTACCAAATGTAAAAAGGTCAGTCTTCTCTTGCTTTTTAATACTTGTGCTAATCGGAATTGAACCAATAAAAAAAAGTCTTTTATTCAGATCATTTTAAATATAAACTTAATAGAACTATATTAGTAGCTGGATTGTTTCAATTTTAAGCTGTGGATAATTTTTCTCTAGGTAAGTAAAATTCTCAAGTCATTCTTAATATTTGTAGAATGATATAGATGCAAGCAAACCCGCTCCAGTACCGAATACATCTAAGCAGGATGGACCGATGCCAAAACCACATAGTGTTTCACTTAATGATACTGAAACAAGGAAGCTAGTGGAAGAGTGCAAAAGACTTCAGGCAGAGGTTATGAAGCTGTCGGAAGAAAATCGGCACCTGAGAGTAAGTTCTGCTCCCATGTTTGCATTGAAGTGGCCCCACTCTTTTTGACTGAAAAGTCTGGTTTGTAATTAAGCTAAGAAACGTGTATTCCAGAAAGTAGGTGAAATTGTTGGAATGTCAAGATTGATTTGCAATGTAATTTTACTGTCCTGTTCACTGTATATTTTATACTCATCAGTGACTGAGACTGTGGGATTGTCATGGGTGAGATACTGAAGCGACACCATTTTCTTAAAAGAAATGCAGTAAATATAGGCCCATTTAAGATGGTCTTAGTTACTTTGCGTATCTCTAATTTAGACTTAATAATTTCAATAAAAGTATATTATTATTCCTAAGAATGAGTAAATGAGATCCAAAGTGGTAACAGTGTTGCAAATTGTTAGTGAACAGGAACAATTGATTGGCCAGAGGAGGTAAGCAAACATTGCTTTCTAGTACCTTTATGTAAAGGTGCCCTTTCAGTAATCTGTAATTAATTGATATGTGATTTTACGTGACTTTTTAGTGCATTTGCTTTTGGGTATCTAAAAATTTCATTGGCCATGGTAGGCTTTTAAAGAACCCATAAATAATGATGTTTCTACTGACAGTGGAACATTTGGAGAAATAGAACAAAAAGAAGATGTTTCTCCTTAACAATAAGGAATTACTGCTATTTAATTCTTACATACTATGTAAAAGCAGGATTCTTCGTTGTGCCTAGCAAGAATTTCAGAATCATAAGCAGAGCAGTGGATTACCTATCCTTACTTGAAATGTTCTGGTTTGCTATGTTCATAATTTGGGTTTTGGTGTGGTGTAGTGTTACTTTTCAAATTATTTTCTTTATTTAAATGTTCATCAGTAAGTTTGGCCTTTGAGTTAGGTTTTATACAGTTGTAGAGAAGATGTCTTCATAATTTTCTTCCATCTGTGTTTTGTTTTTCTTTCCCCCTTCAGGATGAAGGCTTGAGGCTCAGAAAGGTAGCACACTCGGATAAATCTGGATCACCCACAGCTTTGGCCCTCAGAGATAATGGCTCTAATTCTCTTCCATCACTTCTTGTTGTAATTGCAGCCATTTTCATTGGATTCTTTCTAGGGAAATTCATCTTGTAGAAAGAATGAGTGAGAGAAGCATGCAAAATGCAGCTTCTTTTTTTTTTTTTTTTTTTCTTGGCCAGAAAAAGATTTGTTTACCTACCACTTCATTGGTAGTATGGCCCAAGTGACCATTTTTGTGTACAGCATCATAACAGGCTTTGCCTTTAATGATCTCGCACGGTTAGAAAACACGATCTAAAAAGACAAACTGTTCGGCTACTGGACAAAATTGTACATTAAGTCATCAATAGCAAGTGTCAGTTGCACAGTCAGTCCTTTATGAAAATTCATAAATAAAGAATTGTTCTTTCTTTCTGTGGTTTTAATAAGAGTTCAAAAATTGTTCAGAGTCTTGTAAATGTTATTTTAATAATCCTTAAAAATTTTATCTGTTGCTGTTACCTCTTGAAAAATGATTTATTAGATTGCTAATCCCACTCATTCAGGAATATGACAAGAGGTATTCTGGGGGAAATGGTGCCTCTTACTGTGTAAATTTTCTCCTTACCTTACTTTGCTAATATCATGGCAGAATTTCTTTCTTATCCCTCATGAGGCATTGTTGAGAGTTCTTCATCCTTACAACCCTGTCCCATAATATTTAACATTACAAAAGAAATAAAATTGTTAACAGATTTTCTGCTGGGTAGCCTGTTTGTGTGTGTCGTACTTTTAGAAGGGATTCCTAACAAGTTCATTGTTCATGGCAATTTGCTGCTTGTAACAAATGGCTATTTTGAAGTTTATTTGCATAAGTCTCTGGCTTAGACTGTTGTAATTGAAGCTTGGAGAAAAAAAAAAAAGTGTTTCCATTCTGTTTGTTTAAAAAAATGAACTGTTTTCTGGCTGCTTTCAGCTATAGAGGGGATAATTATCAAACTTGTTTTGGGACAGAATAATTTGGATATCCAGCAGGTGCAAGTACCAGACATGAATGTTTTCAATATATCAAGAATTTGCTTGTATTGTGCGGAAGTGTAATAATCAACCTTTTGTTCCATCTTTGGATCTTTTGGGTGTCTTCCAGGAGTCAATATTATTCTCCTTTGATTTCATAAGGGTACTTAATTCACATATACCAGCTTATTTGGTTTGTAATTCCATTTCATCCGATACTCAAAAATGCAATTTGAATGATTTAGACACCCATAATGAATTCCATGATGCAGAAGAGTTGATATTTGCTGAGTGAGCCTTAGTTGCTCACTTTTTGAAAATGAAACTCATTTTTATGCAACTCTTGGCAGACCTACCTGTGTTAACCATGTATAGCTGAGTTTTGAAGAATGCATTTTTTGGGGTCTAAAATGCTTCCCTGCACTTAATCTCATGTCTTGCCTCATCTCTGAATGTCATAAAAACAAGCAGTAGTAATGGAACAAAATATTATCTGTACTTTTGACTAAGCTTAATCCAATACAGGGAATTACTTGTAAACTGAAAAATCATGGAAGGGGTATACTCCTGTAAGCGAAATTGTGTATGCTCTTGGACAGCTTGACTTGATGTGGTGCAGCTAAGTGTGTTAGACCTTGGTATATGCACACGTTATGTAGCTGAGAAAAATGTTCTAGAGAAGATGTACATTATCTTGGTTGCCTTTGATTTCTAGTGCTTTCTTTCTTTTTTTTTTTTTTTTTTAAGAAAACTATAATTACATCATGTTCTGTTATTGTTTTGTGGTAAACTTTTTATAAAATTTTGCATATGTGCAAGGAAGATGATGAAGAAAATACAAACACTGCTTATCTTTTCACTTAAGCATGCAAGCACAGGTGTTTCCAATTACTTGTTCCAGTGTCTGCATTCAAGTCGCCTTCCATCCCAGTGACTGGAAACACTATGTTAAGGTCTTGATTATTTTGGTTCCGCTGGTTCAGAATGGTGTAATTCTCCCAATTTTTTCTCTAACAGAACATTAACACATCAAACTTTCGTAGCCTGTTCCAAACTGATTACGTGGAAAATACTGAAGGCAATAAGTGTGCAGGATGTAGTTTGCTTGAGACAAAGCAGTCATTCCTGCACTGAAGGAAAAAAAAAAAAATCCCCTGGAAGTTCTTAAAATGTTTACAGCATAGTGTATAGAGGTTTTCAAGGGTAGCTAGCACTTTCAGGACTTGAAAACAGAAAAAGGAGTCATTGCTCAATGCAGCCGACTCAGGTTTTGATGTCTGGCAGCAGTAAAAAGGTAAAAAATAATGATAAAATCAGATTGAAGTAAATTCTTTTCATAAATACTGAACAGGTGGTCGTAAAACTTGGTCATGGTTCGAGTAATGTCTTCAAAGTGAAAGTGTGCAGCGGTCTCGTAACCAGTGTACTTACTAATGGTACAAGGAGACTGTGTTGGTTTCCAGTAATCCCTTCATAGCTGTATATAAAATGTAATGCTAAAACTTTTTTGCTCTCAGGAGTCACTTTGGATGAGATCAACTGTATTCAGTGAATTATGTAATATGGATTAAATTGTTTGTCTTTGTTCCTGAAATGGTTAGAACTTCTTGCTTTGTCTGCCTGCTTACTTGTGTATGTAAGCATGGGGAAATGCAGCCACCACTGCTCCTAGTGATCAGGTCAGATGACAGTGCCCATAAAGTCATGTGAGGCTAAATGTGTAACTTCAGTTAAAGATGCATCACAAGTCCCATTTTGATTTCTCAGAAGGTCAAGATGAACAGGTGTAGAGTATCAAAGTAGTATTTAAAGTTTTTCTGAATATATCACTTTACAAAAGGGTAGTGTCATGGTTCAGGTGAAAAAGAGCCTTGTTAAATAGAAAATATAGCTTCTGTAGTAATTCTGGGCACCAAATTTAACCCACATTTTGAAATCTATATATGTAAATGAAGTTCATTTAAAAAAGTTATTTGCATCAAAGCACAATTTATTTGTGCAGTTCTACTCATACTCTAAAAGCTGTTGACAAGTTATTGTCCAGGCTTGCATGTTTCTGCTGCTATGATTGAAACTGATTTACATACGAGAAGCAACCAAACACTAGCTTGAAAGCTCATCATCCTCTTGGGAGGAGAAGGGGTGGAGGGAGGAGGTGGAAAGTGACATCTTGCCAAAGGGGAAAAGACAAAGTCAATAAGTAAAACTTATTTTTCAGGCCTTCCTCAAAGATATTAAAAGCTGAAGTGTTAATAAACCATTAAAAACGTAGTAGTGTCCTTTTTTTATTTTGAAACTTCTCCCCGAATATTTATGTTCTGCTGACTTTAGGGTACCAAATAGGTGTATCTAGGTCACTTCACAGGCGGTATAACTGCCCTGCTTCTAGGTTCCGCTAGTAAGTAGCGTGAAGCTGGCTTGCATGAAGATTCAGTGCTGGAGTGAAGAGCAGGTGCTTGAATCGACCCAGCACTGAGGATGCTGATCACTTGTCAGATTTACAACAATCATGTCAAAGAGTTTTTCTTTTTTCCTGTTTCAAGTCCCAAGCATTTATGCTTGAACAGACTTGCCAGGGCAAACTCTTGCAAAAGATGGAATGAGATCTGTGTGGTTACAGAGCAGCTTTAATAAACGTTGCTATAATACTGAAATGCCCTGCTCTTCATGTGTACGGGTGGGATAAAACTCCGCACCATGTCTTTTTAGCCACATTTCTGTGAACACTGTGGTTCACTGCTTTGTTTTCTACGCTGGTTCCTGGCGGGTGACTTTGTGGGCTGTGTGCTGGAAGCTATGTCCTTGCATAGCACAGACCGCTGCTGCCGCAGAGGCTGGTGGCTTTGGTCTGGTGGCACGCTTAAATGTTGGCCAAGGTGTGGTGGTAATTGCAGGAGGCTGTTTTCACCAGGGATTGGGCTCCTGTTGCAAGGGTTGAAACTAATGATGGATGAGACTGATCTCTTTATTTCCTGTCTGAACTTCTTTTCCAGGGCACTCAAATGATGTGACCGAGTGTATCATTGAAGTTGGTCTGTGCTTTTGGTTTTGGGTGCAGGGTGCATGTGTTTAAGAAAAATTGCTGATTCTGACAGGATTGCATAAGTGTAGGTAGTGATAGTGTCTTTTTTTTTTTTTGCCTTTAAATGACAAATGGCTATGTAGAAATGAGGTCTAGTGCAAAAGTGAAACAGTTGATTTTTATCTTTTATCTGCCTTTCTCAGTGCTGCTAGATGTAAGTACCTCTTCCTTTGGCTGGGACAAGGGTTTATCTGTTTGTGTATTGAACTGGATTTGGGAACTGATTTGGATGAAATCAATTTTTTCGTCTTTGACAAATCGTGTTTAATTTCAATTGTGGTATAAGCATCTCCCACCGTGTTGAAGTGCCATTTTATTTAAAGCTTGGTACTAGTTTATGTAACGTTGATAATGCTGCCAGTGGGGTATTGAATCCCTGTTTATACAGTAGCTACTTCTGTTGCTGGCAGCAGTGGAATGCTGCTTATCCCCTCCCTTCCCTTTAGAAAAGTTTTAAAGGGTGTTACGGTATCCAGGCACAGCGGTATGAGACAGACAGCTATGATTATAGCTAAGAAGTCTGAGCTCAGATGCTTGAAATAAATGAAAAATTAATTGAAAGGTGACTGAAATAGTTATTAATTTTTACCTTCTAAACTTGTGTATAAGAAACGTCACACTGCTTTTTTCTTAAAGTTATCCTGAATATCATCCAAGTTCTGCAAAAAAAAAAAAAATTGCCGTAGTCTGGAAATAACTGTCAGGATGTTCTTGAAAATGTATCTTTCTACTGAAGTTCATGCAGGTTCAAGTGCGTAAGTGAATTCAGAGAGTGGGTCACGGGTGATCAGTGTCTAGGCAGTTCTCAGAGCGGTTAGTAATTTGATAGCAATCTTCATGAGCATCTTAGTCTGCCTTGTAAGGATGACTTATTCTGATTTTAGAGATGGGGAAACTGAGGCACAAGCGTTGGGACAAATGACCAGGAAGGGATAATTCAGGCACAGCCCCCGTTCTCTAGCGTATGCTCCATCCTGTTTCTCATCAAGCCCTCCTCAGTCCTTATCCATTTTTTTATTCTGGGTTTCCAAAACGCTGCTTTATGTTGCTTGGAAATCTTTCTTAGGCTTTTAAAACACCTTCTCAAAGACTTATTTGTTGCCTTTCTGTTCCTGAAGCCGAGTGTTAAACAGGCAGAATATGTGGCTGAGAGGTGTTTAACAGTGGGTTGTGATCATAGCTTGAACTGTATTAAAGACAGTAGCCAAGAAAAAAGAACAACAACAAAACATGCCCCAAAAGCAACAACACCACCCCCCCCCAAAAAAAAAAAAAAAATTGGGCATGTTGTGTTTGCAGTATTAGAACATAAGTTTTTGTGTAGCAAAAATTTTTTGTGGAGCCATTGCTGTTTGTACTTTTCCAGTAAAAGAAAACAAACACTCCTATATCTATACCGCAACCATGGTGGTGGTATGCATTGTTCTACCCATGGGAGTGGCAAATCGTTTTTCCACTGCTATGTTGATATTCCAAATACAGATGACACAACTGTGCTATGATTTTTGGAGGCGTTCCTCAGAAGGCTGGCTTAAAGAGTAGTGATGATGAGAATCTAGTAATTACCTTGATTTATAAAGATGATGCTCTGTTTCTTAAGTGTTTGAGAGGCATTGCTTTAAATTATCCTGTAGGACAGTTTAGTTACAGAGCCATGCTTTGGAAAGGCTCAGCCTGGAAGTCCACAGAAAAATCTTGAACCCTGGGTCACATACAGAGACAGCTCTCTAGAGCTCTAATCTGAGCTACTAAAGAGTGCAGCTTTGCTACTGGTTCTTAGAAGATGAAAGCTCATGCAGTAGCTAATTTGCCTTGATTGCCTTCTTAGTCATCCCAGGTTAGTTTAAAATTTTGGAAAGGTAAGTATGAGGCACCTGTTCCACATCTTAAGTGGGAGCTCAGGAGTGGTTGGTGTCAAGTAGAAAAAAAGAGCGTGATGGGAAGAGACAGTCATGAGAAGAGCAAGATGGGCTGTTTCTGAAGTGCTTCTGCTGATGGCTTTGTTTGCCTGGGACAAGTGGGCAGTTACTGTACATGCTGCCTTCTCCCCAGACATGCTAGAAACTCCTGTGGCATTCTCCAGAAACAGGGATCTCTCTCCATCCTAAGGGTGTTAAGCCTAAAACAGTGATGAGTTGTGTAAACGGGAGAACTCCAGGAGAAAGAATTTTGTTGTATTCGTGCCTGGGATTTCTCATGCAGGCCTTCAACTTCATGGCACTACTTTCAGACTTCAGTTTCTTCCATAATACCTTGAAATACTTCAGCCCTTTGGCCTCTTTATTTCATGTCCCAGCTTCAAGAAAATCAGAACAGATTGCTTTTCTGATGAGGCAAAATTATCTCTTCATCCTGCCTCCACAGGAACCAGATTACAATGGCAAAGGAAGGTCAGAGTATTTGTGGAAAAACTTAGAGAGACAAGGTTTATGTGATTGAAGCATCTTTGTGCTGCTTCTTCCTGTGCGAACCCGAGATCTAATTCAAGCCACGTTGGATAGGTTGATGTTGCACAGATACCAACTACCTCCAATTACAGGGAAATCAGAGCTGAGATAAAAGACATTTAAATCGGTGCTCCCATCAAGGGCAAGCATGCGAGCTGAAAAGATACTTGTCCTGCTTGCTGCTCTTTGGCCGCTTGGTACTCGCGTGCTCACCGGGCCGTAGGCACAGGCACAGATCCTCGGTGGCTGCAGCCTTCAGCCCAGTGCTTGCGAGCAGCGAGGGTGGCAGATGAGCGTGGTACCAGAGAGCAGGGTCGCAGGCACGGTGGGGAAAACTCGAGCTGTGCCAGGACTAAGGTGACGGAGGGTGGGAGGGGGGCTTGGCCTACCTGGGGGCAGAAGGAGGTGATGCAAGAAAACTGTTAAATAACGATGAGAAATGCTGAAAGTTGGAGGAAAGTGTAATCCAGTATGCGTGCACCCTCGCTTCTCCAACGTGCTCTGCTGAGGCACTTTGCAAATGCTAGTGATTTAATGATTGCAAGCGGATGAAAGGAGACGTCTAATATTCGGAGCAGCTGTAACAGAGCTCAAAGCTTTTCTCAGGCCCGTGATTTTAAGAAAAAGCAAATCGTGGTTTTATGAGGCCACTTCCAGAGCTATGCAGAGGTTCGCTTGTGGAACTGGAGATGTAGAAATGGAGCAGCTAATCGAAGGTAAAAGCTTTTAGCAGTGTAACCTACAGTATACGTATGGGCATCTCTTGATCCCCTTGGCTGCTGCGATGAGCGCGGTGGAGGGCTGAGCTCTCCTGGCGCTGCGTGCAGTGCGTGCGGCGCGCGAGGTGAGCCACGCGGGCATCGGCTCCCCAGTGGCACTGGTGTCAGGGGTTGTGCACAACCATTGCGTGTGCTCGTGTACGTGTGTACTCACGTCTGTGTACACAAATCTTGCTGGGGTGCCTGCGTGCTGCTGTGCAAGCTGGTGGTTACAGCGGGCTGGGTTACTGTGGGACTCGATAAATATATCATGTTTTCATCATAATTATCTCATATCTTATGCCTGATGGCCAGAGTCCTGTATGCTCCCCTTCGTGTAGCTATGCATTTGTTGCATTCATAGTTATCTCCTTGCCCTGTTTGGAACCATGGAAATAAAAGCATTTGCTTTTATAATAAATAGGGTGGGCCAATAACAGTCTAAGATATAAAATGGTGGAGTATCTGTTAAAATTCAGTACCGTTTTTTAGCATATATAGTGTATTTGAGAGTTTATGTAGCTCTTAAAGCAGTTCTAGTTAATGTGCGATACTACTCATTAAAAATTCTGGTAATCCCATGAATAAAGTACTTATATATGAGCTGTATATATATGCATATATATATATACACATTACTTTTTCAGTTGCCCTTATATATATACTTGGACAGATGTTGAAGCAATATTTGCAATTTAGTAGTAGTATTTTCCTTTTAGAATTTATTTAAACCAAAACCTGCAGACATGGTTGGTACAGCTTAAAACATACGACCGTTTCCCCACTGTCCCTTATGGACCGCGGAGAAGGGATTCCTTTAGTTTATATCATGTAGGGTCAGTGCGTTTTGCCCTGATCATATAGCACTGGGCGTGCAGAAGGCTGCAGGGGCAAAGCTTCATTTTGGCATTTCTTAACTCTTGAAAGCGTAACTTCCGAGATCTGATGAAGGCTGGTATCACTTCTGTGCCAGTCTTATGCAACTGTGCTTTAAAAGGGACTGCACTGGAATATTCTGACACCTTATAATTATTTTCTTTTAACTGCTTGTCTGCCTCTTTGCCCATCAATCACCGCGTGCTGCTGGTAAGGTCTCTGAAGCGGGTGGGTTGGTTTTTTGGGAAAATTGGCAGGAGAATTAATGTTCAGCAGGTTGTTGCCACCAGATGGCAATGTTTTCTTATCCCTAACTACTTCTGAAAAAAAGTGGAGGCTGCCTCCTCAGTGATCAGTTCAAAAGTCACTGGCACACCAGTATCGTGTGATCTGGTTGTTTCCAGCAGTACCTTATAGGGCAGTTAATGCAAATGATGCCTATATACTATATATTTTGATCATCTTCGGGAGCTTCAGTCTTCTGTAGGTGTTAAGAGATGTGTGATCTGGTCGTTGGGCATTTAATTAAGAAATCCGTAATGCGTGTGTCTGTCTGGCAAGCTTCTGTCCTCTGGCCAGAACCGGGATCTGAGCCCGTGCTTTTTCTGTGGATGGAGTTGCAGAATGCAACGGAGTTAGTCCAGGAGATCTCATTCCTAACATCTCCAGATGTAAACCTTTTCTTTATTTGAAGGCAGCACTATCTGGTGCAGTTTCACATCTCATTTTCCAGTAGACTGTCTTGGAAAGGACCGGTGTGGTTCCCATGGGAAAGGGCTGTTAGGAGCAGCGTCCGCCTGCTCTGAGGCGGCGAGCGCAGGCAGTTCCTGTTACTGGAAGAGGCAAATGAATTCGTGGTCGTCTTGGCTTGGTATCGCCATAGCTGGAGTCCATCTGATGGACTGGTCGTTTGCTCTGGAGCAGTCTTGCAAAGGAGAAGGGCTGGGGAGAAGGAGCTTGATGGATAATTGCTCAGGCCAACAGCACTGTTTCCTTAGCTATCGAAGGCACTTGTGGTTTGATTCCTCACAACCATCTTTATTTCTGCCTGACAGAGATTTTCTTTCTTCATTTCCTTACTATTATTTATTGGTGGCAACAAATAATAATTTTTAAAAAAATCAACACTGATAGCGCTGGAGAGATTAGAATGAAAAGCCTCTTGGAAAATACTAAGAGGAAAAAAATTCCAAGTGCGTGGTGCTGTTTTGTATTACCTAGCCTTCCTTCTTGTGTCAGGAGGGGTAAATTATGCCACGTAGAATGTATTTATGCCTGAATTCATCCATGCCCACAGCTTTGTGTGGAAAGGGAGGCCACTTCTTTCGGGCTGTGGCTACTGCATTTGGAGTGCCTTATAATTTAGGGCATGCTTCCTGAAAATCAAGCTCATCTTTCAGAGATCTGCTGTCACATTTCCAAAAATCCTGAGTCACTTCTAAAAACTCAGAAATCGATCTAATGCAAAGCTTTTGAAGCTGGTGGTGGAAGTCTCATTGACTTCATTTCACCTCTTCTCTTTGCGCGAGCAAGGCGATAATGACACCGCACAGCGCTGAAGAAAGATGCTTTTGTTATCCTGTGGCTTGCTTTACATTCTCAGTTCATTTTGGATTTTTCTCTTTAAGAAACGTGTCCTTTCTGCTCTCTCCCTGCTCCCTCCCACAGGCTGTAGCCCTTAGAGCAAGCGAGATGCAATAGCAGAAGAGTAATGCCGTTTCATCTGATTACAGCTCATTTATGAAAAATATTTTTTCTGTTGAAACCACACCCTTTGTACTGACACGCAGCAGCTCCGACCGCGCTAACCTTGCAAGCCAACACCATCGTTACTCGTGGTGCACTTCCAGCCTGCGTTGCAACTCATTTTATTCAGAGAACCTAAAGATGTGCTGCGAAACCCAAATCATCCGAGCTGCATTCATCAGAGCTGTTTCTAGTGTCGTGTTCTCAAGAAAATGATGTTTTCTTATGAGTAGTAAGAAATGAGCTTTTCTGTGCACAAGTCACTCAACAGAGGGATTTTGGAGATCACTTTCTGAGACATGTTTCGTTCTTTATAGGTGGTGAGTCAACAGAAAACTAATGCGTGGGATGCAAAGAAATCCTTCATTTTTCAGATAGGCTTTTTTATTTCAATCAATAGTTCAACAAGTGCTTAAACTTCCCCGGCAGTTTAATCTGGAACATATAGTTGAGAAGAAAAGTATCTTCTATAGCTTTACAAAAATAAAAAAGATTTTTTTTTTAAAAAAAATCCTGCATCTTAAGCAAGCACACTCCAACTCAAGCAAGACAGACACTACATCTTAAAATATGGACTTCTGTTTATCAAAATGACATTCTATCCCAGGACAGCAGGCACAGTATGTAAACGGTATAGAAACAGAACAGAAACAATTGTTACAGCTTTCTGATCCCTTTTGTCCTCTTTTAAAATAGAATGTATTAAAACAATTTGCCCAAGAGCTGCTTCAGATTACCATTTCTTCTGTCAGGTGGCTCCTTCAGTGGGACATTACAGTGGTGATAAGCGGAAAACGTTCACCTGTTCTGGCAGCCTTGGCAGTTACTGAAGATACCAGCATTAATTGTTTCACTCTTCACAAATTCTGAGCTTCGGTATGGGACAAATTGCTCAGCCTGTAGGTCTGCCACTGCTAAGCCACTCGCGGCTTAGCTCCTTCAGCAGTCAGCGCTGCCAGCATATGAGGTCAGGTTGAAGAAACAAAATGAATGGAATATATTGTGTCACAGATGTATATGGTGCTGTGCAACGGTAAATTTAGTGCCTGATGAAACGAGACGATCAAGGGAGCTCAGCTCCTAGTTCTGTGCCTGTAACCTAGGAGAACCCTTGGAGAGCACATGGATTGACAAATAAAACATGCACTCTGAAGGCTGACTTATCTTTGACCAACTTGTATTCTACTGGCTAACAGAAAAATAAAGGAAAAATATACAGGCACAAGGAGGGAAGCTGGTGCAGCATATGCTAAGAACCCAGATCATAAAATTATGTTTCAAGTCAACAACACAAATAAACCAGAAGAGCCATAATATACCAGAGCCAAAATAAACCAGAAGCAGATTTTATGTAACGTGTTACGAAGGTCTTTTTCTAGCGCTTCCTTTTCAACCATCTCTAGGTGATAGGAAAAAAGAATGCACTTCTTGTACAATTTGTACACTGTGTCACGCTTGCATTTAGTGTAGCCCTATGTCTTGGCAAACCTAGATTGTTGCAAGTCTGTGATTCAAAACAAGGATTTAACTGTTGAAGTGAAGATATGAATGTGCTTTTTGGGGGTAAGAACTAGACAGGTCATTCTCTTGAAACTATTGTAATACTTCTGACATTAAGCGATTTACAGAGGAGCCACAAAGCAGTAATAAATTGTGGCTCATTGCCCTGGTGAATATAGAACATTATGCTGTGGAGTCGCTCTTTTGCTGTTGGGTTCAATCCTGCATTTCAAGGAAGGGCAGATTTCAGCTGGGACTCAGCTGTGTGTGGGCCTTGCATAGGGAAGGATCAGGGTCTAACAGCTCCTAGCCATTTATATTTTTCCAGAGATGAGACCACCTAACATGGTGAAAGAAGCTTGTCTTCTGTGGTCTAAGGAACATCACACCATACACATCCTTATAAATAAAAACTAACATGAACTCACTCATGCATCTATGTCTTAAACAGAAGTCAGAGACTAAGCTACTATTTGAAGGAACTTGTCTGAGATCTTGTAATAGCTCAGCAACTCACTTGGAGATATGCTGGTGGGATATGCTGAATAGAAAACTTGAGGTCTAGCTAGAGAAAACCCAACTCCTTTCTGTTTCTTAGGTTTTCTTTCAGAGACATCACGTCTCTTTCTTGACCCTCTAGTTAGAACTGTGCTCCCAATGCCTCCCTGCTAGCAGCTATCCAGAACTGACTCTTCATGGTTTGATGGTGTGGAGCATTATGAAATTAACTTAAGAAATGCTGAGTGGAGCAGCTGTTGTTCTTAGGGCTTGATTCATCACGGTGAGTTGGCTTTCTGCTCCTCTCAGCAGGCTGAGGGAGGATCTGCTATCAGGTGGATGGATGACTGCTTTCTCTGGTGGCTGCTGAGCCACCCTGAGCTCTGTTCCTGACTCTTGAGCTATTCATGGGTTTTCTGTGACTTTTCATGTCTGAGGAAAAAATATGAAAGATGCGATCTGATCTGGCAGTGAGAGCCTGTGGTTGTTCCTTCCCCCTCTTGCTATCTCGAAAACAGGTGAACTGATTTTGTTCCCACTCTGAGGAAATTCCTGTCAAAGGCTGATACCAGCTTGGAATAAACTGTCAAGAAGGCACAAACTTTGAGGATGTAGGGAGCCTGAGTATAGCCATTTGCTACTCGGATGGCTTTTTCCTGCTTGTTTTGCTAGGAAGGTCCATGCTATCACAAGAATGTGTACACAAGAATGCATTTACCATGGGGGGAAATCCGAGGGTTTCCAGAGCAGGCTGTTGTTGAGGGAAGCTCTCGGAGGGCTCTGCCTACCCAACTTTTCCCCAAACCAATGTGGGTTTAAGCTCAGTGAGACCATGGTGAGTGTTGGGACTGTCCAGCAAGGAGACAAGGGAGGAGGTGGCGGCGATGTTTGTGAAACTCTTGCTCCTTGCTTGGGGTAAGACTGGGCCAGTCTCCATCCATCAGATGGATGTGGGTCTGCTTCCTACTGCTTTCCCGGTCTCTAAACTAAAGGCAATACTGGGGCCTATGGTGGGCTTGCTGCTGAAACCCTATGCTTGTTCCCGCATAAGGTCACTTACATCATTAAAACTAGGCTGCTAAGTAGGGTTGCAGAACATGTTAGAGTCCCAGTTGCTACTTAGTTCGTCCACCCGGCTGATACAACATCCAAGTTACAAGTACTGCACATGGAGTACGTAAGGCCTCATGAATATGGAAACAGAACAAGTCACTTCAGACTTCTATCAGCAACTTACCTGTACTTTGCATATCTGACAGAAAAAATGCTTTTTCTGTCTGGCTTTAAGGGGGCTTGGCTGTAACTACTTACTAGATACAGAGGGAGGTCCTGAAGCAATGACATAGCTAATGAACTTGAATGAGAAAATATTAAGCCACTGGTTATTTTTACAACTTAATGGTTGTAAAAATAGTTTAAATTATTTGGAATATTTTTTACTTGGAGATATCAACCATTTAACGCTATCTCCATGGAGGTCTGTTGATTTGCTGTTTCTTTTTCTGTTGAGCTGTGAGATAATGACTAGATAAATCCTCGTGGGTTTCCTTCTTATATACATATCTACATCAGAGTCCTGAAGTCGGAGGGGGAAGCCGCTGTCACAGTATTAACGCTACACCGAGTCGTTCCCCAGAGTTAAATTCTGATGAGAAACTGAGTGTTGGGCCGAGAAAGTACCACAATGGTAAAATGGCAGAGACAACTGAAGCAGGATCGTAACGTTCACCCCAGCAGTTAAAAAAAAAAAATAATAAAAGGAGACCCCCTCCCTCCCCCCAGAAGTCTGCAGTCCTAAAGTGCAATTACTTTTGTGCAGTCATGTCAGGCCAGGGATCAGACTGGATGAAGTTCAAAGCACAAAAAACATCAAACGAGTGCTGTTTGTGATTCAAGAAGGGGGGCAAAAAAGGAAAAGAACAACAGTTCTCAGGCATTCAAGTGTATCAAGAAAATAAACGTCCCTTTCTTTCTGAAGAAAAACAACCCTCAGTCTTATGGAATCCTGGCTTTGTAGTCATGAAAAATAATTTTTTCACTTCTAGCTGAGAATGTCCCAATATGTCACAGTACAAATAAACAAGACCAAAGCAAGAGCTGGGGTGCTGGGATATTCTGCTGGTGCCCTGCTGCTATACAGACGTATTTTATTCTCCTCTGGTGACTCTTCAGATCTGGGTACGGATGAAGCGCACTGAATTAAAGGCATCTGGTAGGACGTGGCTCTCTTTTCTGGTCGGTCGGGGCTGGACCCATCGCTGGGTCTCTGGCCGTTGTACAGCAAGTACCTGCCCCTGGCATCCTGTTCCATCTTGAAGATCTCATACTCGGTGTGAGGTAGGCGGATGCCGAGCGCAATGCAGCCGTTGGTGTGGGTGACGTCTTGCTGAACCCCGACTTGCCAGGACCCCTGTGCCCCGCACTCGTTCCCGTTGAAGACGTTGAGCAGAGAGGCCGTGGATACGTCCATGGGCGTGACCTTCATGTGGTTTACTGTGAGGGAGGAAGAGAGGAGCTATTAGCAGAGGGACAAAGACAAAAGCAAAGGTGACGCGCTCACCTGTCTGTCTGCACGTATCAGACAGCACGCTTCATGTCCTTTGCAGGCAGAACCTTATCTGATGAAATGCATGCTAAAATCAGCGAGGGAAGAAAATTGCAAAATGCTTTCAAAACTGACCCTTTTGCCTCTGTTCATTACGACTGATGCTAGCAATGCCACAAAGGGTTCAAGTCAGACGTGCTGCTAAATGCATTTAGGAGCTATGGGAATACATCTTTGTATACATGCTGGTGCTTCATGAATTTGCTTAAGAATGTCCTTTAATCTAACCAACAGGAGTTATAGCAGCTCTGAATCTCTGCTTGTTCTTTCTTAAATCAATTTTTGTATATTGTAGGTGTGGCCAGGAAATCTATTTGCATCGTTTTACATTTTTGATGTAATTGCTTCATGTACAGAACACACACACACAAAAATTCAGTTGAAGAAAACCTGATGGCCACGTATCTCAGTCACAGATTTGAGCAGAGCTTTACATAAATTCCAGGCAATCCTTTCCAGATAAAGCCTGGCTGAGATACATAAAAGAGGAAACAATAAAACTCTACTCATATTTTATTAACATCCATATTAATCCATAAGTAGGGCTTTTTAGAACCTATTTTTATCATTTTTAAATATACATTACCTCATAAAGCTAGTGAAATAATAATTTCCAATTGTAGAATTTGTAAAATACAATAGTCTTTATATATTGCCTGTCCTTTTTTGCGTGAATTGAGTATTTCTGAACTACAGACTTCTTCTCATATCTAAACAGTGGCTGCAGCTTGCAGTATCAATCATAGAAACTTTGCAGCTTCTTCACTTCTAAGTTGCCTGTATTTCCTAGGAGCTTAGAGCATGCAGAGTTTTATTTTTCAGATGAGTTTAAAAAGTTGGTAAAAGCCAAATTGAATGAGTCTGTGGAAGCTGAATAGAGATTATTCTTGGTGTGTTTTTGGTACTGTATATCAAGAAAAGGGGTTCTGAATAGATTGGTGCCGACCAAAACAGAAGTAAACAACAAACCCAACACACCAAACTCCCAAATTCTCTTACAGGCCATTAATAATGTACATGTCTTTTTATAATTGATTTGTTAGGAATTTTATGCTGAGGTTTTATAAATAGATACTTGACTCAAAGGCTCAACAGTTCACGTTATTTGCTCTAGCTGGCACAAAAGGTAATCTATAGAGAATGAACCTAAAATTTTTAAAAGAACAAAATTAGTGAACTTACTCTGTGAGGTAAGTTGGCATATTATAAATCAGAAATCCAAGCAACAACTGGATTTTACCCTAGGAGCTGAGCTGGAACATGCTGCATACAGCTAGAAAGAGCAAGAGTTCTGACAAGCGAGGCTATCTCCTGCCTCCTATGAAAATCCCAGATTAGTAAATCATTTCTTATAGTTAGATTAGTTAGATATTTGCCTAAATTGAAGACGTACAAGAAGCTATATGCTTCTCATATGGTGACTGAAATAAGGAGGAGAAGAGCCTACAGTGTGCTTGGAGTTTCCACAGGCTCTGCCGGGGCTGGCGCCGTGGAGGGACGTCGTGTTCTGGAGATGTTTGTTTGTGTGAGTGGTTAAAACCACCGAGCTCTTTCTAAGCAGGCTGCTGTGGGGCTGTTTGTGTGAAAAGCCTTTTCAGCCACAGGGACCTGGGTAGCGTCACCACTGAGTGCTGCTTCCTGAAGTACTCGAGGGGTTTGTTAGAGACATCCAGTATTCACTGCGGTGGGATTAATCAAAGCTGTCTTTGGGGACATCCCTACTTGCTCTAGGCCCCCTTGGAAGCTGATGAAAAGACACATGCTACTATATCTGTCTTTGCCAGAAAATGATTTATACCACTTATGACCTGAAATGCCTTCTGAAGGCACTTTTTTTCTCTCTACTGAAGGAGCCCTAGGACACAGATCTAATCTTGGGCACTTTGCTTAGATGCTTGAAGTCTGGCCACTGGCCTCCAAGACTTAGTGATGCTTGTACTTGAAGATCTCTCTATTTTGCCCCAAATGAGTGGTGCAAAATACCATGCAGCTGTACAGTTTGGCTGGGCATTCACAGAAGGCCTAGAACCTCCCAAGAAATGACTAAATCCTGCAAACGACAGACCGAACTTGTTAGCAATCAAACTGCTGTGAGCAAACTCTGCTCTGGCCCGTAACTACGTGGCCACCTCTGCGTTCAGCGCTACCTTTGAACACAAACTCCGTCCCGCCCATCACTTTGGACGAGTGCACTCCTCGGCTGTAGCGTCCCTTGGCGTAGATGGTGAAGGTGGGGTGCTTGCAGATGGGGTCGGAGTAGTGATAGTAGTGGCCTTCCCAGGTGTTGTTGTTGTCGTGGAAGATGAAGTGCCGCGTGAGGAAGAGGACCTCCGGCCGCACCTCACAGCGCTGGCTCACCCACTCGCCGTGCAGCCCGATGGTCAGGTCCGCCTTGGGGGGCAAGATGGGAGGGTGGTGCTCATCCGAGCGGTAGATGATTCTGCACGCGATGCACGTGCGGTCGTGGTTCTGAAAGGAAGCAGAGAGAAACCCTCGTTAGGCGTGACCTGCAAAAAAGGGCGATGAATCGGGGAATCTGTTTCACGCTGAAGTGACACCAGCTTCACGTTTTAAGGAATATGTTGTTATGTTTTTAATGCTTTTCAAAGCACCTGAAACATGGCACAATTTGTTTTTGTATGTATAAGACTGCACAGCAGGAGCAGAATTAGGAGATTAATTCCCTCATCTGCATTTACCTGAAATGAACATTTTAATTCAACTTTTTATGGAATCTAGAGAAGGCTGACTTTATCCTTCAAATCACGCAAGACGCTGTCAGGCAGTAATTTACTATGGCAGGGACTTGGTAAGTCTCGTGTTAGAAATGAACACATTTGTTCAGTTCTTATTTTGCATCGATTGTTAACTTTGGGTACTGTAGATGGACACAGGTGCCCTAAGTACATTTTCCATTTGGGGAGCAGCCTGGGAGAACAGAAACCTGCTGTTTTAAACCTCTTCAGCTTTCCTGAGCTCTAACGCAAGCTCGTGAAGCATATCCTCTGTGTATCTAGTGGAGTCTCAGCTGTGGCCTCTGCCAATTTTCTTCTCTGTGTCAGGCACACGACTCTCCGAGCAATACGGACACGGGGATGTAAGTGAGCCTGCACAGAGCCTGGGGTGCTCCAGGAAGCAGGTACGGCTCAGTGCCATCGAACACGATGAAAGCCTTATGGCTCTCTCCAGCAGGAACAAGGTTTGTGGTGTCTGTGCTCTGAGCTGTAAGCGGGCTTGTACTTGGAGCGAGAGGCAACGACCACGCAGCCAGCCTGTCCCTTCATCTGTCAAGGACACTTGTCCCTCCTGGAGACAGCGGGGTGGACTGGTGGGTTCCTCGCATCACCTAGTTTGCTCAAGCTGTGAGGAGTTTTCAGAGGGCACTGAGCTAAGAGCTGAAGCTCCCAGGCAGCCACTGGGGAGAGGGATTTATACGGCCCAAATACTTTTTCCTCATGTCCCTTTCCAGTTCTCTTCTCTGTGATCTCTCTGAGCTCCTTCCATGACATAAGTGCTCAAATTTGGCACTAATATTTTAAAGTCCACGTGCACCGCTATGGAGTCAGCACTTCTCTATTTGCTATCTTCAGCTCAGGGCACACTTTAGGAACCACATTTACACATTCTTCATCAGTGCCCCCAGTTTGTCACTGATAAAACAGCCATTGGTAGCTTCAGAGAATCAACACACAACTCAGGCAATGCATTCCTTTTACACACATTAAACAGCCTTTATAGTTGCCTCCCCCCCCAGACCACATAGATGTCGAAAGTCAGTGAAATCAATTAAAGTCTACTGCCAGCTTCACCAGGATAGACCAGAATAATGGTCTATGTGCAAACTGACTATAAATGATGTAGCCCAGGTTGACCTGAACCAGTGCTGGCCAACAGACCTGCTTTGAGGAGGAGGCTGGACTTGCTGACCTCCAGAGGGTCCTTCCACCCAAAATCATCTGGTCTTCTGGGAACCACGTGTCAGCATGTTACTGAAGCAGATATTCCTTCCCATTGTGGAGCTTATTAACTAATTTTAAAATTCATTTTTCAGCTTCCGCAAGCAGGTACAAGGGCCATCAGTATGTCAGTGGAGGATATTTAACTGAGTAAATGAACTGGAACCGGTGAAGTCAGCATGGATTTGTGCCATTGTAACTAACAGCAGAGACTGGTGCAAAATATGTAGTTCTCCTGAACACTGAAAGCACAGATAACACACAAGGACTGTGAAACTGAGGTGTTTTCTGAGGCTGCAAGTTTCAGTCTGGGCTTTCTGATGGTCACGAGAGAAATCAAGATCCAGGCTGGCTTCCTATTTTGCTACAGGCTTCTTGCATCACCTTTCGATGTGACTTAATCCCAGTTCACAGCAACAGACAATTACACCTTTTCTGTTTGACATAGGACTTGTAGGTTAAATAAAGACTGTGAGCTGTCAGAAAGCAGGCAGAAATGTCAGGGGCCTGGATATGATAGATAGATAGATAAATAAATAAATATATTTGCATGTAGCTCTATTCCTTGAACAAACTTTCAAGCACAATCTGACAGAAGTCCAGTGTCTTCCTTCCTGTCATCTACAATAAAAACTCATCATCTGCAAGTTTGTTAGGGACTTATGAAATGGGTCTGTTGACCCTCTAGCTCTCTTCAGAGGATGGCAGTCTGTTTCTTGGAAAGGGCCTGATTTCACAGAATCACAAAATCTGCTCTTGTCCTTGCATGGACACCTGCAGTGAACCAGGCCAGGTGTCTACCAAATACTTGTTTCTTCAGTGTTGCTGTCCTGCTGTGGGCCAGACAAGCATCACAGCTGCCTAATGCTTTAAGGGTTTAATAAAGTGCGCAGTAACTTTATCGCTGTGATTGCCCCCCTTGCATGAAGTGAAACAAGAAGACAAGGTTTTCATCTGTTATAAAACTAAATGCAGCCTATATAAGTTGAATTGGTCAACAGTAGGAGAATTCCTACTACAGTTTCTTTTCAAGTGAAGTTGAAAGCTCTCATGATCTCCTAGAGGAGACTGTGGCAGAGCAGTATGGGCTGGCCAGGGTGGTTTGGTCTATATTCACATTTCCTGGACAGTCAGTGTGTCCTCCACAGTCAGTTTGTGAGTCAAGGCAATTTAACCTGGGGACCAGGGGTTTCTCTTGTGCCTGTTTAAAATCTGAAGAAACACAAACAGAAATCCCACCTCTTGTCTTCTTGGTCACTCTTGGCTGTTTGTGGGATTTCTCTGTTGTTTCTCAGGTCTAGTGTCAGGAACTAGACAAGAAGATTTTCAACCAGGAAGGACTACCAAGCATAAATACTCATTTTGCCATTTTTCTAGCAGTAATTTGGGGTTTTGTCTCTCTTCTATTTTGTTTTTGTCTCTCTTCTATGACACTAAAACCCATCCGAATTATGAGTCAAGGCTCTGATGCTGGTCAATGAGTATTATCATTATTTAATGTCTTCTCCATCACACTGGGAGTGTAGAAGGTGCAGGCTGGTCACACTTGCAGCTGCTTGGTCCCCTGCCCTGTCCCTTGGCTGTGGCAAGCAGTCAAGCGGGTAGAAGAAGGCTCATGGAGCTCAGTAATGCAAAGAAATGCATAACTATAAGCAGCCCCTTTGTCCTTATCAAGGGTGGGTTCATGTCCTGAGGCACAAGGAAGAGTTATTTCCCAGAACTTGCAAAACTCATGCGGTGGGACTACACTGGCTCTGATTACATTACTGCTGTGAGTGAAGATGACTCTTCGGACAAACTCAAGGAAGGCCCAGGTTAAATCAAAGAAATTAAGGCGAAGTTTAGCAGTACAAATACTTCTCTGTAGTTCATCTGGCTCTTTGACCTCTGTGGTCCATACCCTGAACTACTGTAACTTCTCATTTCCAAGGATTTGCATGAGCTGCGAAGGTCTGGCTGGCTGTACTGCTAAGAAACGTCCAACCTGGCTGCCTTTCAATTACAGACAATGCACCTGGATGAAGGGGCTGAGGCAAATGGGCACTTGCTGCAACGACAGGGACAAGCTGGGGAGGTGACGAGGGAAGCAGGAGTATCCCTTTCAAAGCAGTGAGATACCTGAGTGGCTCAGGCATCTCATAAGGCTGTACCCTGAATGCATCGCTTCTCTGCGATTAGTGCTCGAATCCAAGCCTACATTTTTCACTCTGATATTATCTTTCACAGTTATGAACTTCTTAGTGGAAGAATATGCCACAGGTAAAACCCCTCAGTATAATTTTTGTCCAAGTAATGGACACGAGAAAGATCTAGTTTTCTTATGAGACAATTGGACTTAATTACGGAGTAATTTATGTTTAACAACTGAATGTATTTTTCATTGTTGCTTTTTCAGGTCAGCTGCTCTTGGCTCTTAATTACACTGGCTAAGGCCTTGCAAATCACTCCCTTTCCATTTGTCTTAGAAAAGACTATTTTCTAAAAACAGACGTTCAAAGAAAATAAGGAACAGAGGCAGAGGACATTTGAGTCCAAATACAATTAAGTACTCTCTAATAAAAAGCTCATTTGGGCATGACATAAACTAAAAAGCAATAAAATGATCAGCGGACAGGATGAACATCTGTTTTATGTTTAAAATATCTTAGGTGTACAGTGCAGTATTTTTAATATTGGGGTCTTGCTGAAAGGAACAGCCCCCGAAATGGCCACTGCTCAGTACCTGGAAGATCCCTTCCCATGCAGACGAGGGGAAGGGTACCTCGTTGTAGCTCTGCAATGCTGCATCCATGGGTGCTTCTTTGAAGCCAACTTGTGAATTAATCCGTGAGGCCATGTGGGTTCAAATAAGCACGAAGCTCTGGCTGGAAACAGTTCTTGTACTTGGGGAAAAAATAGTTTGTGATCTGAAAATTTCCATCAGCTTTTTTCCTTATCCCTCCCTCCTGCTGCCTCAGCTGAAGTGGTAACAGGGCCAGAATGCTCTGGAAGCCAAGCAGAGAGGTTTCTAATAAAAAAGCAAACAAGGATGAGGTTCCTTGATCTTCTTCCCAATTGCTGTGGATAGTCGGAAACACAAATCTTCTCAGCATATTTTACTTTTTCACTTAAGTTCTATTGGATTCTATGGCTGCCTAGAACTAATTCTCCTCTAACCAATTCCCAGTGTTTGTTATGACCCAAAACAAAAAAACCTATCATGCAACTGGGATGCTCTCAGCAATGGTAAAATGGACTTTGAATAACATGAAGAAAGATCTTTTTGGAAGGTGTTCTAGTTTTCTTTGAACACCTTTGTATTTTGATGCTGTTGTTGTCCAAGAAATGTATGTACCAACCCCCTTCCAAAATGTACAGAAAATCCACCCTTTCCTTATGGCTAAAGCAGAAGCTGAAATCAATGCTTAATATGAAAGAGAGGACCTGCAGGATGTACTGCAAGTTGTATTTAGGGACAAAACAAACAAGCACTAGTAGTAAAGAGGAGGTTGAAAATATAGTTATTTTCAACTGAACATCATGTTCAAACATATTTGCTCTCTCCGCTATCTATCTATTTTTCATATGCTGAAAATGTGTCTGTATCTCAATTAAAAAAAATTAAAACAGTATTTGTCTGAAACAGCTCCAATTGTAACTCAACTTTTCCCCTGCAGATAACTATTTCTGATATTTAGTTATGTACATAATGGAAAAATAACATTGTTTCTACTATAGCTTACTGTTTCTTAAGGGCAGATTCATTGCTCAGACTACTTAAGAGTCTGAGAGATGCAGTGAATTCTTAGCAGAAAAGACTGAAAAAATGAATGTGATACTTTTCATTAGATTCTTATTAAAATGGCATGAAAAATATTGAATATACACAGTCTGAAGGAAGAGAGAAACAAAGGAAAATTCTTTTTCTGGTATTCAATTATTCCTCTGAAAAGCAAATGTTTTTTTTTTCGAAAAATGAGAAAAGCATTTTAGGGGCTTTCTGGGCATTTTTAATGGAGAATTTCGACCATTTTCTGACAAGTTCTCTCTGTCATCTTTTATAGTTGAAAACAGTTGGTATTTTACCAGACCAGACACGTTAAGAAGACAAAAGTATAGAAGGTAGTGATGTGTAGTAAACTCCTAAACCACCCAAAAGTATGGCAGCTCTTGTTATAGGTCTGGTATTAGGGCAGACAAGGGACTGGTGCTGTTTAGAGCTCACTTGTGCTGAGGAGCAGCAGCTGACAGTTTGAGAAGTGGTGAACCCAGCCAGTTTTCTCAGTAGCAGTTTGTTTTGCACCTGCAAGGTCTTTAAACTTACATGAAATTACACAGTAGTTTCCCAAAGTAATTTGGGAAATCATCTCACCTTCTCCTTTTATCTGGATCTGCTGCACAGTGGACACATCCTTCCTATCCCATAAGCTAGTTAGGAGATTCAAGTACCAGCTCTGCCGCAGGAACACAAAAGACACATGTTCTTTGCAGTCTTCTCTGCTGCCTTTGGACTCCTCCTCACTCTCCTCTTCCCTCCCAGTAATGCCAGTGTCAAACCAAAACCCAACCCTGAAGCTCCTGGCAGAGCAGTAGCTTCTTTCTGCAATGTCTCTCTTGGGGCTCAAGCCTTTCAACTCAGTTTTTATTCAAACTCAGATATTCAATGTGGCTACTCTAAGTACACCCATCCCTCCCCTCCCCAGTACCATTGCCAGCTGGGTCTGTTCCCTCATCCTGGGCTGCTGTCTCCACTGCCCTGCTCAGCTACAATACCCGGTGAAGTCATGTATTTCACATTTTTGCAGCAATATCCTATACTGTACTGTGTGTGGCAAGGGCCAGCAAAAGCCCCATCGCCAGGGGAAGGTGCTCCTAACCAACATGAAGCAGCCCAGGCTCTGGTTATTCACAACTTTGTGTTGCTCTTGCGTTGGGGGCTTCCATTTTAGGGCGGATTCTTACCAAGAGGGAAAGTACTGAAGGAGAGGGGAAAGAAAAGACACGCTTAGCAATGATCTCCCACACCCACCCAAACGCTGTGTGTCATGGGCAGTGCTAGGTAGGACTGGGTCCAGACGTGCCTGGTCAGGATGCCTTCAGCCTCGCCACCCGAGAAGCCAGGTGCCAGATTTTGGTGTCAATAACTGCGTGCTGCCAGGATGAGTACAGATGGAAACCCTCGGAGAACATCAGCTGGGAGAAGGTGTCAATTCAAGGAAATGCCTCCAAGTAAACAGAAAAAGTTAGGCAGCTTTGCCTCATGCTGCCAAGGAGCCAAGTCCACCCAAAGGACACTTTTATGAATTGCTCAGTGTAGTATCAAGCTCCACTCCTCCACCGCTCCAGATAACTGCAGACCAAGACAACACTTTAACAAACGGCTACAATCTCCATCTACCACAAAAGTGATTATTTGCAGGCTTTCCATGACCTCATATGAAGCTAAGTTGGCTGACGTGCATTAGGCTGGCTCTAGGGAGTTGAGAAGCATGGTTGACAGAGTTATAATTCAGCCTGCCAAAGGGAATGAAGAATAACAAAGATTTAAAACTTTAATTAAAAAATCTTGAAGCAAATGAAGTGCTGGGGAGAGCGGTAACTCCTTTGCAGGGTTGTCAATTTGGGATTTCTTTTGGTGGGGAACAGAGGAGCTGCATGCAGCAAGGAGGGTGGAGATGCATTCAGATTTATCTACAAATACGTACCATATATTTTAAGATATTGAGGAACAGCTTTTATTAACTACTCCCAGGAAGAGAAAGATAGTGAAGGAATCTGAAGGCATTATCATTACACAACTGTCTGATCTATCATGTTGACTCCATTGCACAACCCCGCATAAAACCGAAATGAAATACAAGAGTCTTCTGCTTGTTCCTTTCTAATATAAACTCCTTTAGCCTGCGCAAAAGATGAGAACAAAGATAAAAATGGCCCTTTTCTCAGATGAATTTACTTGCATGTCCTCTATCTCACTAAAATGATAGTAATTTATAAGGACATGAATATTTTGGGAAGTATCAAAAAAAATTCCTGGAAAATATGAAGCAACAGTTTGAATGTCCATCCTCAGGAACAGAGTATTCCAAAATAAAGCTGCCTTATGTGTCTATTATGCCTATAAAAATCAACCTATATAAGCCTCTGAACTGCATAGCAATATTGACAATGAGTCCTCCGTTCCTGCTTTCAAAAAATGAAGTAATTGTGGTTAGATGCCAACAACAAGGAAGGTGTCAGTAGTTCAGATATATTTGCTGAGTTGATCTGAAGGCCCTTCTTTTATTTTGCTGAACTAAATAGTTAACTTTGATCTGTGGTACTGTGTTTGTGTTGGAGCAGACTTTTACTGCAATTGCAGAACAGACAGTGATCAGTGAAGATGAATATGGTTTTAAAAGCAACACAGCTTTTGAAGGTTCAGCTAGTAGCTGTATGCTTCTCTTATCTCTGAAGTGCATCATACACACTGTTGTTCATAAACCCGGCATTAACCTATTTGAACATTATTCTCAATGTTCTTTGTTCGCTCCCCTCATAATTTCCCTTATCAAGAGTCTTTTGCCAGTAATAATGAACAAAAGAAACCCTTCAAGTGTTGGTTTAATCTGGAAGTCTGGTAGCACTGCTCTGGTAAGCAAGGGAGTTTTGTTCTCCAAAATTACACTTTTTGGTTGAGATAATCTTTTGTGTATTTCTCTCGTGCTTCACGTGCTTAACATCTATTTATTAACATATGCTTGCATTTCCTTGGGAGCTCCTCAAGTACACAGCATTCCCCTACAGATGAAGTAACTGAGTTTCGAAGAGATGAACACCAAAATTTTCAAAAGCTTAAACAAACCTTGTGCACCTTGTTCTTTCACCTGGCTAAAGCAAAACCCAAGCACCTACCTCCATACGTGGAATCTGCATTAGCTGCAAATACCAAGTGCTGCTAGAAGTCAGCTTCCAAGGGTGAATGGACTTGTCAGAGAGAATCGACAATTTGGGATTGCTTTTCCATTGGAAAATCTTAATGCAAATGTGTGGCCAGCAAAAGTTTGAGCATGGCAAAGGCAGAAGGAAGGTTATTCTGGCATATTTTAGGATTTTTGTGATATTCCAGACCATCCCAGCCTTATTCCTAAATAATGATCTAACTAGAACGACCTGTCATCACAGCTGTGGTCTGATCTTTCCGGTTAGTCAGATGATAAAATAGCACAAGGAGTTCTTTGTTTACAAAATGGTATTTCTGAGGCAATTAGATGTGAAACCAGTGTCCTAGTATTGCTGTTATAAACATTTCCTGTATTTTTAGACATAGCAGATATCTCTGAAAACATCTTCTGTCCATCTGCACAGTGAGGGAATACTACATTCAAGCCTTCCTTCATGCTACAAGTTCCCGTATGGATTTGCAAATAAGGTGTGATTTTATGACCAGTCAGCCAGGCTCCTTGGTGTTGTCCTAATCAGTATTTTTTGTACAACACACATGATGATGGCCAAGCAGTTCCACCATCCTGCCTTTTCCAGCAGCATGCTCTCTCCTGCTGTCTAAAGAAGCTGAACATGCACTAGCTTGAATCTCTTTCTGAACTCTCTATGTCAAGACACATCAAAGACATTCAGCCCACATCATCAGCAACTCCTAATTCATACCTTGAGCAAGGCTAGAGGACTGCTAAGATAAATCTGTACAGTGACCTATTAATCAGCTGCACTTAAGAACTTCCACGTATTTTTGCAAGAGGAATTTGTTTAAGGTATGCTCTTATCTACGAGCATTTGTGAAGCTTTGAGATGACATATTAGATATTTTTAAAAGCTCCCTGGTTTTATATGAACACTTGAGATATGGTAATCTGTGAAATTATTCAGATTTGTAGCTCAGCATAAAGCTGTCTGGTTTTTGGACAGCCCTTTTGATTTACCATCCTGTGGTGAAATCACTGCAGGAGTTTGGAGAAGGTCCAATTCTATTTGTTTAAAGTCCTGATCATGTGGCTTTGGCATTCCTAGCATATCCAGCAATCATTTGCTTTTAATTACCATTCATTTCAACCACATAAGTAATGAATGTGGCTACCACATCCAACTTACAGGCTGTGTAAACTCTTGAGCTGGGTGGAACTTTCTTCTATATAGAGGCTGAACTATAAATTTAACTCAAAATGTGAATTCTCTTAACTTATTTTAGGCAGGCCTTTATAAGTATAAAATAAAAATAAATAAAAAGGAAATGAAAAAAGCCTTAAATGAAAGATTCCACACAATACACCTGATTCACTTCAGAAGCAATTTCCTGGCCTCCTCAACCTCTTGGTATGACTGTAGAAACCTTAAAAAAACAAGTTGATTTAACGTTTCTATTTATTCATGGTGTCCAGTTTCCAGAGGAGTCTGTGACTTGTAGTTTTAAACTCAATTTAGCATTTAAACTCATTTTCAGCTGAGTCCCAGTGGAGCAACAATTAGAAAAGGAAAGGACTTCAAAGAAGAAGGGTTATAACCTTTCAGCGGTCTGTTTGCCTGTGCTTTAAAAAAATGCATCTCTGTTACTATTCTTCCTCCATTCAGCAAACACTAAGTCACACAGCCAGGTTGAGAACCTGTTGGCATACAGAACTTCATGGCTAGGAACAAATCAAAACGCAGAAGTCTTTCAAGGCAGCTAATGTTAAGGTTCGTTTTTCAGGGGTTCTATTACTTGTGCCATGCTGAAAGCCTACTACCAGCAAGCCCAACTTCTCTCAAGAGAAAAGAAATCTGACATCAAATCTGAACAAGATTAATCCACCAAAAATACGAAGAGAACCCACGCTGCTGCACACTTAAAACTTGAGTTCTACCTTCTCATCTTCTGCAGTTGAAGGCTCCAGCTGAGAACGGCGTCCCAGTAACCCAGACACTGCATGTATGCATGCATACGTTGTAGGAGCCAACTAGGCCGTGCAGATAAACGTGTGAGGAGAAACAGAGGTAAAGTAACTTGCCAGAAGTCGTAACTGGACAAAACGGGTGTCGAGCAGTGGTCTGAAAGTCAGGACATGGCAGCTCCATTTGTGGGACCAGACGGGTTTTCACCAGGGAGAGCTGGAATTTGTATGTATTTTGGTGTACTCAGAGTACCTTGTGCTTTCTATAGTAACAGCACTTTTTGTAGCCAATAGTACTCCTATGAATGGCATTCCAGTGTCATAAATTCAGCCTCGAGATTCAGCCTCTGCCAAGATCTGGCTACCAAAAATATTATTTGGAAGCACTGTACTTCATGAATACCAATGGATAACTTATTGGCTTGTCTGCCTTTCTACTGCCGCAGTTCTTATAAACATACACTATGGGAGCCTCTGGGATCCACATTGTAGCTTTTCACTGATTTCAGTGCATGCACATCCCAGGCAGGATCTGCCCACCACGACATGTGGGACTGTGGACTAAATGCATGCAGGGTGGTTCAGCAGGCTCCCTCCACAGTGCCACAGCTTGTCGATAAATCAGAACGGATCATATCATGCCTGAGATAACGGGCTTTGTGAGCATAAATGAGAGTTTCAGTGCTCTCAGATATCTGTAAGGTCTTTCAGTTTATTTTTTTTTAACCTGGCTCGAGAAAGAGACCTCTTTATGAAAGATTTAATCCTTTTGATTTGAGCATTACATTTTAGAGGCATTGTATTTTAGATGTAAAAAGTGATGCTATAGTAGTACAAGAGACAGGCTGGAAAATTGTGACCAGTGTGTCCTAAAATTACAGCAGACCTGGACAAAAGTCTTATTTTCATAAAGCTTGTTGACAATACACCTGATTGTTCTCACTGTAATGAAATCACTAACAGGTAGAAACATAGGCATTTACTATGTCATCTATCAGCCCATAAGATAACTAGACTTGACCAGACAGACCTGAAAATATAATCAGCTGGGACGTATTAAATCAAGAGTTTTGTCTCTGTTTCATGTGGTCAGAAAAAGATCTACCATATTTGCTGAACTGATATAACACATAGCTGGTGTCAGACCATTTGACCCTACAGATTTCTTTCAAGGAAGACATTTAGGAAAGGACCTTCACTCCCAGATGAGCAAAGAGAAAGTAGATGTGCTTGTTTGAATTAGTTAAAGAAAATTAAAACTGCCAAATCCAACATTTTTGATGAGGAATGTACTGTGGTTCATCCACTGCTGCTGAAACTCTCAATTTTGGGAAGACGTATGTTTATAAAGAAGAAGCAAATTTGTCCCTGGTCACTTGAAGAGAGCATAAGAATGACAGAAATGACAGCAACGTTTGTATAGAGACATAGCTGACTGTGGATTAAAATCATCACCAGGCCAGGCTATTAAAATGATTACAGGCAGATCATGTAAAGTCCTGAACTATTGAAATTTGATATTCAGAGGAGGCAGACACAACACAGGGTGGACAGAGTGGTTTTGAATGAAAGGGAAAGACAAGGCTTTCTCATCAAAGCTCTCACTTCCCCTGTTGTGTTTCCTGCTATTGCTGATAAGCTGTAGCTGATGTTTGAATCAGTTGCTGTGAGAGGATTAAAAATTGTGATAACCCATTAGCTGGAAGTGATCTTGCAGCAGTATCTAGCTGGAACATATTGATAACAACTGCAGCCTGCAATGTGGTTCCAATTGCTGTGTTCCTTTGAAATGTCACCTGGAAAGATGTACAGACAGACCTCCTGCTACAGGCCATCGATGTCTACTCTTCCATTTGATTTTTATTTAACTTACTATGGGTTGATCAGTTCTCAGTGAAGCTAAGGGCACTTTGAGACCCCTTTGACAACTGAATTATCAAATGGAATTACAGACCCATTCAAAATTCACCTGTTTTTCATTTCATTAATGTGTGTGCCTGCTTCTGGATTCATGACCTGCACAGTCTATCAGCTTTTTTCCCTTCTTGCTGTCCCTTTCATGTCTCTACCTTCCAATTTCCTCTTTTTCTCTTCGGGTTATGGATCACCCAACTTCCATATGTTGATACAATTTGATTTCCTCTCTCCCTGACACTCCTGCAGCTATACAAGCACCCACTGGTGCCTCTTTCTCTCGCCCTTTCTCAGTGTTGTATCAAACTTACTTTCTTCTCTGCTGCTGGCCTACAACCATAGTCCCAGCCAACAACTCCCACCTCTGCATGCATGTCTTTGATTCCGTCTCGATACTCAGAGTGGCCTTTATTGACCTTAGTTTATCAGACTACTTTTCACATGTTTGATGGGGTCTCATAAACCACAGAAGAGTTACTATTCACATGAAATATGCTCTATGATCTTTTTATAACAGACTACATCACCTGTAAGGCCACCATCCGTCTCTTATTTTAGAACGACATTTGCATTTTAGATTACACTAGTACACTGATTCAGAAGAGCTGAATAATGTGGGCTTTGTCACTAATATCTTAAAAAGATGGCACATACACACACACGTACCTTGGCATTTTGAAGAGGAGGTTGGTAACTAGAGGGTCGGTAGTACCTCCTCTGGGTAGCATCAGTATGAATGTCTCCGAGAAATAGCTCCTCCACAAGGTGATCTAAATTGTGATGCAGATACTGCTTCTCCACGCGGATCAGCTGGAGTTCATGCATGGCAAAATTCAGAGCTTTGGTGCATTCACAACCATTCTCTTCTCTCAGCAAATCATAGCTCACATCCTGCTCCCAGGGACTATCTTCTGTTATAAATCCAGGACACGTGTGGTTCACCAGCTCACTTAATTTTTTGGCTACTGCTTCGTTGTGGCAGATGATCTGTATGTTGCGTAGCTGATAATCAGCCTCGGTACCCCCCCGAATGATCCAGGATGCTTGGCGAAGACGAATTTTGCCACGTATAACTAATGTGTAGATAGGGTTTGTGCAGCGATTACCACCATAGTAAAACTGATAAGCTTTAAACGTGTTATTGTGGTAGAATCTGTAAGATCTTGTGATGAACTCTGGGCCTGCTCTAACTTCACAGCTGTGGAAAGATAGAAAGCGATGAAAACAAAATTTTAGCAAGGTGGCATATCGTGTACACTACAGGTAACAAGAGTGAGTAACACTGCATGGGTCCACAGAGATACCTGGGTGCTGATGTCCCTCTGGCATGAAAGGCAGTAAATAGGAACTAGGTACCTATGACCTGCCAATTTACCAACAGTTTCCTCTGCTATTACGCTATTATTTATATATTGCTTTGTGGTGATTGTATCTACCTAACGGCTTACTCTCCGTAGGTTTAAATACTCCAAGTCATACTTTGCTTTTTTTTTTTGTTTTTGTTTATGGACTACCATGTGACTCAATTCTCTGAAGAAAGTAGCAGCTTACTAAACACCTGTACTCTTTTGCATGGTAGATTTAGCAAAAGGATGGATAACATCACAAAGTAAAATGCCATATATCCACAGAAGAGTACAAAGAAGAGGTTTCTGCAGCTGTTCTACAAGCTTCTCAGTGGTGCACTGCCAGATCTGGTCAGCTTTTGCACTCAAAGTTTCAACAGGGGTGGCAGTTAATACAAACTTCTGACGGTTAATGCAAAAATTCTATTTGGCTTGAATATGGACCATGCAGTACTGAGGTTTGTTATTGAAAAAGTGTTTTACTTTGTTTTTCTGAAGGTGTAAATAGCAGTTAAACTCCACTTCCTCTAGAAAATCCTTTTGTATATTCAAACTTGTCCCCCTTCTTTGTCATCCACACTGCTTAACCTAAATATACTCCTTTCTGCTAAAAAGCCCCAGACTTGCCTACTACAAGTCACTTCAAATAAGTGGGTGAATATTGCATGCTGAGACATGGAAAGAGAAATAGCTCTCTGAATTAAAAGTCATCATGTCATCATGTATAGAGAGGAACAGAACTGGTGAAATACAGTTTCTTAATTTCTTTTGCTAATAAAATTTGTGCTAGACAAATGCTCTGAAAACAAGGATTCATTCAATGGATCTAATGCGTGTAGTCAAAGATAGTACAATGTTATGTTTGAATAAGCATCCATTTTGGCAACTTGATGGTCTCTTTCCTATTTGAAAAAAGGTTTAAAGATATTTCACAGCACGCTGTTTAAAATCCAGACCACAAATTGATTCATCAAGACAGCTTTATAGCATGCTATTCCTATGTACATAACACAGCTCCTTCTCCTTTTATGCATAAACATACATAAAGCATCTGGAATTTGGAGCATCACCATATTAAAGAAAGTATTTCCCCTGCTGGTTACAGTGGGAATATTCATCCCTCCCTCTCTGCTGCCTTCCCCTTTTCTCTCCCACATACATCACTCAAGCATCTTGTTTGATCTTTCCTTACCCAGTGGATACCCAGTGTCCCTCAATATTGGGAGGCATTTGCACGGTGATCCGGGCTCCATTGTGAAGGTGTTTCAGCATGTGGTGACACTGTGACTCCTTGAAAGCCCTCCATGCACTCTTCTCTAAGGACCGAGGGTGGGACCTGCTGTCTGGATGAAGAAGAGCAGAACCGTCTCCCAGCCCTGCATTAGAAAAGTAAAAATTATCAAGAGACCCTGGTGAGATCACCTTCAACATGACAAAGGAGGTTGTGAACATGTTGCGTTGAATGACACTTGTTCACAACGTTATGTGCCTAGGAAAGCACTGTTTACATTTCTCGTCTCATCTGAAAAATAAATAAATATGGGATGCTTCTCCTTTGTATCAGTCCACAATTCACTAAATAGTTTTGCTTTATGAAATATACTGGGGAAAAGGGCTTGAACCAAAGTGTTGCATTTCTACACCCAGCGATGCGGCTCTGAACCTGAATTTTACAGACACCTCTTTAATCTCTGGTCAGGACAATCAAAAACCTGGACCTTGGAACTTTCAGAAGGTTGCATCCAGATCCGGACGTAAACTTTGCGGTTTCAGTCCACCTCTAATTTGAATGCTTCTATAATAAACCTGCAAATAAAGACTACTCTTCAAAGCCAAGGGAAAACAGATATTAAAAGCAAAGCCTCTGCACACAGGAAGCCTCTGTGATGACTGAGGTGGTCAATTAAAGGCAGATTCTGCTATTTTTATTTGAAGAGGGAAAAGGAATTTCAAAAGCTAATTTTATCTCCAGCACACAGTAATTTTGGTTTCTAGTAATGTATACATACAAAACCCACCAGCAATCTTTCTACACAATATTAATTGGACAAAATGAATACGTAGCTTCAGAAGGAATGCGCCTTTACTCTTTTAGGCACCGAGTGCTCTTAGATATGTTGGAAAACACGGATCAAAAGAAAAACACACATCTAGAGGTTAAGAGGTGAAAAACACGAACCTTACATAATGGGCTGGAAACTGTATTACTTTGCCAAAAGGAATTTAAGAACCTCTGGGCTGGAACAAGAGTACGGGGTGGGCCAGAGGGGCCGGTTGCATGCCCTGGAAGCCGGGATGGCTGTCTCGGGAGAGGGAAGACTTGGTAAGACATGCTCATAGGGGCAGGGGCTAGGATTCACCCCTGTCTTTTCTGGTGCTCTCTTGCCTGGCTCGGCTCAGGAACTGGGCTCTTCCGGATCATCAGTGCGTGGCACAACCTCTGCTCGCACACCCGATGCAGCGCCAAGCCACCTAACGCAGACCCTACTTTGTATTCCCCAGGCCAGACATCTACAGATTAGGCATGAAGAGCAGCCTCTAAATGTGAGGTCTGTCATTCAGGGTAGTCTTGTGGCTGTGGCTCAGTCCAACAGTGAATGGTATTGCTACAGAACTTACAAGAAAATCAGCATTATTCATTTTTAGATAGACACCATTTCAAACCTTTGCCACTTCCTATTGCTAAAAGAAAGCAGTGGCAGTGACTCATTATGTTCACTAGATCTTACATCTTCTGGAAGAAACTTGGGTTAATACCTGGGAAAATGGCATTGCTAAAAATATAAATACACATCAACCGTTTTAAAAGAGCAATTCCTAAGCTAAACAAAGGCAAGAACTTATCCAGCAGATAGAGAAAAGAATGATCAGAAACAATGCTATAAATACTTGAATGTAAACAGTACTCATCACTGAATGACCTCAAGATTTAATGAGATTAATGAATACAACCTCACAAAGTCTTTACTAGAAAATCTGGTAGCTTTGTTGCAGGTTACAAATAATTCTTCCATCTGAATGAGAATTTATGGCCTGACTTTCTAAAGGGTAATAAATATGAGAGATGCTTTGATATTTGAGCATGCCGTTGGAGATGCCCTTAAAGGAGCCTGACTTCCAGAGGGTCAATACCTCTCCCTTTCTGAAAGTCAGTCTTCTCAGGTGTTTCTACACTGCTGATCAGTCTCACTTATGTGAGCACCAAATAACTGTTGTTCTGCAGCCAGAAATGGTAGGGCCGTTTCAGAAACGGTACGGCCGTGCCAGGGTGATGCTCTGCTTGTGCTAATGATCTCTTGAGAGGCAGGATTTACCAGACTGGTTCAGTCCTTCATGCATGTGGCCTCCAGGCCTTAAGCCAGCATCTCTGCACAGCTCTCTGCTGTGCCTGGTCTGCGGCCCAGCTCACCTGGAACAGTACCCGACTCCCTCAAAAGCTCGGGCTTATCGGGTTTATCTGAAACCTCATGGGTATGGGGCCGATGTCAGAGAAGAACAAGTTCAGCCAGGTCCGTGTGAACTTACTACTAGACTTATTTTTGTTGTTATGAATCACAGCTAGTGCTGAGACCTTCTCTTCTAACACGTTCCTCCATCTCTACATCTCCACACACTCAAAAAGCCCATGTTACTTCAGCACGTCACTCTGAAATGGAGCGAACGCTCCTGTCCATGGGTGCAGAGCCTCTTTTGTGTCAGCAGGGACACCTTCTGCAAGGTACCCACTAGATGCTGGGGCCATCAGTACTAACTCTTTCAACAGAAACACAGCCGTCAGGATGCCTCCTGCAAAGAAATTATCTCACACTGAAAAAGCCTTTGAAAATTTACATTTCTGCCTGGAGTTGTTAAGCATTTGAAATCTGCCATCAAGAGGAGGTTTTGAAATGGTTCGAGTAACTATTTTTAAGGCATATTTGTTATGCAATTTGCTTTTGGGCAGTTGTGTTTTTCCTAACTCATGTCATATGACTCATGAATACAGATGTACTTGAAAATGAATGATTTATTCATTTAAACATATTTGGGCATTTAATTTCTCCAAGCAAAAATCCTTTTACAGGAGGATACCATCTTGTATGTGTGCATATCAAGGGAGAAAATGCAGTAACCACGTTACACATTGCCAATTATTCCCTGGAGGAAATAAAGAAAAAGAAGGGGTTTTTGAAAAGGAGTCCAACATTATGTGATAATATACAGCATCTTTTTGATATTGCTTAAAAGCCAGTTGGGTCCCAACTCTCCCTGGATGTACAACGGGATGTAGTTCTGTCTTGCAACTTGCAAGCAACAAACTGTACCCAGCGGATGGAAGATTTGCGTTGTCAGCCACAGAGATCTGTACCTGTGGAGACAGTATTTGCTCAGGACTCCATCCATCAAACTGTGACAAATGAGGATGGCAAGAAGTTTAGGTGATCAAGACAGGCATGAGAACATAAAGAAGGCTGCAGAGACAGAGGAAGAGATGTAGAAGACACATGCTAGGCAGCACCACATAAATTGGACATGACTTTCAGGATAGGAATTATGGTGTAAGATTAAAAGGCAGTGATGGGACCCTTACCTTGCTCACTACACTTTGCAATGTTTGTGTTGCTGGGGCAAGGCAAGGAAATACTTAATTTAGCACAGCCTCTGCCCTCACTGAGTAATCATTTCAACATTTCTGTATGTACCTACATATGCCTGCACATACTACCACCATACAAAGGTGCCATAACTTCCCTTGTATCATCTGAAAATCCCCTACAAAGAACGGCGATGTGCTTTCTACATAGGGCATTAAGCTGAACACGATCTTCCTGTGCTTTTCCACACAGCAGGTAATCTGAAGCAGCACAGCGTCCCCTGCTCCCCCTTTGGCAGTGCACAGTGAAGTGTTCTGCGAGACCCACGGGTCTCACAGGGATGATGGCACTCATTTTAAAAGATCCATCTGGTGATGTTAAGTGGGACCTTGCTGGAAGGCTCAAGGTTAAAATGTGCTTTCACGAAACCGGGAAAAGAATTTCATGGCTCTTAAAAGCCCACTTTGGAGCCTAGACACGGTTGCAACATACTTGGAGCCACTACTTTCATTCAAAGGGATCCAGCTCTGCTATTCTCTATAGCACAGACAGATGGTAGGCACCAGTACCTCCACGGCAAGCCACGTATTTCAGACCCAAGGTCTGACTTACTTACTTTTAATTTTTTTGTGTGTGTGATATGAAGAAATCTTGCACATTTGTTAAAAAAAAAATCCACCATGTTATCGCTCAAAAGCATGACAGCCTTCAAACAAAAACCACTCTGTCCATAAGACTAATAGCAGTATTTTTGTTAAGCCTCTAGTTAACATTCACTTTAGCTACACTATGACCACAGGCCATAAGATTGTATCACCCTCCCCATGACAGCTGTTTACTCAAAGGAGCGAGTCCAAAAGGAAAAGGAGAATTCCAAAACCTGTCAAAAAATACCAGCTAGGAAAACAAAACAAAGAAAAACAAACACGTTTGATGCATTGATATCCAACTTCACTTTCATAACGAAGCCCTAGTAGTGTGGATCACAATACAGCTTTAGCATCAAAGTTTTAATTGAAGCCAGCACAGGAGGTGCTACAGCTCCGTATTCTAGCTGGGAATCCCCTCCCAGGGCCTCACAAATCACGCGTTAGAGGGGCAGACCCAACATCCACCTGGATGGGAGAGCGGAGGTCTGCCCGGCTGCCAGGCCGGTGAGACACAGCTGGCAGCATGCACTGCACCAGGTGCTGATAAGACAGCGGCTTCAGGCTCTGGGGTTCACCCGTAAACCTCCATCTGATGTGGGAACAACCATTCTAGATAAAGATAATTGGAAGGGGAGATAGGTTACTTTCAAGTTCTTCAAAGATTTCGGCGCATAGCTGCGAGTAAAATACAAATCTCAAAAGGGCAATCTGCTGGCAGCCAGCTACCCAAATGCGTTTCAAAAGTAGCTCTGTGAAAGCTCTCCGCCAACATTTCTGCAAAAAAACTGTGAGCTGCTACACTAAATAGCTCAGTTTTCTGAAAAATAGTATGCAAATAATGAACAATTGCACCATAGATAATGATAAGCAGCGTTGTGCTTGAACACAAATTCTAATCTTTTAATTCATATCTAAATGCCCTGGCCAAATTCTGTTCTCAGTTATTCCAGATCGCAAAAGTAAAAACTCAAATAATCTTAAATGTAAAACTGTTTAGATTTAATCAGTTTAATTAACAAACACCTCTACCAGAATCTAAACCATGGCTTCAAACATGGCCAAATGTAGTGCTCCAAAACACGGGCTCAAAGCTAGTAGACTTACAGCAGGTTCACTCTTGGCTAAATGTGAGAATAAACGTTAACAGAAAGTAGGACTCACAACTGGATTTAGATTAGGATTGCTCAGTAGGAACCACTTTTTCTTTCATTACAGCAATGTAAATCCAGAAGAGCACCATTTTGTTATAAATTAAAACGATCTCGAGCAGTAGTCCAAGTTCAAATATATGATGGCTTTGCCTCCGACAGAAACATTTGAACATTTTGTGCTGCGTTTCTGCAGGAAGCCCTTTTCAAGTTCGAACTTGTTTGAAACTTTAAAAACTTTACCACAGATAAAGAATAATTGGATGGATTAAGTTTATAGCTCTCCTTATCTGGGCAGTTGCCCTGCACAATTAAATAAATACACATTCGGATTACGCTCTTTCTTGATGTGGGAGAGTGCTAGATAACGCCCATGACAGGCCTTCAGCTGCAGTGCAAACTTGTGTAATTACAGTGGAGAATATAATGTCCTGTTACCAAGCTGCTGTCTGTGTTTACCAGTGTTTTCCCTGCACTTGAAACTTCAAACAGTCCTCACAGGATCGGGTCCGAAATTAGCTACTACGAACAAAGGGGCCGGGAAAGGAAAGTTGAATTTCATGGTCATAAAAGCAGGCAGGACAACGATTTTCTTTCACAGGTATCCGCTGCCGTTCTTGCACATGCAGAGTTTTCAGGCACAGCTTCAAAAGGGACCTGTAGCCTCACGGAGGGAAATAAGCATTGCACAGCGTGGAAGATCCTGAAGAGAGATAAAGTATCTTTAGATGGGAGGGCAAAAAAGAAACTCCTCCAAGTCTGACCGGTCCAGGTTTAGACCCTCTGTTATCTTACAGCTCTGTCCTTGCTCCATGTCCTGGCTCAGGAGAGAGACCAGAGGACCAAGCGCCACGCAGTTGCATAGCTGAGAAACTCCGCTAAGTTTAGGTTCGGCCGTGAATTCGGATCACTGCTTCCTTCTGGAGCCACGGAGGGTTAGAGCCCACCTCCACGCGGGGCAGCGGGAGCGCGGCGGGTGCAGCCCCGGGCCGTAAGTGCAATTCAATATCGACAGTAGTTTGGTCTTGCCCCCTTTGAAGCCGACATCTGGTCTCCATCACAGACATCTGCAGCGCTCTGCCGTGCGGGCTGCAGAGCCTGGCTCCATCCTCCGTGCAAAGCATGGGTGTTTGTTCAGGTGGGACTCCCCTAAAAGCCGATGGGACTTTTGTCCGAGTACAGACAGCGCTAAACGAGCTTATTACGGACAATCCCACCCTCCGCCGGCCCTACTCAAAGCACCGCATAGGTAATAAAACACTACTCTTGCCTTAAGGAGCTGAGCGTATTTGCGTTTGGCATGCTGTATGCTAGTTCTGGGCTCCATCGCCCACCAGCCCGGCTCCTACGGACACGCTACAGAGCGCAAAAATCGCCCCTTCCGCTCACGACCACCACACCGTAGCGTTGTAAGCCCGCAGCCACGCTATGGAGATGGGTGAAACCGGATTTACGCAGATGGGACTGTGAATAGAATTCAGGCTGTTTTCTAACTCTCCCTGCTAACTCTAGTAGGCTTACTGCAAGCAGCGTGTCTTTCCCTCTTTTTCTCTTTATTCGTTGTCTTCCAGATTTCCAAATGAAGTATGTTACTGAGGGAACAGATCTCATATGCCCCTAGCACGGAGCGCATTTTTTGCCCATTTTACAGACATGAATATTTACATCTTATATATTTACTTATTATTTTCCTGAACAGGTTTTGAAGTTAAACACGTCTTTGTAACTAATTTAAGCAATGTTGCCAGAGAACTTTTAAAAGCATAAACAGTTTTGCTCTAAAAAGCCTAGCAGTCCTGTCTTCATCATCTTTATTAGTACTATTTCCGTGACATAATCAACAAATTGTTTTAGTTAGGGTTTCTAATTCATTATTCTAGCAGTAACATAATCAGAAATACACTAAAGTCTCTTCTTAGCATCTGTATTTGTAAAAAAAAAAGTTTACATTTACCAAAGAAATTAGCCAAATTTGTTTTGAACCCACTTGGAGGTGGCTCTTATTAATCAGGTTTTCTGGAGCTGAATGATCTTAGCATTTGACATCTGAAACTTCTGTGGCTTTTTGTCTAAGCAAAGAAAACAGTGATAATGGACAACTTCCAGCTGCAAACCTCTTTTGACATTGTACAGGTTTTATTTTGAGGAAGGAATACAAGTTTTTCCAAATTGTAATTCAGCGACGTTAAATTTGGCATTTCTTAACATAGTGAAGGCGTAAGCTTTAGTCTTACAGGACATTTTAACTTGCATTATAAAGCTTTAAACCCTAAATACACACACACACACACACACACAGAAACCCCCTCTCACTCACTTTTAACCCTTAATTTGCCATGTGCACTAGAAGAGTTTAAGACAACATGATGTGATGTAAAGAGGCTTAGCACTGTGATCCCCTGGGATTGCTGGTTATTCTTACATATTACCAGTTCGGGCTAACCGCTGACCGAAGGATGCTCCTATTGACTCTGTGGCACACAGAGAAAAACTCTAGGCCAAGTTAAAGCTACCAGGGTAAATACACTTAGACTGGCTGCACTTCACTGCATAATATGCCACTGATGGCATTTTCAAGCTTTTAAGAGGGCAGTAGTTTCCCCTCGCTTTAAGCTCAGATCCAAACTGTGCAGTGCTACATTACCGAGGTGTATATGTTTACATACAAACCACTGATCTACATCTTTCTACTAGAACTTAGGTATATGTTACTTGGTGAAATATAACTGCAGATGGAAAAAATGGACGATTTTCCTACTTCATCCTCTTTTGGCAGCTGCTGTTTTGATCTGATCATCGGCCCTGATTTGTTTCCCACTCCAGCCAGGGTTCAGCACTGCTCTGTAATTCCAAGCAGATGAGCCGGGGAGTCCAACCCTGTAATTACACCTCCTCTCTTTACCCTCTAACTTCAAACCTCCCATTTCCACTTTTACGTCTCAGATCACAGAGTTTTAAGGAACACCTCTGGCGGCCCAGCAGGTCTGGCTTAACTAAACACGTTTATGCACTTTCTGGATTTCATAGCTGAGCTGTGAGAAGGGTATAAAACCCCCTCCTGGGGAACAAGGTCTCTTGCTCTTTGTCTCTCAAAACAAAATACACAATCAGAAGTCCATGCTCTTTATTATTTATTGAATACCATCTGTGTGCTTAGCACTTGTACAAACACAGAGAGAGACAATCCCTGCTCCACAAAATCAATCCCAGGAATAGCTTTGAAACCCTTACCCCTGCTCACAGATTTCACATTGAATCCATGTAGGTTACTTGCATTATAACAGCCAAAGTAAACTCCTCTTTTTACGAGTAAGCTCGAGGTCCTAAGAAATTTATCAGGAGAAGGCTGGATGCTACAAAGTACTCCCGAATTGGGAACACGCTTCAAAATGATGCTGTAACTGAGCAGGTTGAGTCACTCTTTGACAACAATATCTCGCCCGGACTTTTCAAATCTGGCAGCCAAATGTTAGACACAGCTCAGCAGCTAATTAAATTGCCTCCTTTTCAGAAGTTGCTCTTGAAGAACAGCGGGATTCTGGACAAACGACTTGTCTGTTTAGGTGCCTCAGTACGGATGTACAAGCCGAATGTAGCATACACAAGTTCCATACGCTAAATGCTAACATTTTGCCTACTGTGCAGTTTCAGGGGAACTTCAGCCCAGGGCTGAGCTGCGAGAGCGCCAGGGCAGAACTGCCCGTGAGGACACGCAGGGTCTCCGCGCCCCGCAGCAAAGCACTTCCACCCGGGCACAAGACCCGGCAGACGCCGCTGTCCGAGGCTTCCCAGCGACTGCCTCCCGGTCACAAACGTCTTCGCCCGCAGGCGAAACGCGGCTCCGGGCGGGACGCTCTGGCCCGGCTCCGGCAGCCCTTCTCCCTGCGCTGCCCACAGCACCTTCGCCCACCCGCGCTCCGTCCCCGCACCCAGGCGCTTGCGGGCCCCTCACGGGCCCGGGAGCCGCGTCCGGGCCCCGTCCCGCACTCACCGTGCAGCAGCAGGGCTGGGAACAGGCACCGCAGCAGGCAGCCGTACATCGCCGCGCCTCCTCCGCCCCGCGCCCCGCCGCTCAGCGG
>VXAA01003243.1:274081-300428 GCA_013399115.1 Anseranas semipalmata
GGGGACTGCGAGAGCAGGGAGGGCTGCAGGGGGCGGCCCCGCTCCGCCCGGCCCCCCCCGGACGGGTCTCCCCGCGGGCGCGGCGGGAAGGGGCTGCCGGGACCCCCCCGCCTCCCAGCCCCGGCCACGCCGGGGGAAGAGCGGGAGGGTGCGCGGGGAGGGTCCTGGGGAGGTCGGGCTGCGGCCGGGCCAGGCTTCCGGCAGGTACGGCGCGGCCCTGTGCCGCCCGCCCGCCCTCGCCGTGGGGAGCAACCTCGGCGCGGCTCCGTTTCTCCGTGGAGAGCGGGCGGTTTGAAAGCGAAGGGTAGGCGCCTGGGTTGCCGTCTTCGGTGCTGCGCTCCTCTGCACGCGTTTTCCCGTGCCTGGTGTTGATTAGTTTTGCTTTTTAGTCTAGTCTTAGGCCCCGGTCGTGCAAACGCTTAGCGTCGTACACGCGACTGACTCATGTGCCTGAGTTTGTGCACGGGGCTTTCTTTTCTAATGTCGTCTGCTCAGGGACATCCTTATTTTCTAGCTTTTTTTTGGACTCCTGGGCTCAGCTGTAGGGTCCCATGGCAAAGAATGTGTAACAGATTGGAGAAAATTTTGAGAAGATCAACGTAACTGAGTTTTGAACAGTTTAAGCTGAAGTGTTTATACGTTGCATGCTTAAAAAGAAATACAAACAATAACGGCTCCTTCCAGCTCCCTTGAGAAGGAAGAATAAATTTAATCTTCCTCATTCATATAGGGAGGAAACTGAGACAGAAACAAGTAAGTGGTGAGTCAGATTTAGAGCTCCGGTGCTTTGGATTCTCAGGGTTACACTTGTTCCTTCAAACAACTGTTTTTCAAGCCAGAAAGGACAGTTTCCAGAGCACTTGGTGGCGGTCTCTACAAGCCAGTAGTGGCTGGATATCCGCTCAGTGACCCGGAGAGAGGTGCACAAAGAGCAACCTCCTTCAGGAGGCAGGTGCCCAAGAACACGAGCAAGTAACACTGGGTACGGCCATAAAAATGCCCTTACCCAATGTTACTTGCTCATCGTCAACCCATTTCTGTGGTTGCCACAGAGGTGTTTGTCAGCTGTGTGTGTGTGTGAAGGGAGGTGATTCAAAGGGTTACAGTAAATGGGGTTACATCAGGCTGGCAGCCAGTCACTGATAGGGTTCTGCAGGGCTCCATTTTAGGGCCAGTTCTCTTCAGTGTTTTCATAAATGATCTGGATGCAGGACTTGAAGGTGTTTTGAGTAAGTTTGCAGATGACGCTAAATTGGGAGGAGCAGTTGACTTGCTCGAGGACAGCGAGGCCTTGCGGAGATATCTATGATTCATGCTGTAGACCCCAGTGCAGTTGGAAAAACTGTTTTGGAAGACTTGTGTACTCCACTTGGCTATTTTTAGGAGAGGATCAAGATTAATCCAGGGCAGAACCCTTAATTTCGCCACCTGTAACAATCCGACAGTGGCAGAGACACCAAAGTAGGTTTTCTTTACCTGCAGGCTCTGTAAGGGGAACCAGATACAATGAGCAAGGAAAACAACTGTCTTCACTTAGATACAGTACAAGCATTGGCATTTATGAGTCTTGAGGACCCCTGACGTACTTCAGGTACGTGCATGGCAGTTGTCTTCCCCAAGGGATGCAAGGACGTGTGAAAGGCAGCGCAGGTGGCAAAGTGAGCTGCCCCGTGGCTGGTCCTGAGCAGCAGACTGCTACGAGGGGGTCCTGCCTGGTGGGACACAGCCAGCTGGAAGAGTCTCACTTGTTTGGCTGGCGTACAGACATGGCTTGTAGGAAGGCTCTATAATGTAAGCCACCCGCTATCGGGAGTTAACAAATGTGTGTCCATTCAGAGCCCCTCTCCATGTGTCCAGCCTACCACCTCACCTGAGGAAGCAGCGAGTTGGAAGGGGATAACAGAAATGCAAACCCAGGATGTAAGAGCTAGCCAGCATCACTACGAACATTAATGACTAGCGGTTTTGAAGTGTAATTGTATAAAAGTAGCAACATCCCAAAGGAGAGCTTTTTTCTTTATACACCTTCTATTCTGCCATCTTTGAATCAAGCAACAAAATTATCTCCAAAAAGATGAGACTGGGAATTGCTTGCAAAAAGTCAATTATCCCAGAAGCGCAGTTTGTCCCCGGGTAGGTGAAAGCCTGCCACCGGCAGCATCGCTAACAGCTTTTCATAAGCAGAAAGGGCAATGACTTTACTGCTCCACTGGCCAACTTTGTAAATTAGGCTCCGCTTGTGATTTACTATCAGTGCAGCTTCAGATGTGGTAATGAAATAAAATGAAATCAATACCCAATGGACCCAGACACGGTAGAACTTTCCAAAAACAACACAGACCATACTTTGTCTTTTACTCGCCTTTCTTATTTTGCGTTATTTTAAGGACGTGGGATTTTTCAGACTGATGCACAATATTTTTTTGAAAATACGCCCAGCTTAGTCCTACTTGTTTCATTACTGTGCCCCTGTTCTGAATTTACTGTTGCTGTAACGGGAAGCGGTGACAAATAACAGCTCTCTGCACTTTGATCTAAGCAGCATGTCACATCCACGCCCATTAAAAATTATATTAACCAATCCAACCATGACTTTCTGAACTTGGGCTCCTGGGGCAGGGTATGTGCTTTATGTCAGTATAAAGTAAAATCATTTACAAAGGCATCTTGGCCATATTCTCAAAAAATATCATAGGGGGGGAACGCATTTAAAAAAGGAAGGCAGCAGAATTTTGCACAGAAAGTAGCCATTTTGAGAAATAACCCGATGGGAAATGTACTTTGGGGCTGGGGCCCTCTGCAGAAGTATTAAAATAGGAAGAAAACAAACTTGTTGGGCTTGTTGCGTGACACTTCAAAGACCTAGGCGTATCAGCGCAGCATTTGTCTAGCTAAGGCGCAGGCTGGCTGGCTGGCAGCCAGTGCCAGTCTTGTGGTGAAAGACATTCAAAGCAGAGACACGATGGGAAAAGAATGGAGGCAGTGAGCATATGGGGCACTTGATGCTGTGGAGGAGAATGGGATGGGGTAGCACCCTTCGACTCGGTAATGCTTTGGCAGTGCCACAGCCGTGATTTGCTAATGGCTAAATTATGTTTTTAAAAAGACAATATGCTCTTTTGAATAAGGCAAAGGAGTGGGATGTAAAGATTTATTGGAAAGTAGTGGAGTGACTAATTCATAAAGAATCAAAAGTCTGTCAGATTTCTAGCTGTGAATTGCCTGTGATAAATTCATCAAATCAAGTGAAGATTTGGAGAGAGGTTTTGCTACATGCCCAGCTGAAGTTAGGATCTACCAGACCAGCCTAGAGCCTGTCCAATACACAGAAATACACACTGCATGACTTCTTATTTTGGCTTCGGCTGTTTGAGGGAGAAGTTAAATTGTTTCACAGTGTAAAACAAATGTCAGTCAGTTTGTTCCTCCATTCAAGCTGGACTGAAAAATCTATATGTTTGTGGGGTATAACAGAGCTTATCAGTTACTGCATCTATCATTTTTATATTTTTGGAATAAGATGTGTAACCTGTTCTTTTTTTCTCATTCTTTGTTAACAGAAGGAATTGACAGAGCCTTTGGCAGTGTTTTCTAGATGTTCATCTCACAGAGTTGTGCAGAGTGTTCCACCTTCCCCCACTGGAGGCTTGATCTTCAGTGTAGCCACTGGAGCCAGTGGAATTTCATTATTTTAAGGGATGCTGAGTCTGGTTTTAGTTTGCTTAGACCTGTACCTATGGTGATGCTCACCTGCAAAGTGTGGCTCTGAGAGTGAGACTGGTCAGTGAGGTGGTGCAGGTTGCCTCAGAGGTCTGACCTGTATTGCTCCTCCGTGTTTAGGCACACGTGCATTTTGGAAATGCTTTTGTTTTAGTCTTGCAAGACACCGTACACACGCTGAAGGTCTGTTACCTAGGAACAGGCACAGAAAATGAAAAACAATGAAAATGAAGATGTTGTGGCCATTGTCAAGATAGATAGGCTTTTTTCCTCTTTTTTTTTCTTTTTCTTTTTTTTTTTTTTTTTTCCAGATACACGCAGAGGCATGCACACGTGCACATGCACACCACATGAACCCATCTGCCAGAAGAGGCTTCCTTGTGAGAGCACCGGTTGCACAAAAAAGTGGTTATCTGAAGCAGTTTTGCTTTTAGTTTTCCTAGAGTAGTTTGAAAAGTTGTTGGGAATAAGGGTGTAAGAGAACAGGAAGAGCAGCCCCTGCAGAGCTCAGGCAATCCCAGACAGAGAAATCAAAGAAAGAAGCGAAGCACTCAAAGCAAGCGGCTTTCCATAAAACAAGCTCCTCTCTGCACATCTTCACTTGCTTCTGGCATTTGAAATGTGCCTTTGATTGGATTGCTCAGAGCCAAAGCGCTACTTCTCCGTTTAGAATTACTTCACTACGAGCACGGACAATGCTGTGGGGCTCTTCCTGCAGCCAGAGCTTTGGGGCCTGCTCCAGCTCCCAGTAGGGGTCTGTCCATTGACTGTAATGAGAGCTGGATCAGGCCCTAGAGGAGGCTGCTGGAAGTGCCAGCTGGAACAGCTAGTGCTTGTACGCTGGCGGTGTTACTCTGGAAGCAAGAAAAACAGGGGCCGGAGGTCTTTCTTCATCCCGTGTACGCGCTGGCAGCCACCCTCACCCTGCCCAGCACTGCTGATCTCATTCATTCATGGCATTCAAATACCATGAAAACCAGCTTGGTAAAAATGCCTTCGTACGCATTGTTTATGTGCTCTATTGTTTTCACAGTGGCTTTCTGATGTTGTGACTTAAAAAAAAAAAAAAAAAAGCAACAGCCAAACCAACCGATTAAAAATGTGTTACAGTCCGGGCAAAAATGCTCTCCGTGTATCTTCTTGCTCTGCAGAGTTGTGCAACTGATTGGAGCAGCGACTGTTTCCATTTCTGAAGACAAAGGAAAGCTTCTGGAAAAATTTAAACACAAGTAGAGTGATGTTCATTGCTGCTTATATTTTCTCAGAGTAAAATTAAACTTTGATTTTGATTAATTTCTCAGGGAAAATGGAAGTTCTGGCAATTTTTTATAAACTATCCAAAGAAGCAGATTTCATTTCCAAGCTGAAAAATGGACTAATGCGACCTGCCAAGCTTACATGATACTCTCCTATAGAGCTCCTATATAGCACCTGGGAGTTACTTTCTTAGTTTATATTCTTCTTGTAGTCCCTTTGGGGCCATTGCTTCTCCAGGTTAATAAAAAATCCTTTGGGAAATGTGATTTTCATCCCTTGCAGAGCACTGCCCATGGTCTTCCTTCCACTTGGCAAACTGCAGCAGAGAAAATGCACACGGGAGAGTGAAGGAGTGGGAAGCTGAACCTGCTCCAAGCAGCCCCGTTACAAAGGGAGCCATTCTTCGGAGAGGAGGAAGCCTTTCCACCCCTTTGCCCATTGCTAAGGATTATCCCAGGAGGAGGATGAAGGTGGGAAGCGCTGGCTCTCTGCTTCCCTGTCATGTGCTCTCCTCCGTGGCTGCACTGGCTCCACGTGGGCACTGGCAGAGGGCTGGTTCAAGGTGCCCTTTCCCAACACAGCTGCTTCTCTCCTTGTCCCAGGGGCCCCGAGCGTTGCCTTGAGGGAACAAGCGGGAAATCTCCTTTCACGATTTGGTTCAGTGCTTGTATTTAGCGATGGGCCTCTTGCAATGTGCCTTAGATACACAGATGGCCAAAGACAAGTTTGAAGTATGACCCTGTCTCACAGAGCCCCTGGGTTTTTGTAGTGGCCCTTTGGCCGGCTGGCATCCAGTCTTATTCTCATACTCAGGCTGTTTATTTCTCCGTGTGATCTTATCGCAGCCACTTTCCACCTTGATCTCGAATCGCGGGTATCACAGCCTTGGCGTTCTGCAGCTATCTCAAAGATGCCCACGTGCAGGCATTTTTTCCTTGCTCATTACAAAGCTGACTTCAGTTCAGATTTTAGACTGAATTTTATTCTCAGGATGCTGGCTCTGAAAACCACTTGTATGTTCAAGCACAAGTGCGTTTTTTCAAGGCTTCCCCCAGAGTGGGGCTAAGCAGTATCTTTCAGCAAAAGAATACCACTTCCATGCACTGTCAAACCGTGACTTAATCAAGGTGTTGTGGCCACCGAGGGCATGGTGGGCTCCGAAAAAAACACAGAAGCATGTTTTCCCAAGTCACTTGAAAATAAGGAGGAGGAAAAAATGTAAGCCACTAGAAGTCTTGGGGAGTTACCATTTCTGGCCAAGGCAGCCGGTGTGCCAGGGGCAAGCCTCTGCCCTGGCTGGTTGTGCAATGCTCATGTGAGCCGTTTGGTTTCCCAGGGCCTCAGTTTCCCCAGCTGTGGAAAAAGTGTACGAGTCTGAGGATAGCTTCATAGCCTAGAAGCCTTGCATATACAGTATGAAGGCTTACTTTGAGTGGGAGTTCACTCAGATAAAAAGGCATTAATATGGCTTTAAGTAAGGTATATACATTTTCTCAGGGTATTCCCAATCGACTGCAGTAAGTTCTGAATTCCATCATTTCCATCTATTTACACATGTAAAACCTATGTTATATACATATTTATATGGGTGGCATATGAACATATATAGTATTTCTATATGTATAAAATGTCTATTTTATATATATATAAAATCTTTGAAACATCTGGATAGTGCATTATCCAAGTGCATGCTCTTCAAGTCCATAAGCAGCCAGCCAGCTTGCTGACTGCCTGAATTAAACGGCAGTCTTCTTTCACAAGCCTGTCTGCAGCTGTAAGGTGTTCCTAGGCTACTTAAGAGCTGCCAGGTTCTGTAGGAAAACTGCTTATCTGCCGAGAAAATATTACCAGCAGCTTCTTGGAGAGCAGTGGGCTAAGTTACAGTTGTAGGTAATAAGAAGAGAAGAGAAGAAGGAAAGAAGAGACAGTGACAGGTTGAATTCTGGCTGATTTCTTCGCTCTTCCAATTCTGTACTTGGTACAAGAAGTGGGAGTATAAGAGCTGATGAGAACGGCTGGGGTGGCATAAGATGTCCCTCTGTTTTCTGGGGCCGGTGCTATTTAGACTCCAGAAAATAGCTAGTGAGTAACCCTCCGGAGTAACAGAGAGCTGCTGTGTCCACTTTCATGGCTTTGTCTCTTACAGACAACTGTGCAGAAGAGCTGCATGGTCTCTGTGTCCGGAGGATGCCTCCTACCTCCCCTCCTGCCCTTTTTTTCGGTCTGGACGACGTTGCGTTTGGCTTGTGTGAAACAGCATGTAGAGTTCCTTTCTCTTCCTGCCGTGGGAGGAATTAATCGCAGCACAGAAGGGATAAAGGGCTTGGCCCGCCGATGCATGGGAGCGTGGGGATCCTCGTGGCAGCCTGCCCCTTGAGTCATCGGCGTGGAAGGCTGGTGCATCGCCCTGGTGCCCCACGGGCAGCAAACGGGCAGCGCTGGGGCGGGCTCTCCCCGGCACTGCAGTGAAGCCTGTGATGTCGATGCGTACAGGCGAGCTTCCCCCTACCCAACCACGCCACCTGTGCCCTAGTGTATGGATGCTGTGGCCCCTGGGGGCTCTGGTAGCATCTTCTGCAGCCCTCCTCCCAGCCCCAGCCCCCTTGCACCGTCCTCTTCCCCCCCACAGCAAGGACCATGCAGCTGCGGGGGATGACAGAAAATACCTGGCAAAACAGACGTATTCACACCTCCGTTGCCTTGTGCGGTAAGGGGCCGTGTGTGTGTGTGATGCTCGAGGAGGAAAACAAAGCAAAGATGTGGCCCACAGCCAAGGTGAGGAATGCCGACCCTCGCACCGCTCTTCCTCCGTCAAACACACGCAGACGAATAAACACGCTGTGCACAGGCGACCTGGGGTACTGTTTTTCCCCTTGGGATAATCACAGCTCCTCCAATTATAACCACACTTGTGTGCGGCTCACTCCTGGCAGATAATGCAGCGATCTTAAAGCTATCGAGTTACTAAAAATATCCCCGTCAGCCCGCTCTTTAATTACTGAACTGTTCCCCATCACGTTAGAGAAACAAAGTACATTTGGTAGTGATTTTCTTGAGTGAAGAAGTCTATGCACAAAGCTCTCTGCTCCTACTGCAAATGCGGTGAACTCTGAGATATTTTCAAAGGAGCGTTTCGCGTAGGTTGCCTCCATCGTGAATCAAGGGGCAGGCAGTTTCTTCACTTCTACATTTACTCTTCCAGAGCTGACAGAAGCTCATACAGTCAGAGCATTGGCCATATCAATGGCTCTGCATTGGCATACTCCACCGCTCATAGGCTCTCTATTCTCTTGAACATCAAGATTGTGAAATCAAGAACTCCAGAGAAGTGCAATTTGATTGTTCACATGCTTTGACAGTCAACCATTACCAAACTGTTATTACTCATCTCATTCCTGCCTGACATGAGTCTGTAGCTGCTTATGAGATCCCCAAACTTTCTTCTACTTGCGTATACTTGATTTTGGGCACCTTGACAGTACAAAAGTTTGCTCTGAGGAGCTATATATTCCTTATTCACTGGTGAAATGTCCTAGATGTAATCGCTGGGAAGGCTTTATGGCATGCTAGGCAGGGTAACTTGTATCCCAGGAACAGAGTTGCACAGCGGTCCTTCAATTAAGGATAGCAATTAGCCTGCTTTTTACCAACCCTGACAACGATGATGGAAATATTTATCCTTTTATTTGCTCTTTTGATTTCCAAGCACGCTAACTGCATAGTTCCGGGTTTTGTCCAGGTTTACAGTTCAGTACCTTCCAATTGCAGTCAGTGGGAGTTTCACCTTTGGTTTCAACAGAAGTGGGATAGGTTGTAGGGCTAGTAACAAGTCCTTTATAGTTCAGTTTGAAAGCAAGTGCAAACAACTGAAAGAAATGTCTTAATAAAGATAATTTGCATGTTGAAACTTACATTGCGTAAATGTGCCATTAATATCATTAATATCTTCCTGGAGATAAGATGCAACGAACTTCTTTGAAGAAGAATTGCTCAACTCACCCCTGGCATGTCTTCAGTGGAATCTCACCCACTTCTGACAGTGATTTATTTTGTCTGGAGCACTTTCCTCTGGGAGTCCAAGATGTCTATCTTTCCAAATCAATACAATCAAGCATCAGAGAACTCAGAAGCAGGACTCTCAAGTTCCAGTACTAGCTCAGCCATGAACTAGCATTATGCTGGTTAACTCATTTAATTTCTGTGGGCCTTGGCTTAAGGCATACTTAAATTTCTTGCAAAACTTTTCAGAATCTCACTTTGAAAGGTGTGCTCATGAAAAATTTATACTACCACAAATTAAATGTTTCTAAAATAATTTGCAAGTAAAGCAGGAGATTTGTTCCCACTAAAAGGAAAGTAAAGGAGGAGATGTCCCCTGAGGCTTTTGCAGAAATTTTTGATCATGCCTAGTATCATGGAATAGCAAAGAAATATTCTTGGGGGTTTTGTTTGCAACAGAAAGGAGGCCCTCTCCTCAGCTTTCTCTGTTGTCGTATTGGTGCTTGCGTATTCAAAAGAGTGGTCGCTTCAACTATAGTAGAAGTGGCAATGGTTTAGGCTTGAGCATGAGTTGCGATGGGCTGCATTTAAAACATGTCACTTTTGACATGGAATGAAAAATTTCTGTAAAAATGATTGATTAAGAAAAGATGGGAACATTTGAGTCCTTTATGTTAAGTGAACAGTTGGGATTCTCTAACCCCCTTTCATGCCACCTTGATGTTGGGTAGGAGCTGTTTTGGGTCTGAAGTGGCTTTAGGTGTTCATTTTCAAAGGCCTAAGATTTAATGTATGCTCTGCATCTTGTCTCCAAGAAGGTATGAATAATATTGGTGGGGATGGAGGCACATTTCCACAGCCTAACTTTCAGGGCAATTTGCTCCTATTACAACAATGAAGAAAGGGTTTTCTATAGTCATAGGACAAGGATATTTTAAAACATGCAGACTTTGGGAGTGGATGGAGCTCTTCTGGTCTTCTGCTTTCGTACCTCCAGTCTTTTGTCATACCTCGCCATTATGTTTTAGGAGCTCGGGGTCCTTCTTTTCTCCTGAAGAAAGGGGTTGTGACCGTGACACAGAGGAGCCCCTGGTCCAGCCTAACCTCTTGGGTCACAGAAGCTTTCGATTAACAGCACCGTCACTCGCTGCTGAAGTCAAAGAAATCACGATTCAGCTAAACAGTCTCAGACACTTGGGCAGAGCAGAGACAATTCAAAACACTCATAGGAAAAAGCCATTTTATTATAATGTTATAGGGAAGTAACACCCTTGGAGATATGGTGACAGTTAACACTTAGAGAGATGTGCTAACAAGAAAAGTTTTATAAGCTTTTTATGAGGAAATATTTATCTGCTGATGAAGGACACTTGGTAAACAGTTACAGCTGAAGAAACACTAAATAGAGTGGGGTACAGTTTATCCTAACAACTATATTATATTCTTCTGTTACTATTTCTCTCCTGCGTATGAATGCTAGTGTTAAGATACTTAAACTGTATTAAGTATGTGTCTGTTCATATATGTTTGTGTATATAATATATATATACATACACAAATATATATATATATGCCAAATCCTTTTATGTCTAAACTGTAGATTGTGTCACAAGATTAAGCAGCATGGTTTTGTAAAACTAAAATAAAACATCTGTTTGGAAAGGCCCTGGCATTGTAAGAAATTTTTGCAGCCTATGTCTGCATTCAGTGAACATTAGCCCACATAAGTTTTTATAATTATTTCAACTCAAGTAATCTCATCACATACATTGAGAAACTGAAGCTAAAAGATACGTTGAACTTAAGCAAATGCTTCTCTTGAATTGCAGTTGTTAAGCTTGCATAGTGTTCTCTGTGGTAATCTGTTTTTGTTTTTTCAAAGACTTTATCAAGAAGTGGTTCATTCTTCACCATTTGTGTGAAAGACGAGAGAAAAGGTTCACCTTACCTACCAGAAAATGCCCTTCTGTGAACCTAGTGAAGAGGCCTGGGGCTAAAAAAGGGGACCAGGTGATCAGAGTCCTTGTTTTACAAGGGAGCTATATACCTTTAAAAAACTTTTGTTACATATGTGGAAAAAGATGACTCTGTCCAAGGCATCCACAATTAGTGGACATTTTAAAAATGATCAAAACAACTTATCCCGGGTCTTAGAATCAGGTCTTGGTACCCAGATCTCTGAGATGCACAGCGCTGTTTGGTCTACAAGACATAGAATCACAGAATCATTGCTTCTTGGGCAGAACCAATTCCAGACTTTGTTCAGTTATGTTTCTCATTGAGTGGAGGATACATTTACCCACCCGTGACAATCACTTGGTGATCTTTGAGGGAAAAACACTGTTATTGCCATGCTTTCTCGGTGCTGTTGATACGGACTGGCTGCCTGATGTACTGATCGGCAGTGATGGAGCAGTGCAGCGTGTGGAGGTCTGTCTCTCCTCTGGGAATGAGATCATTTCATGCTATACCATAATTTTTCAGTGCTTCCTGGAGTCCCCCTAGGTAAGGTACCCCAGATTTGAAAGCTTGTTCTGAGAACGGGGCAAGGACAGAGAAAGCTGTTGTCTTTTCATCAACATACCAAAATCTGTGCCAGAGCAAAGAAACACGGTGGTGCTCGGAAGGGAACTGCAAACTGGCTCGGTCAGGCTGAGGGACCCTCGCAGCCATTTCCACTCCCTGCAGGTCATTTTGCACGCCACGTGCTACCCTTGGGCCCTGGGGAGATGATAAGCTCTGAGCAGCTCTGAGCTCTTGGTGAAGCTTTTAGAAGTAAGGCTGTTCAGTGTGGTACACACGGCGCTGGGTGCAATGCCAGCAGACCAGGTCCCATACCTTCTGGACGTACAGATATAGAGAAAACAAAAATGAATAGAAGATTTTAAAAGAGTAGAGACCTAAGCATATAGAGTATTTGTTTACACATGCAGATGGGGGTCCAAAAACATCATTACACATCCAAGTAATTGCACTAGGCTTCCGACTCCTGCTCTCTTATCCCTACACTCATGTCTCTTCAACCATGCAGACTAAACAATCAAAGTACAGAATCACTGTTTTTTTTATTTTAGGCCCCCTTTTTTTCCCATATGCTTTGTGTTTTGGTTAGGCAACTGGCTAAGACCTTGGAGACTACGTATTAGTATCCATGTGGATGTAATTTAACTGTCTTTTTTTCCAGTCATGCTTTTATTTGAAAATTTTAAAGATAGTGAATTGTAAAATACTAGTAATATAGTAAAATAGATATAGATAATAAAACACCAAAAAGAAACAATCAAAAAATTTAACACGTGATTTCTTTCAGAAAAGACACAATATTCTGTGACATGAGAAATAAATAAGGCTGTTAGAGAATAAGAATGAAAAAGGAGAACCAATAAGTAACAACAAGTATCAGTGTCCAGCAGTACTAATGCACTGGCTCGATTCCATATACAAAGTTTAGGCATCATTCTTTCATGTGCTTATGTTCCTGAATAATCTCCTATATATAGGAAGCCATGTATACCCATGTCTGGAGGACATGGCTCTGTGTGAACGCCCTGGTATGTGGAATGAACTTATGCATCCATTTCACTGTTACAACTGTAGGTAAGTGTCACTAATGCGTTGTATTAAATTAAATTAGGTCAAAACATTCTTATAATAATATTATGGAGTAGGTAAGCATTGTCATGTACACACAGGCAAAGATGAGGCACACTGTGCGTTTTCATGCATGTACTCTGCATGTCAGGCAACTAAATTCAGTTTTGACTGAATTCTCTATTTCCTTTCTCCGTTAAGTGTTTTGGATCCAAGCAGTGTAATATACACACCTTGTATGTAGAATGAAGTAAGATCTCATATCCACATTATTTCTGACGAAATCTCATCTCTTCTATTTGTAAACATTGTTATTTCCTTTCTGGATGCTCGTAATATTATGCATAATTTCATCAGTTTCTAGCATAACCATACCTGACATACCGCATGCTAGCACATCTAGCACATGCAGACGAAGCGTTTACAGACGCCAGCATCAGCTGCGCTCTTGTGGAAGGAAGGATTTGCCTTTACTCACTGCCTTTTTTACCTGCAGTCAGGCTGGCAAGCTATGCGAAGGTGGGAAGCCCCTCTGAGGTGCAGATCCCCTCCCAGAAAAGCAGGGAGGAGCCCTGCCGGGGGCTGCTGGCAGCCCTGGGACCAGGACCAAGCTCAGGAAGCCCAGCTCAGCCTCCCCAGAAATGGGGTCTGTGATTGAACGAAAGAACCAGTCTTGGCTTTCTGCTTTGGGACACTTGTTCCCATCTGGAAGAGCAGGCACTGCTTCTGGCCAGCACAAGCTGCTGCTCGGTCACCTGGTGACCCAGGGCAGGGAACTCATCTGCCCAAAAAACAACTGCTGTTCAACCCAGTCTCTTTTTTAGCATGACAAGAGCGTGCCTACGCCAGCACCAGGAGTGGTAGGAAGGAATGCTCAGGGGTGATGTGGTGTCTCACGGGGTCCCTCAGGTACCAGGGATGGAGAGCACCATGCGTCCTGGGCTGTGGGCAGGTCCTGGTGAAACGGGCGTACAGCTGGGGAAGGGCCTGTCGTCTGACCGCTTCTGCTGTAGGTACTGCCTGGTGGGTGAAGTGAGACACATTTACGTTCAAGTAAAAATTTATGTTCAAATGGAAAAAAAAAAACATCATTTAAGTTTGACCTCTTTGTTCTCTCATCAGTTTGCAGAGCTGAGTTTATAGAAATAAAAAAATATTGTGTTTTTTTTCTCTCTTTTTATGACATTTTCCTTTTCAGCACAAAGAAAAACTTAAAGATAACAAAGAGAGGATCGTGACTTTTCTCCTGCTTTTAAAGTATCAAATGTCAAAGCTTTTAATAAACACAAAAAAATCAGCTGGGATTGTTCGAAAACCACAAACATCAAAACTCTATGTTTACAAAATTCACATTTTTTGATAGAAGAAAACTCTCTTTAATTGAAAAAATGCCTACCATCCCACTGACTGAATTATACAATGGTTTGGTGACAGTTCCAGGAACGAAACCCAGAAAATTTAGTTCTTCATGTCAAGCAGGCCACATTGCCCCATACGTTTCCAAGCAGAGTCAATTCTTAGTGAAGGATATCTCACTAGCATGGAAGGCCTTTTTTGAGAGCATTTTGAAGCTGAAAATCTGAAATTTGGGATGAATCCAGAATAAGTATTACTGACCCTTTTTAAGATGGAATATTAATAAGCAAACCAAGAGGATTTTTAGCTTGACCCTGTCAAATTTAGCAACGGGGATTATTGTTGGATGTTGCTGCATTAGTGTTTATGCTTTCAGTATCTATAAATAAATAAAAAACTATAAATAGGGGAATGTTTGTATGTAAGTAAACAAGACAAAATGTCCAGGGCACAGGCCCTGAATTTGCAATTATAGTCAGATGAGCTTGAAAATACTGCAGTTCATCTTGATAATCAAATATATTTACCCATTTCCTCCATAATCTCTGCAATTTTGTCTGCAGGAAGATTTTTTTTTTTTTTAATTACTTTTATTTACCCCGGAGGACAAGATAATCCAATATAGCTCTTGAAATAGCATACAGGTATTTATATAGGACATCAATAAAACAGGTTTATTATTATTTTTAATTGACACATTTCTTTTTAGCTTTAGACTTACAGGTCTGGTTCAGCCCAACCTATCTTTTGGTCATTCTGCTCCAACATGTCTGATTAAGTGCTCAAAGCATGGGGAATCAGGTGTTCTATGGATTAGTTTATCCATTTTTTACACACCTGCTGTGCACTGCAGTGCAAGTAGAAGAAGCCGTTTGTATTCACGCATGTGCAGTTCCCTTGGCTTCAGTACTAGTGTGGTTCCTTATCAGTGGCTGGAAGTTTCCCTCAGATGACTCCACAGAGGACTTATCTCCAGAAGGGTCCTCTTCTATGGTGAAGATGAGGGACTAAAGCAAGCTCTGTTCACAAAAGAAGAGGGTTTGCCGGTAACTTGAAATGGTTGAGATACTAGCAAAAATCTGGCAGTAAAAGTAGTTTTCAGCATCAAAGATAGAAAATAGGAACATAAGAATGGCAGTGCTGGTCAGACCAGGCACCCGTCTAACCTAGGGTCCTGTCCCTAATGTTAGCGAGCCGTTTCTGCCAAGGCAAGAGTAGAAGACAAGAGCTTATTGCTTAGCGCATAGTACTTGCCTGGTGTGCTCTCCTGCCAGCCAGCAGTTCAGGGCTTAAAAACCTCCTGAGCTGGACGTTACATCTGTAAAATGCAGAAGTCCGTGGTGAATGTTTATTTTGTGAATTTATCTGGTTGTTTTCTGAAGCTGCTGTTATCCACAACATCCTGAGGCAAAGTACTCCAGAGCTTAATAACATGCTATGTGCAGAAACACTGCCTTTTCCTTGCTTTGAACCTGCCACCTTCTCGTTTCACGTTATGCCCCCGGTTCCTGCCCGGGAGGGGACAGTGTTCTCATTGTTCCCAACTTGTTCTCCTCGTGACACCCGTGATTTATGGACATCTGTCATATCCCCACTCAGTCAGTTCTTTTCCAGCCTATTCTGTTTAGTGATTCCTAGTTGGGAAGCTGTTTCCACACCTTTGATCATCCTTGTGACCTTTTCCTGAACCTTTCCCAGTTCAAATATATCCTTTCTGAGGTCAGAGAAACAAAACTGCACACAGTATTCAAGGTGCAGGCACACAAGAAGCACATGCAGTGGCATAATAGTAACTAATTTTCGTCTTTTCTTAAAAATTCCTGCTGTTTGATTTTCCTTACTGACAGCTTCTTGATATCAAGTCTGTATTTATGTTAAAATATCTACTCTAAGGGTCTCACTCTAGAGGGATAATTGGCCATCATTTCATGTCTGTCTCTGTAAAGCTAGACTAGACCAGGCTGAACAGCAGTAATGCCAAAAAAGTTTGTTTTAAGAAAAACAAGATAGAATTATTGTTTTAAAATTCAAAATAAAAATAAATGTTTTAAGGCAATTCACCCAAATTTTTCCTTTCAAACTTTCATTTGAAAAGATTTTGTGGGAAAGTGTTATTTATTTTTCTCTCTTCATTTTCTCTAGGAATTATTATATGGTTTTAGAGATCATTTAGGAATTTTCAAGCCGTAAATCTTACATTCAGACCTGCCAAAAAAACTGAACTAGTGAAAAAATATGAATCTGGAAGATCATAATGGGTCCTTACAGTGGAAGGCTGTGCTGCAGAAACTTGTTGGAATTCTTTGAGTATGTCATTAAAGTGGTCAGAAGATAAAGAAAAATGTGTTGATAACATTTATTTAGACTTTGAAAGACCTTTGACAGCAACTGTTAAGAAATTAAGTAGTTACTGGTGAAAAGTCAAAGAGTTGTTATTACAGAAAAAACAGCAAGGGATCAATTTCCATCACTGATCAGTTTTCACTATTACAAAATCATAAGAGCAAGGTCTGACGAGTTTCTGTATTATGGACAATGTTTGATGTGTACAGTAATAATTTGGAAATGATGGTGAGCCTACAGGCAGTAAGTCAGCAGATGGCCCCCATATAATTTAGGTTAACCAAGGTGAAAGAAGGTAGGAAGAAAGTAGGTAGGAAGACAGAGACGAGAAATTTGGTGAACATTAACAAATCAGATAAACGAACTACTCACAGCAAATAGAGTTCATCATCGCTAAATGCAGTTTACAAATGCAGTAATAGTTATCAAAACAATTGCTAAATGCAGTGCAAATGTACAGAAGTGTTCTGTACATTGTAGAAAGTTTTATGCTACAGGAATTCAAGAAAACAAAAGTAACCCCGCTGTCAAGAGTGTAGCTTCTAGGCTGCTGAATGTAGCGTATGCACTAGGCAAAGTCCTACCCACACAAGAAACAGAAACTATTCAGGCAGTCAAATCACTCCTTCTTAATTTAAGAAGTCCCTGAACCACACAAGTTTAAAAGACAAAACATTAATAAAGAACATAATTTTGAATATACTGCTTCCCTCTGCAAAATTATCATCTTGGTAACAGCTAGAAGAGTGTTGTGACTGGCCAAAACTCCAACTTTGACTAAATTAGGTTAATCATCATTCTAAGGAGTTTGAAGATTATAAAGATAGCTATCTTTTGATGTACAGATATTTCCAGTAAGTTTGAGAAAGTTCTTACATCACCAGCTTAGTTTACTTAAGAGTCATGAAATTGCTTCTATTTTGTGATTGACCAGCATAGTAATACAGCCCTGCTTCTTGTAGAATTAGGGGAGAAAGCACATCTAAAAAAAATTATTTTTATCTCAATATGCAACCTTGTGTATTTCTACCTTCTACAAACATTGAGCTAATAAAACCTGATATCATATATATCCAGAAAAAGCAAGCACAAAAGAGCAAAAAATGTGGAACATTTGTTTAGAAAGTCGATCAAATATTTACAGACTTTTTCTTTTTTCTTTTTTTTTTCCAGTATTCACTCTGCTTTGTAGGCACAGAGGTAGCTTTACTTCTTTATGTAGACAATACTTTTCACCTAGAGAGCTCCAACCCCTTTTACAAACAATGAGCTGATATATAAACTTCAATTCAATAGTATGCCACTGTCATCTGAACTCCACTTGCCTGTGGTGTGAAGGAGACAGTGCACATCAATCCAAAACAATCTTCCTTAGATTTGAGAGTGTGCCAGCATTGTATCAAAGGGGTAAAATAAATGGTAGAAATGGAATTTGACCAGCACCCTTGAACCAACACTGTCATTGTAAAGAAGAACACCCTGGGTCTTTTTGTGACTGCAAGTGGCAAGGAGCAGCATTCAGCCAAACCCTCTGGATGACTCACTGGGTCAGGGTGGTGAGAAGGTGCAGAGGTCTGCAGCGCTCAGGTGCTTGTCAGAAGTCCTGCAGTAATGTGCAGACCCCTTCTAGCTGTTTTTAAAGTGGGAAGAAGCGTAGAAGGCTTCCAGAGAGCAGTCAGTGTGCACCATGCGTAGGGCAGTCAGTGACCTGCTGTCTGCCTCTCTCTTCTTTCTTTTTTTCCTTTTTTTTTTTTTTTTTTTTTTTTTTAGGTAGATTTGCCGCAGCTTGAATCAAATGGATTCCATTTGTCAGTTTTCAGGGTTTATGCAGTATCTTGCCTTACATCTTGATTGACTTTTCACTCTGTGCTTTTTGCTCTGCAGCTGCTCACAATTCTTTACTGTAAGTTGTCACAGATGTAGACTTTGACTCACATGCTTGCAAAGTGAATCAGTGGCAACATCTGTTCCCCCAGAGGCATGGGTGCACCAGCCTCAAACCACCCACAGCGTCAGTGCCTATGGAAGCTGGTATTTCCTGGCTTGTGTTCCTGCAAGCATGCTTGTTAAGGGGGGGGAAATCAATCCATGCTTCTGTGCTTTTGTGCATAGGTGTGAAGATCTCCCCTGTATTCAGAAAGACAGGCTTAGAGAGTGGGAGTCATGTGGCATTAACACCAACATGCATCTGAAAGTTCCAGTTTAATCCAAGGTTCCCTATATGATTATTGCAGTTAGAGATGCCATTTTGCATGTGGGGCAGATGTTCCAACATCCTGTAAGGAATTATTTTTTGTTAAAGCAAAGACTACTTTGCTTTTTCCCCTCTGTTGCTCTAGTACACATGCACGTGTGTACCTAAAGCAGACCTGTAAGGATATTCCACACAGAACTGAAAGTGGATCCTTTTGGGGTTCTACTAATCCACAGCGGCATCTGCAGTCTGACAAACGAAACATAGTGGGATTTGGGGCTGTTCGGAAGAGGAGGTACCACGGAGAGGAACGCGTGTGTAAGGCTGATTAAGTGTCAGTTTCATTACTAAATCATGACCAAAGTCTACGGTTCTGCTGCGATTAGCAGTATATTCTCCTTTTGAAAAAGATCATACGACTGAAAACTCTCCAACTTTGATGGTAAAATGGAGGGAAGCCAGAGATGAACAGCCACGTAGTTAGGAGCAGAGGAACTGATTTATGAGGAAGGATTAAAAATGAAGGGAGGTTTACCAAGGTGGCTTGTTTCTCCTACTGACTATTAGTGACACAAGTACCACTGCAAATTGTGGGTGATGTGATAGCAAAGGAGTCATGATAAGGTGTGGTTTCACACCGTGTTTGTGGCTGCACTCTGCCCTGCAGCATCCTATGTGGAGGTCCTGGTGGTCAGTGGAAAAGTCCCCTTGATTCTGAGGAATCATGGGCCAGGCATACAGGCTGGCTGAGGGGACACTATGTGGGCATCTTGGCCCATGGGTATTTGGAGGGTTTAAACATCTAAGTTCTATAGTTTTAGAATAGAGGTTCGGTTACAGAATCACAGAATGGTTTAGGTTGGAAGGGACCTCTGGAGGTCATCTATCAGGACAGTTATTTTCCGGGACAAAATCTGGGGTGGAAATACCTTCATCTCTAATGTGAGAAAATACAGTATATGAGCAAGCAGCCTGAGATCTCCACAGTTTTCTGGTAGCAGCTGTGCTGAGGGAATCACAAGGGAGTTACCTCTTTACCAGACCCTTAGGGCACTGTGTACAAACGAGGTCATAGTACTTAAGAGATGGCCTGGCGGGAACTTGATTGCAGGAGAAGGGCTTGCAGTCAGAAGTGGGGTCATGAGCCTGGAAGTGCAATGGGAAGTGAGTTTGTGAGTGGAAAAAATTGAGAAATTGCTCTAAAAGATCCATTTAGTGCATGTTTGCCCTTGGCCTCGCTTACATGCTCCCATTGCTGTGTCCTTAATGCTTCTACAGAGGACTAAAAAAACCCTTCCTGATCCATGAGAGTATTCACTTGAATCCCATTTTGTTGGTACAGTTCAAAACACTTGCCAGCAGGTTAACAACAATCTTCTTTGTCAATGTGAGGAAAAACCTGGGAACTTTGTGATCAAGGACTACTTCTCATTTTCATGAAAGCAACAGGAAAGGGCTGAGCCACAGGGGAGATATTTAGAGTCAAAGAATAGAACTTGCCTCAGCAAAGCTATAATGCATATACACACACACACACAAATGTGTAGCTTAGAAATCATGAAGTCTTGTAGCACCAGACCAGCTTCGCTGTGAGAATGATCATTGCCCTTTGATTAATGTTGACTGTAATGTGTAAGAAATGAGACTTAATAGCTATTTGTAATTACGAGAGACTATTTGTTTATATGTGCCCTTCTCATGAATCCAGGAGGCTAGCTTTTCTCAGTCTAAATAGAGAGAAGGTCAAATAACCTCTCTCATTTTCATTGGAACTGTGTCAATAGAGAAACTAACCTGGAGCATGTAAAATGATGGTGAGATGTTTAATTAATATTAAAGCATTAGAAAAGGAGATGGTGCATTGTTCTGTGCAAGCAATATAATAATTTTTTGTGATGGCTAATCCTTTTACTGCACAATATTTATGGTTTTCTGGTTTATATTTGATTAGGAACATTTTCCTGAATGTGCAATAAGATCCTTATCTATTAACTATGTCCCCTTATAAGGAGGCCTTAGAGAGGGTTTCTTGGTCTTTACGAGATGCAAGAGAGATGCAGGATTTCCTTAGAACTGCATTTGATCTATAAACAAAGTTCCTCTCCATATCGCTGAAAGCTTAAATGCCACGTCCTAAGCAAGAAATAATAGAAGTATCTCAGAGTTTGCCAGTTTTGAATAATTATTTTAATTGAGAGCATTGGGTTGTGTTCCCATTCCTACACCAAGATGTCTTGCAGGCACAAAGAAGAGGAATTATTTGTGGAATGCAGCATCAGCCAAGTCTCAACAAACATGCTGGGAGGAATTGGCATAGGCTCACCTGGTTTTGTGTGCAGTGGAGTGTTGAAATGTAGGAGTTTGGACTGTTTTTTCTTTTTAATTCTTTTCATTAATGTTAAAGAACAGCAGATCCAAATTATCTGTTGCTTGCTTGCTTTTCACAGTTCTCTAAGTTAGAGGAACCGTGGCTGTCAATGGGACTTACCTTCTTGCAGACAGCATCAGAAAATTTCCTCTTCTTTTCTCTTCTCTCTTCTCTCTTCTCTCTTCTCTCTTCTTTCTTCTCTCTTCTCTCTTCTCTCTTCTCTCTTCTCTTCTCTTCTCTTCTCTTCTCTTCTCTTCTCTTCTCTTCTCTTCTCTTCTCTTCTCTTCTCTTCTCTTCCATTTTTTTTGGCCTTCTCTCTTTCTCTTCTTCTCCTCCCCTGTATTCCCTTTCCTTTTTTTCACCTGTCTTACAATAATTGTACTGTCTTTTACTTAGACTTGCTTTTCACACCTTTTTCTGTTGCAGCAATTTGCTTTTGTAGCCTGGAGTACTTACTGAGCAAGTAAGACCTAGCAATTGCAATTGATTCAATGTATTATTAAGGCTATGTGAAGCACTGATTTTTTTCTTCTCTGTTGACCGAGTTAAAAAAAAAATCAAGATTTTGGTTTGGATTAAAATGAATTTAGACCTTTTTTTCCATTATTTTTCTCCACAAGGAAAAAAGAAAACTCAGAAAATTATGTTATTTGTTGAATGAAACATTCTGTTCAACCCAAAATGAAACATTTCGTTTTCCAAGCATTTGCAAGAAAAGCAAAGGAAATGAAGGGATAGATTCACAAAACTGGAAAATGAAAAGGAGGAGTCAGACACTTTTATCTCATTGCCAGAATAATCTCCCGTTTTGTCACTTTTCAACTTTGTATAAACATTTATTGGAACACAGAAACAAGCTTAGAGGAGTGTTTCAACTTGCAGACTACCTATACCTTTTCCTGTATCTATTTCCCTTGAAGATTTTAAAATTTGTTTAACAAAAATTTGACCAGAAGGCACCACCTTCACTCAAATCTCTGTTTTGAAGCACAGCAGTGGTAAAGATGAAGGAAGATTTTATGTGCTTCTCACAGCCTTTAACCACTTCTGACCTGTACAGTTTGCTTTCTATGTACTACCAAGCTGCTGAGTCAAAAAGCAGTGAGTTTAAGTCCCATCACTGTAGTAAACAACTAACGCATCAGGTTTTAGTGTGGCCCCAGCAGTCGCTTCTGTTGAAGCTCTTCCACTCTGTAAAGAATTTTTCAATCCTGAGACAACTAGAGCAAATGAATGTGACTCTCTACCCCAATGGGTAGGATGCTCAACTGAAAGGTGGGAAACTTGCAGTTTAGTTATTTCTTAAGTTCTTTAGTTATTACTGAAACTAGAAGACTTAACAGGGCAGATCGGAAAGGATTCCCTGCCCTGAACACAAAAAGGGTTGATGTTGTGAGTGAACTTCTGGGAGGCAAGGGCTGTTTGTTACATCTCCTCTGGCAGAGGAAGGAAACTGGTGTTTTCTCACATCCACCTAAGATCTCCAACTGCTATGATACTAGTTAAAAGAATACCACAACTAATGCTTTCCTGAGTCTAGCTTTTTAAACTTTTCCTCGAACCAAAATGATTTGGTGAATTTGACTAGTCTGCCCTTTGCTACTTGTATTACATGGCAGATATTCCACCAAATAAAAAATGTCCTCGAACATGTGTGAATTTACTGTGTGAGTCATAGAATCATAGAATCATAGAATATCCCAAATTGCAAGGGACCCACAAGGATCATCGAGTCCAACTCCTGGCTCCACACAGGTCTACCCAAAAATCAGAATTCAGACCGTGTGTCTGAGAGCATAGTCCAAACGCTTCTTAAACTCCGTTAGGCTCGGTGCCGTGGCTATGTCCCTGGAGAGCCTGTCCCAGTGCCCCACCACCTCTCAGTGAAGAACCTTTTCCTAACACCCAGCCTGACCCTCCCCTGTCACAACTCCATGCCGTTCCCTCGGGTCCTGTCGCTGTCACCAGAGAGCAGAGATCAGCGCCTGCCCCTCCGCTCCGCTCGTGAGGAAGCTGCAGGCCGCCATGAGGCCTCCCCTCAGTCTCCTCTGCTCTGGGCTGAACAAACCAAGTGACCTCAGCCGCTCCTCATATGTCTTCCCCTCTAGGCCCTTCACCATCTTTGTAGCCCTTCTCTGGACACTCTCCAATAGTTTCACATCCTTTTTGTACCGTGGCACCCAAAACTGCACACAGCACTCGAGGTGAGGCCGCACCAGCGCAGAGCAGAGAGGGACAATCACTCGCCTTGACCGGCTAGCAATGCCGTGCCTGATGCACCCAGGGTACGGTTGGCCCTCCTGGCTGCCAGGGCATGCTGTTGTCTCATATTCAGCTTGCTATCAACCAAAATCCCCAGATGCCCTCTCTGCAGGGCTGCTCTCCAGGGTAAGAGTCCAGAGTAAACACTGAGCTGAATTAAGCCTTTGAGGTGAATTTCAGCTTTTCTTTCAGAAAGCTTTAGAAATCAAGACCATGCATGGCACACAAGTAGAGCTATAGCAGAGTGCTCTATGGGCAGTGAAGGACTTTGAACCGTAGATTTTATAGGGTAGATACCATATCCTGTGGGTATAGTTTTCTACTCAGTCTAAGCCCTTGATTGAATGAGCTATGTTGAAGTTGCTTTCAGCATTTGGGTGTCTTTGGAGAGAATATTAAAGAAGAATATGAGGAAACAGGCACTTCAAACTACTCTACCAATGAGGAATTGCTGAGAGAGGCCTCATTTAGGACTGAATAGATTTACCAGAATTGTACCTCTCTGTGATGGCATCTTCATGATTATGAAAACTTCCCAAGTTTTCCCGATATAGACAAGGAAAAAAGCTGAGACCAAGCTGATTGCTCAGCACAAAAATAATTTATTTGTACCTTGAACAGTGGAGACTTGCAGGCTATTTTCAATTCAGTTTTAGAGTTCATTCTTGGAAAGTACTCTCATTGCATTTTTGTAGAAAATTGTACCCATGCATTTTTGTATATGCAGATGGAGAACTTTTGTTGGCAACCTCAACTTATGCTCACAAAGTCTAATGTAAGTCGAGCAAAGTGCCTTAATAACAGTCAAATACTAACATTTATACCTTGAGGGTAAACAAAGGGAGAGAGAGAGAAATGAGATTTTGCATTCCAATTTTTGGTTAGAGATAGAAAATGATGAAAAGTAATTTTGGAAAAGTGAAAGGTTTCATTTTGACTGCAAAAATTCAGAAAATTTAGAGAAAACTGAAAAGGGAGAGGCAAACCTTGTCTCCAGAGTTCCTTGCATGATCTCTACTGAATTTTCAGTTTAGTAGCTGAATCGAGGATATTGGAATGGACTACTGCTATAATGTTGACCCTAAGTGAATTTCTTTTTCCTGTTTTGCAAGACCTTAATATCAAGAGTTTCCTGTGGCATTAAAACATAATATTTCAGTATATTTCTGAATAGCTAAAGAAGAAAATGACTCTCTCCACACTTTACCACAGTGGCTGAGTAAATAGATACACGTAATCTACTTTAAGATTGATATAACTGCATATGTTTACAAAATATTAATATTCATGCTAAAAGCCACATACCCATATGTAATTATACTATAAAAACAAAAATAATTCAAGATTGATCAAAACCTTTTGTTTGACTCAAAGTCAAATATTTAGTTTCCTTTGTGGGATTTTTAATTCTTTTAAAAACTTTTTAAAGTAATTGGACAATTTTAAAGGAAAAAAATCCATTTTGAGACAAAAAAGGAAAAGAATGCTGAAAATATCAAATGAAATACTTTTCCTTGACCTTCATCTTTCAAAGATCTCACTTCCAAAACTATTAATTAAATTTAACCTATCCTTACCTTGCCCTTTATAAAAAGTGTTTTTCAGCAAAAGAAATACTCACTGAGAATAACCTAATCTACCCTAAAGTATCTCTTCTGCTGTACTTCTTTCTCTAGTTCATGCTCATTCTATTTGTTATTATTTGCATGCTCAAATAACTGCCCTGATATTCACTTACACGTTGAGCTGTGCACAGAAATGTACAAGAAGCACTCTTCAAAAGTTTAAACAGAAAAATCTAAGATAAAAACATACTGTGTCTGCTGCAGGATCTGAGCAGCTGTCCTAATAAATTTCCAACAGTGCAGTGAGCAATGTCAATTTAACCACTGATAATGTCATGCTATCCTGATTTCAGTGACCTGCTTCCAATGAGGCTTTCTTTTCTGCTTCCTCATGGACTACCACACTGGTTCTGCTGAAGTTCAGTTCTGTGTGTTAGCAGAGGAAATTGGATTACTTTTTGCACATCTGTATATTTGTTTTGTTTTCTTCTGTCAAAAACATTTTACCTGAGAAAGAAGGAGTTAATATAAATAGGATTTTTGCTCTTGAAATGTCAGCCACAGTTTCTCATCACCCCATGAAAAGCCCTCTTGTTTCCTTGCTCAGCTCCTCCTGAACTTCAAACAGTCCTATAATCCCTTTGACCTTAGAAGGTCAAAGATATATAAAAAGTATCATTGTTTGTGTAAAAGCACATTAATCATTCTTACCTAGCCCTTTACTCTCTTTTGAGGACCCTATGATATTTTAATTCAAAAACTTTCATGTAGAATTAACATGTATTATTTCAGCTCTTTTCGTAGGCAGGTAAAAGAGGAGAAATCTTTTCCGTCCCTAGTTTTCGATGCTGACTCCCTGAGTACAGGCATGCAGTTTATTTTCATGATTAATTTAATTGCATAATTTAAACTATTAATATTCATTCAAAATACACCTATGTATACGCAATTGTACTATAAATATTGTTTATTTAAAATGCTCCAATGAACGGAGGTAGATTTTTAAGCATGCTGCTATCCTTTTCTATGAATTTAGCAGGACTTGAAAGTCCTGAGACTGAATCCTGGTGTCATTTATGTCAATGCAAATATGGAATTTAATTTAGGTCAATGAAAAAAACCTCTGGACCTTCACCTGAAGACAGAATTCATCTCCCTTGAAGAACTGTATCCTGCAGCAGAGGGGGAAAGGGAAGAGTCAAAATGAACACCCTGCTAGAAGTGAAACAAATCACAGCCAAACTTAATTAACTGTGTGGAGCCTGTCAAAGGTCATCGTGAGATCACCGCAGGAAATACAAGTGCAAGATTGAAACAACATTGGCAGCAGGAGAGTGAGAGCAAAAGGAGAAATGGGCCTTTCAGGAGGCATGGCTTCATGCCGGAGAGCTATGCCAGCACTTCGGTGTGGTTGGTGTGCCTGCAAGGGAAGAGCTCCTGCCTCCTTAGGTCCTATCTGTGACAAGCGATTAAATGTGTACTGATTACTACCACTGGGCAGTAACTGTGCTTTTAGTTGAGCGCGTGCTTAGCGCACTGCTGGATCAGGCCCCAAATTCAGTGCAGGCTGTGGAAGAGCTGCACCAAGGCAGGCAGTGGGAACTGGGCAGGCTCTCAAGCTGCTGTGAGACTGACTCTTGCTTTCTCAGCTATCCACACCTAATGCTTTTGGAGGAGTAGTTGTTTTTTTTT
>VXAA01003243.1:306368-323947 GCA_013399115.1 Anseranas semipalmata
GGCTCTGGCCAGCGGCGGGTCCCATTTTGGAGCCGGCTGGAGCTGGCTCTGACCTGACATGGGGCAGCTGCTGGGCTCTGCTCACAGAGGTCACCCCTGCAGCCCCCCACTACCAAACCCTTGCCATGTAAACCCAATACAGATGGTAGTTCTTTTTCCTTTCTTGAGGCAAATGTAGAATTTCCAGTGTCCAAAATCCTTCCCAGTTACCCAAGGGTTTTTGTCTCACTGCAGGAATTGCTGAATGACTTCTGTGGTCTGCATGCCATGATCACAACAATTTTCATGATGCCTTAGAGAATGTCATACCTGATGGCATCTGCAAGGGCTCCTTACCCGAAGTTGTTGCTTATTCTATTATTTCATTCCATCTGGGTTAAAAACTGGCAAGCAGAGAAAAGAGGATAAAACCATTGTCATTTTTCTTGGCCTCAACAAGCTACAGACCCATACTATCAACCGCAATAAAATGATGCTGGAAAAGAATTGAATATTTTGGTGCAGAGTACTTGAATGAGCTTCAAAATCTTGTGTTTCAGTTGAAAGATCAACATCATTTTGGTTTGAAAACGCTGACATTGCTCTGGACAGCTGCTGCCGTTATGACTTCATTAGTGTGGAGCAGATCCTTGTCTCTCTCACCCTGGTTTTACGCTGAAGTAGCTCTGTCAGCTCACTGGAGGTACATTTGACTTAACTCAATATAGCTGAGAGGAGAATCAGGCCACAAATGTCCCAGGCCTAACTCTTTCAGACAGGAAGGAACTTCTGGCTTGGATCCCTTTGGGTTAAGAGAAAAAAATAAGAAAAAAATGCTTTTGAAACCTCAAAACCAAACATAACCTTTATTTCCCCTCAGCATCAGGTTTTGCTTATGAAGTGATAGTATATGACTCTCTTTAGCATGCTGCCCCACAATGATACAGTACATTTTCTATTTTCCTTCTGGGAAAGAGCCGGCTCCCTAGCAATGATGTGTGGACACAGTTTGGTTAGCTGTTGAACCAGGAAACAGCGGGTTTGCAGAGCTGACGCAGTTTGGCTACATCTGCCATCCTCTGATGGCACAGAAAAAGTTCATCAGGGCAGACATGACCTAGAAGGATGTTTATGCAATAAGACAATGAAGTATTTGTTTCAGGCAGCTCTGATGACACTAAAATGATATCAGTAGAAAAGCATCTTTTCCAATGGTAATTGCAGCTTACTGCTAGATCTAGATCTTGACATCATTTTATTAGTCTTCCTGCCTACATGACCCAATGTGGGTGTAGTGTGAAACATCAAGTTAAAGCAGAGATGATGAGAATGGTAGAGCATCGGCATGGCATGGGTAAGGTTCCACAGCAGACCAATGACAGAGCTGGGAGTTTGTTCTGGGTTTCCTAAGTCACAGCTCAGCATCTGAGATCTCCTTTGTACATGAAACTGTTATTACAGCTCACAGGTCCAGTTGTTTGCCAGAGGAGGACAGAATATACCAGTTCTTCATTGCAAGCTCTCTGCTTGTGGGTGCAGCTGAAGGTGTTAGTACTGATTTCTGGGCAACGACCTGAAAGAAAGGTTATTGGACACAAGAGTGCTTGATTCCTTGTACAGGCTGCGGGAAGACCATTTGAAATGCTGCTTGTCTTCCCAAGTGAGATGAGTAGATTGTTAGTACAAACAGTGGAATATAGTATTAATTGATTATGATCAACTAGTGGTAGATCTACTTATAGTAAATCCCAACCAATCATTCTTAAGGAAAACTAGTCTCTCTGCAACTTTTCTTCCCCATTATCTTAGGAGAATCTGATCTTTATGACATGATGCAAGGCTCAAGTCACTCCCAAACTTCTCTCTGATCAACGGGAGTTGTTGCCTGGATGTTGCTTTTATTCAGTAGTTTGGTTTAAGCCAATCTATGACATTGTCTACATGTACTCAGAGGCTTTGGTAACATAGGCATTTACAAACTAATCAGTCAGCGTATGAGTTGGCAGCCTGTGTTACAGCTCATGCAAACCAGCACTGTACTATAAAACACAATAGGGATGGATTCATCAAAGTGATAGCAGGGTCAAAAGGGTAGAGTTGCCAAGACATAATTCACTGTAGTTTAGAGGTAATTTTAGTTTTATTTCCTTTTTGATTAATGTTTAAACTTTGATTAAAAGTTTCCTGGGGAGAACAATAGAGCTGTGGGATGGATGTTTAAGTCCAAACTGATAATGCAAAACAATTAAAGAAAAAAGTCCCGCTAAGTCCCCCTAAATCTCTCAGCAGAACTTTTTCCAAGAGAGGTCCTTCATGTCAAAACAAACAGGCTGTTCCCCTTCCATCTCTGTTGTGTTGTGAATGCTGACTGTCTGTAAATAAAACTAACATGTTGCCCATCTGTTATGCACAGCTAAAGGAAATTTACAGACAATGCTACTAGAACTCTCAAAGATATCATCTAACCCAGTAAATAATTTATTTTCACAGTTCAGATCAAAGAGCTTGTGGATATTGGACTCAGTCTGTTTCCATATTTTTTTCGAAAAAAAAAAAAAGAAAAGAAAAAGAAAAACAAGAAAAGAAAATGATATCATTGGTATGTCTGGGTGAAATGGAACATTCAGATGGAAGAGAGCTGGCAAAGCTTCAGTGTTGCTATTTCTTAGAAAATTTTGACATCTTTAAATTTGAATTCATTTTGATTCAACTAAAATACCTGTTTCAAAGCTTCCAGTTAAATATAAGTTCCATACCAAATCCTTGGGCATGAAGATGACATTGTACTTTTTGCGATCTCATTGATGCTAAAGATGCCACTTCTATTCTGCCTGCTTCTGGTGCAAATGTGTGATTTGAATTTCAGTGCTATGGGAGTCACTGAAGTAAATTAGCGTTAGGCCTTTTGGCTGGCTGCTTCTTGCATGCTTGGAGGACGTGTGGAAACATCTGCTGATGAGGTAGCACTGCCAGAGCAGGAGAGCTGAGGCTGGGCTCTTCTGTCGGGATCACCAGGTGCTCCCATTGCTGCATGTCCTGTTCCCTCAATAGCTCTCATGGAAGCTGATCTCCACTACAGAGCCTCTCCTTGTGTATGAGTCAGTGCTCTTCCCTCTTGTCCTTCTGGATGAACTCCTCCCTTGTGCAGCTGAAGTGTTACAAGCCCACTCTCCCACAGATGGAGAGTTGGCTTGTTGGGTGTCCGGGTAGTTGGGATGTGGGATGTTTGGGGTCTATGAGTCTAGTACTGGAGACTATGTTACACAGACATTTTAAGTCCCTAAGCCAAGGGCCCGTTGGGAATGAAAATACTGTGTAAAACTGGAAACTAATGATCACTTGGGATTTCATTTTGTCCTTGTCTTTTGTGTGGCCAGTGTATCAGAGCCATATCATGTGGTTCCCTACAGGAAGGCATTCATGCCCAATGAATGAAGAAGATAGGGGGAAGGAGGTCCTAGCAAGTTTGTGTTCTCCTTCCTTGGGGGATAGGTGAGTGCAATTCAGCTGGAGGGCTGTACACACACTCCCGAGTGAAGGAGATCTTCCAAGCTCGCTAGTCCTAGCCAGTGGCCTGGTGACGGGATGCCTTCGATGACTGCTGGTGGTCTAATGCTGGGTCATGACTGCTGGGTTGTGGGGCTGGTAGCTTGCTGCTCATGGAGACATGTTGTTGTTGTGCTGATCCTACTGGGGCTGTGGCTGTGATTTTGAGTAATGGAGATCTTTGTTGAACAGAGGGTGTGTCCTTTGTGAGGAACTCACAAAGTGATGTGATTGTTTTGCCACTGCCCTCCAAAAAATCCTCATGCTCAGAAGTTGCCTTTGCTCCATTTTCCTCCCCCATTCCCTGAGTTATGTTTCACATTGCTTGTGCTGTAGCCATTCACATCATCCTCTCCAGATTCACTTTTATTTATTTATTTATTTATTATCCTGGATGGTGCTGAGATCCCATGTTGTGCTGGTGGATATTAGGTTGCAGCATGAGTGGTTGACTGTCAGGAATGCCTCGGACTTGAAGAAGGAAATTTTCACCCCAGAGTGGGGGCTGTGTTTTTTGCTTTTAGTCTTCTAGAACTGGCTGCTGTCCTGTGCATTACACTGTTGAGTTACGCAGTTATTACACCCAACCCATAACCCTATGTTGGGTGTACCACCTTTGGGGTGCTTTATGAAAATGCTGGTGCCATACATACTCCTGGATAAGGCAAGGAGGGCTCAGGTCTTTGGACCATGCCATGCCCCACGCAATCAGCTCTTGTGTAGTGGATTAGGCATGATGGAGTGATGTTATCACAGATGGGAGAATTCTACTTGTTGCTGGCCAGAGCATATGGGGTTATATGTTATGTTGGGTTATGTGTTGAGTGATTCAAGCCACAAAGATGCAGAAAACAGGCTTCATGGAGGGGCACACGAGTGTCTCAGCTCAGACTTATTCATGATGGTCCAAGACAAGCACGGTATGAGAAACCAGGAAACCAGCTTTGCAATAGTAACTGGGGGCTCTGTGACTGCTCTATAAAGATGGTGTACTTATAGTTCACAGTAAGATGTAGATTAATATCAAGGAGCCACACAAAATCAGTTTTCTTCTTTCTGGTTGAATGGTGACTACCAATTTTCCTTGGGTAATGAGAAATGTTGACTCATGTATATGGCAACCATGTATAATGGCTGTCAGACTGCTCCCAAGGAGTACTTTTTGGAAACTAATCCTTTAAATTTGGCAGGGTAAAACATCTGTGATTCTAACACAGGCATTTTATGACTTCATCCTTCTCTCTCAGCTGGTAAGGATTCTTGAATTCTTAAATCTTACTATTATATATATATTTTTAAGAGTTGTTGAGAAAATATACTGTTTGTGATAACTTTGGTAAAAATATTCTCTGTGGTAGTCCTGAATTCCCTGAGAAGCAGATTGTACACCCACTGCAGACATTTTGCAGGGCTTCTGGCAATAGGAAAGTGTGGCCATAGCCTGAAAAACATGGTAAAATAGACTGTGTTCCTTGTAGCTTGTTAAAGCAGGAGAGATTGAGAAAAATGGCCACACTCAGATGTATTTTGGCAGCTACTTAAGTTTCCCTATTCTTTTAGTCACTTTTAATCCTGTGGGGATTGAGGACTTGATGTGGTAGACTGGGAAAATGTGTTTTGAATTGCCTTACAATGTATGTATGTCTAAGCAGTGAGATGAACAGCAGGGCTATTTGTAGTGCAGATCAGCATACATTATGTTAGTCCTCAAAATGCCAGGAATGGAGCTACTTATTTTTGAACAAGCTCTGCTATACCCTCATCTAAAACCTAACTATTTACGCATATACTGGAACAGAGCAGTTTCTTAACACTATATGCTTAAGGCAGTAGCTAGATATTTAAAGATCTCATTACTTAAAAATTCTTATTGCTTTAATTTACCTGCTTTAATTTATTTACTCTGTTGGATCTGTATCTTTTGAAAGGGCAAAAAGAAGATCTTAAAAATTACAGGGCAGTGACACCTTCATTGAGTGATTCTTCTTCTTGCTTAAAAAGAACATTGAAAGTGAAATAAAACATTAAAAATATCATGATATACTCAAATTTAACTGGCACAGCTTTTGCAGTCTATTAGTAAACTTAGATTGGGCCATAATAAAATAACAGACAAAGTAAAGTTTGTTGATACTTTTAGATTAGTCATCAATCTTGGTAAAACATCACAAGAGGTTTAAACAGCCATGGTGTGAGAAATGAAGTGTTTTGACAAAGCAGGAATGTCAACCCCTGCCCCCAACAAACCCCAAGAATATTATAGCAAAGTATTTACAAGAAGGGAGCTGAATTCATATCCTGGGATGGAAGTTACCTTATATATTTGCTAATGATATACAAAAAGAGATGAACAAATCCCATGTAATAGCATAAAATTATTTCAGTGAATGTGCTTGCGGAGAATGTCGGATGGATTTAACTGACTGGAGTGGATGACAGATAAAGATCAAGGGAAGTTACAAAGCAATGTACCTTTGGAAGGAACATTTGGAACTCTGAATTAACTTCATCATCACAGAAAAAGATTTTAAACTGAAGAAAACCAGCAGCGATAAGGAAGATGTCTGACGTAGGAGGAGGGAAGATCATCTCAGGTACTTGCTGTAGGGCCTCTTAGGTCTCCCACTGAAACACCTGGACATTGTTGGAAACAGGACTGCAGACTGAGACTTTGACTCTTACACTGTATGGCATTTTTTGTATCCTGATAAACAGCATTTGGGTGTCATTGTGAAAGCTGTGTGTTCAGTATACATAAAAATAACTTAAAAAGAACTATTGGTCAAAGAGCTAAGACATGGGAAGTCTAACAATTACATGTTATGATGTCTTCACGGTGATGTGGCCTCATTGACAATACTGTGCTCAGTTCAGTCATCCTATCTGAAGACTGGTTTTAGAGTTTATTCTAGAAAGGAGATGACTACCTCTGGAGATGCTGATAGGGACTACTCTTGAAGATAAGTCTGTGGACTAGCTGGGGCTGCTCCTCTGATTTGGTTCAGCAGTGGTGTGTTTCCTTTGTCTCTAGCATGTTCAATATTTAGGCAATGACTGTTTCATTTCCTGAACTTGCATTCATCTTGTTTAAAGATGCACTTAACTGATGTTTAATAAAATATCACGGATAGTCTTGAATTTAATGAGTCGCCATGTCAGATTTCATTTAAATCCTTTGATTTTTGTCTTAGGTTTATAGCCTAGAGCTCTGTGTTTCATTTTGACCAGAATTATTGCTCTAGCTATTGGCACTGGATTGCCTGTATTTACATACCTACAAAATAAAGATTGAGCCAAACTGAATTAAAACTTAATAATAATAAAACCCCCTCAGAAAACGAAAACAACAACTGAACTCCATACTTCACCTCCTCAGAAATCCTAAACCACAACACATCAGCAAAAAGTACCTTTTTTGCCTTATTACTCAAGGCATGTTTATGTATTTTGGGCCTGAAATGAATGGGCCCTTCTTAAATAAGACATCTGTGTATTTTAAAGCAAGCAAAATTTTTCTGTGGGGATTATGTTAAACTGACACCCACGGAGATGACAGACTCGTCTTTTCATGTGGAGAGGATGTCACCCCACATGTTTGTTTTTGTATGCGTATGTAACCCATGCTCCTGCAGTCACTAAAATAGCTGGTTTGCTTGGGTGGATTGGGGGATAACGCAGCCTGTGTTGCTGTACCTCCGAGACTGCTGCTATTTGCATGCATGCATTTGCATATAAGCAGTCGGGGACATATGTGCTTGTTATATGCCATATGTGTATGTGCAAGAACAGGCCCTGTCGTCGTGATGTATGGCTGCAAGTATTCCGCAAACAATCCACATGTGAACAAGAGTGCCATACTTGTGCATATAAAAAGCAAGTGCAGGGCTATGCTACTCCACTAGAAGCCATGAGGGCTTTTGGTAAGACAGAGCAAAACAGAAGGAGGTATGTGCTGCCCTTGTTGCTAAAGGATCAGTCATGGAATAAAACAGCTCTTTGTCTTCTGTGACTGATGTTTTCTCTTAAAAACTGTTTCAACTCCAACAGAATTTTTGCAAACTAGAATTAGTTTTAAAAATGCTTAAATGTTTGAGATGATTACTTTTATTTATTTATTTATTTTTCCTGCTAGAAAAGTTTTTGGATGAGCTGTCGTGTTTGAGATTTCTGGGACGGGGGTGCTTTTGGTTCTGACCTTTCTGTTATGCTGTTAGTCTGTTTGGTAACATCCTTATTTTGCAGCTATGTATATACAGGTATGTAAACACGGTGGTTACCAGTATGCACACAGAGTAGCATATATGTGCAGGAACTTCAGATTTCACAATATGAAATTCCAGTCCCTAAGACTGCTTCCATTGTGTCTTATATTGTATTATGTGAGAAACTAAAGCATGCATGCCATTAGATGTATCTGTGATGAATATGAGCAATCTATGCGAGAGAACCTCATGGAGATGAAGCTTCGGTTTTTCACGTTCTCATATTTGCCCTTAACCTTAAATCATAAACCTGGGTGTTCTCCCAACTTAACTTTCTAATGAGACAGATGTTTACAAGCTTGATGGTGATTTAACAAAGTGACTTTGTGAGTGTATTTTTCATCCACTGTATGAGACCTCTTAAAATACTTTCTGACAGGCAAACGGCAGCTAATGTAGCCGTCTTCTTCAGAAACAGACGCTCAGGTGTGCCCTGGTCAGACTGAAGAAGCCTGTCAAGTTAACTGCTGTGTGTAGCTGTTCATGCCATATTCAATGTAAGATGTATTAGCTGCTCTTTTCTCTACCTCTGATATAATCTCTTGAGAAAAAAGATCTGCCAGAGGGAATTGCAGTACAAATTCTCCAGGCTAAATCAAGAGCTATGTTGTTAAAGTTGTAATCAAGCTTTTCCCCCTGCCAGACTCTGTTTATCAAAGTAGCTCATGGGAGAGGTTAATTCTGCATTTATAGTGAGCTCAAGTGGGACAATGGATTTGTGTGGTGAAGGATTAAGAGGAAAAGACCAAGGCAGTCTTTCTACCATTGTGCCTCTTTCTAAAGTGAAGAACAAAATGGTACATCAAATACTTCCCTTCTTGTACTTCTCTAAATCCCCCAGTTTTTTTTTTTTTTTTTCTCCTAGTTTTCCTTTACCTCATCTCAGGGCACTTTATTTCAAAGTAGAAAACATTATTTATATACTTCTGTAATTTCCCCCCCTTTCCTTTAAAGTTTTTCCAGGGATTACAAAATGAGCAAATCCTACAAAAATAATTTAAGAAAGTTGTAAGTGCACTTAACTGCCCCCCATTAATGAAGGAGAGGTGATTGAAATGAAACATAGATGTGTCTGGGGCTTATTTCAGGACTGATAATGAGACGGAAAAGAAAAAAAAAAAGATAAATAAATGCTCCTTAATTAAGCACCTATTATGTTCCATCATGATCAGTGCTGCACATGACAAAAATGCCAAATGACAGTGACATTTTTCACAGTTTGGAAAAGAGAGCCTTCCTACTCACCCTTTGCTTAAGAAATACAATGCGGCTGGTTTTGGTTTGCTAATAGATATTTTAAAATCAATTTGGGAAAAGTTATTCCATGAGATAAAAATCCTGTTTGAAGTCAATGCTGTTCATCTGAAGAAACATCCGTCACAAGACATGAAAAGAATGATTTCTTTGTGACTGGGAAATCAATGAGACATCTGTTTTAATGTACAACCCAGAAATAATGCATCTAGTTCAAAAGGGAATCATAAAGAAGGCTGGTTTTTGTCTCTTCTCTCCAGAGTGTTTAGGATGGGATTCAGAAAGGTATTTTGTATTAGCAGGACTTCTTGAGTGTGTGTCCTTAGCTACGTGGTTGAAGTAGAGCTTTTTAGAACACTGACTTCTAGGGCTAGAGGAGCTATGGGGATTCACGTGTCCTGACCTCATGAAAGAACCCTGTTTGGGGCCGCATCTCGCTCCTGTTTTCGGGGTGCAGATTGCTCGCATGGTGACCCTGCCCTGTTCTCGGTGGGGAGTGGGGGCTGGAGCCTGTGCGGCCGCTGGGATGCCTGGCAGGAGGTTGAAGCACCGGCTCGCCCCGTGCTTGCTCTCCCTGGAAAATCTGTGCCTGGGCTGTGGGCTCCCCGTCCAGACAGGCAGGTGTGGACACCTCTGCACATGGTATGACTGCAGTGGTTTGTTCTGCTTGCTTTTTTTCTGTCCCCCGAAGCCCCTGGAAACCGTGCTGGGTCCCTGTCTCTTGTCTTTCAAGTGCATATGCAATAGATTTAGGCTTTCCCTTCCAGACTGTTCTTTGCAGTCTCTTTAGCTTTCCAGAACGGTAATGTTGTGGGAAGCAGCAGAAAGAGGTTTAATAACAGTATACATTTCCTTATACAGGAAGGATCCTCCCCACAAAACCTAGATACCCTGAATGAGGCCTAACCCCTTATTTGTAAGGCTTTTTGAGGACAAGAAGAAATTACAAATCGAGGACTTGATTACCTCAAGGCACTTCAGATTGGCAGTGTTTTATAACTCCCTGGTGCAGCTGCATTGTGTAAGATACAAGACCATGAGGGCAGGAGGTAACCGGCTTGTTAGAGCTCCGCCGGTGTGTGCAGCATGGAGTCTCCTTACGGGCAAAATCGGCCTTGCAGAGGTCTTTTTCCAAAGGGAGGAGAGAATAGCATAGGGATGTGCAGCTCTGGCAATGTTTGAAATCTGAGATCAATGGTTGTCCTGGAAACAACACGCTGAAAGACTAAAAAACCTCCTGGCAGCATGTGGGTGGAGTGCAACCAGCCCTTGGGGCTGTGTGTGCAGTTCCAGCAAGTTGTGCTCAGCAGGGAGAAGGACAGCTACTGAGGGGGCACACGCACGTGTTCTCCAGGGAGCCATCTTATCTCCCGTTCGCACAGAGAGCTGCCGAAAATGACTTTGCTTAGCGAATGCTTTCCTTTGGGAAGTGTCAGCAGAATGAATGTATTTTTGTTCCTGTCAACACGATCCTGTGGGAAAGAGTCTGTGGAGAGATGCACAGAACGACTAAATGAAGAGGCAAAGGTGGGAGAGCTGTGCCCTACTAGAGGCAGCAAAAAAACCCTTGCTGTTCCAACTGAAAGATTTTGGCATTGCAAACTCCAGCCTGTCTGGTTACAGAACAATGCCCAGGTCCCAAACCTTCCAATGCCCTGGCTTCATATTTACTTTTAATGGGGAATGTTGCAATCTGGGATTATGGATTGCCTGTTGAAGCGGATCAATGGGACGCCACGGGTGGGAGCATGCAGCCGTACCTGGTGTACACAGAGCTCAGCGGTCTGACTGCAACGCCAGCTGCCACCTGTGGGAAAGCTTGTGACAACACTTTCCTGGTGCACTCCTCGAGCTTCAGTGAGTTGTAGTTCAGGGATTTCCTGAGCCAGCAATACGTGTCTTAACATCTGACAGCTCACAAAAGATTTGTCTTCCATGAATCAGTCTAATTATGTCTTGTAACAATGTAAATTGACATCCACAATACTGCCTGAAAATGTTTCTTCAGTTCAAGCATATGATGCTTTAAAAGATAACCTCCCTTCCTCTACCGAGGTACTACCACCTAATAAATCTTTCGGTGCCTTTATTTCCAATACTATTGGAAATAATAAAGTCTTTGCTCATATTCTCCTTCCACTTGTAATTTCATCATTTGTCTCTTTTCTGAAATCAACAGTCCTAGAGTTTTAAATCACCTTCTGTACAGAAGTTTCTTCATGCTTTTTGTCAGCCTTGTTGGTGTTTTGCATACCTTTTCTAATTTTGTCATGCACATTTTGTGATGGTGGGATGAAAAATGTATTCAGTATTCAACATGTAGGTGCACAAAGACTCACGCAATCCAGGGATTTATATAATAACAATATGTAAGTATAACAATATGTTTTGCTCTGATGTCTACCCCTTACCTAATAATTCCTGGCATTTGATCTGCTTTTTTGATGGCTATGGGGCAGTCAGGTGAATGGAATTATCTGTTGTAATCCTAAAATCTTGTCCCTAAGTGGTAATAGTCCAAGTTAAGTTAGGATTTGTTTTGACCATGTGCATTTCTTTACACTGGATTTCCTTTGCTGTTCTGTGATTCAGCTAGTTTTATGAAACTCTTGTGCAGTTCCTCACTGTCAGCCTCATCTTTGCTCTCAATGCCTTTGAGACTGCAACAGTCTCATCCCATTTTACAGAGCATGAATATGCTGGTGGCTAAGCTGGACAGCACGGACAGAGCCTCTTAAATGATGCTGTGAAACTGGTGGTTTATTCCTACCCTGTGTTTCCTGTCTCTGAAACAGTTACTTCTCCTTGGGAGCTTGTCTTTCCTTATCATACTTATCCAACTCAGATACTCAGTTTTTTTTTAAGAGCCTTGGGTGAGAGACCTTCTGAAATCCAGACTGACCAGATCTCTGCTGTTCCATGCACTTGTTGAGACCTTCCAGGAGTTACAACAGGATAGTGATGTGACTTCCCTCTACAAAAGCCACAAGGACTCTTCCTAGTTTATCATAGACGAGTTTTTACCAATTTGTATGTGTATCTGTGTACAGGAAGTCCTACAGCATTAAAATTTGACTACTTTCCTTTCGAGCACTGGTAACAGGAAGCTCTATAGATGATACGGGGGAAATCATATTATTCTGCAAAGGAAGCCAGTGTGTTTCTATGTGTGTAAAACAAATCACGCTTTCCCATTTTTTATTCTTGATTCACCATAGATACTAGATAAGGTATGAGAGGACAATATTATGATATTGCTTGTTTTGTTGTACCGGTTCTTCAGCAGCCTTGCTGGAGTTAAGATCCAAAGCACTGAAGACTAGAATCTGATCTGACTTGTGAATACATCACATCAAGTCTCCTTTCCTTTCCTTTCCTTTCCTTTCCTTTCCTTTCCTTTCCTTTCCTTTCCTTTCCTTTCCTTTCCTTTCCTTTCCTTTCCTTTCCTTTCCTTTCCTTTCCTTTCCTTTCCTTTCCTTTCCTTTCCTTTCCTTTCCTTTCCTTTCCTTTCCTTTCCTTTCCTTTCCTTTCCTTTNTAATCTTTAGGCTTTAATGGAAGTAAAGAATGGTAATGAGGCCAGCACTGAAATATTAGCTGAGAAATGCAAAACTTGAGGGGAGATTTAACTCTTGCAGAATGAACTTGCGATTTTTAATGTTCGCTCAGTTGTTTCCTGCAGAGACTTCCTGAAGAAATAGAAAAAAACTCTCCCAAATTAAAAACTGTTACTGTTTCTTGTTTTACTATTTCCATATCTTGTGATGATTAAAAAGTAGCATCTTGCCTTGATTTGTCATCTTTTTTGAAAAAAAAAGTTTAACCAAAGCAAATAATTTTTTCCGGGATTTATGGGCTCCCTTAAAACATAACCTTTATTTGGCTTTGCTTTTTCTGTGTACCTGGGTAAAACATAGACTACACTAAGAAGAGTCTGTTTATTTCATACCTCAGAGACTTCCTTGATGTGTGTGAAAATGATCTCTGTGCCAAGGATGCACAAACCTATGTGGAGATGAAATAAGCAGAAAAAAGTGAGCTCAGTGATTTAAACGAGTGAGAAAGAGTGATGTGCATAGGAACATTAGCTTGTGCCTTGAACGTTACAGAGAGATGCAATACAATTTAACCTCTTGCCATTGATCCTTCACTGCTTGGTGAATCTGTCAGCTGGGAAAGATGGAATAAATCTGATAATCTGATCCTAAATTCACAATGCACTCAGGTGTGTATGGAAAACACTCCATTTTCACAATTCATGGAAATATATGTATTTAGCCTTTTTTTATTCATGCATTCAACTCGTCCTGCTGAATTCAAAATACCTCCTGTAAGTAAAGCTGTATATATTTGTGTGCACATTTGCAGAATCCAGACTTAAGTGCTGACTTTGTTCTACGGAACCTAGTATTTCTGTATGTGTCCTGTTTGTGTTGTTTCTTCCTTTTTTTAACAGCAAATCATAATCTATGATTTATATTCTGTGAGGGATTATATTTGCATTCCCCCACCACACATTTTATTGACTACAGTGATTGCTTCAAGGAAAGTGTATGTTCCCTTATTTTTCAGCAGAACTTGGCTTGGATGGAGCATCTGGTTTTCAGTACAGCCGTGCTTCTTACCCAGTTTTCCAGCTGAGCTGAGTGAGGTGTAAGAAAGTTAAAAGTTGGACCCAAAATTGTGCAATGGGTTGGAGGCTCAAAGAGGATTAAAGCCGTGGGCATTTTGATCCTGGAATTCTTTGATTAAGCCTCATTCGGCAAAATGAATCTGAGATCCTTCAAACTGAGGGCAATCTGAAATACAGATTTGAGCATAGGTCAGAGGGACTTTGATTAGATCTCTGTAACAGCATCTAAGCCAGTAGACTCCTCTCCCTGCTCTGAATAGGGATGACTTCTCTGTATCCAGTTCAAACATGCCACTTCTGCAGGCGCTAGGTTTTACTTTACACCCAAAATACCCATGGGAAAAAAGTAAATGTAAACTATAGCTTGCCTTTTCTTGGGGCTTCTTGGCAGACAGCTCAGAAGGGAATTCTTTCCAGAGGATTGTTCTCACCTGCCTTCCTAATTTACAGGGTTAATAAGTTGCATTAACCCCTTGTGGAGTGTGCAATATCTTCACATTTGCTGGTGGGGTGTTTCACTAGGATAACGTTGGCATCCTTTTACATGGCAAAACTAGAACTCTGTTCAACAAGAAAAATCTAGAGAACTAAATAGCAGTTAAACTAGTAGGATTCTGCTGAAATATTTTTTCCATTTAAATTTAGTAAAAAGTAAGAAAAAACCCTTTACCTTTAAAAAGCATATAAAGATACAAAACCAACTTACAGTAAGATTCACTTTCTGGATTAATCCTCTTAAGCTTTTAGAGTCATTAAACATCCCCTGCATCCTTTGTAGTAGAAATATAATTTTCTGATATAATCCATAGAAATGCATACAACTTCTTAGTTTTGAAACCTGAATGTTCTATTGGTTTCCTCTCTAGTCTCATCTGAAATTTCCAGAGGTGTCTATTGTCTTTGCCTTTGTGGTAGTAGCTGTTCTCCCTGGTGCAGACTTTGCTGTCACAAATGCTATATAAGCAATGAGGTATGCTGCCATGTCCTCCATAAACACTACAAAACCAATAACGTACGGTGCCCTCTAGTAGTTGTCATCTCTTGCTGGATGCTTGTGTGTGCACATAACATGACAGTATGCTCTTCAGTTCTTGAATGAACCCTTGTACATGGGTTCATTTTCAGCCCATGTGTTTATTTGGAGGAGTGGGGCCTCATAAGGAGCTTGCTAGCAATTCCTTTTGGCCTTTGTTGAATAGGGAAACATTTGCAACAAATGAACTTTTATTCTTGGAAAACACATACTTAGCCATCTTCAGTCTGTCTTATTCTTGCATTGTGACTCTATAGGCAAGATGTCTTTTGGGTTGGTGGAAAGAGTATTAATAAATGAATGAACTATAAATAAACAAGGGGAGATCGCTGAAAGAGGAGTGAAGCTGTTTAAATGAGTAGGACACCAAAGTAGCATAATTGTTTCCGGGAATAATCCCTTATTACAAAACACTTAACTTTTTCCACATTTCAACTTCTGGATACAATTGTCCTTTAACATAATTTTTAGTTCAGAATACAGCATGAACTCATGTGGTTTCATCTAAAGTGCTGTGGAATTTGTTTGCTTCATGATTTTTCTTTTTGCATTGTTATTTATTACTATGTGGACACTATAGAAATACATTTTAAATTTATTTATTCAAACTGAGATTAAAAAGAGGAAAATTCCTCCTAGTGCAGCCTAGCACTGTAGCTTCACCCATAGAGTCTTGATCATGTTGAATCAATGTATTGTGGATTTTTTAAAAATGAATTCAAGTGGCTGACCTAGTATGCAAGCAATTCTGATTGAAGTTAGTCAGTTTGAAAGATTGGTGATTATATAATTGAACCTGCAAGTCCTAAGTTAAGAAAAATTCGTGGCGTGAAATGCAGAAAGCCAGCTTTATGGATTACATGTCTCATGTATACTGTACCACATAAGAAAAATCAATTCTGTCCATATTAATTTGGCCTGAGGAAGGCCTCAGTTTGGTAGCTTACTTAATGTAATTTGCCAGCTTTATAACATGCTGGGTTCAGTTATATTTTTTCTCAGCTCATAAGAGGCTAGGATGCCAATTTATTAGGAAGAATACAAAAATATTGTACTAGAATGGACTTTCTGAGTCACTGAGTGCATATTGCAATTAGTTATTATAGGCTTGGGGTTAGGGTCAGAATACAGTTTCTCTATTTTTTAGAAAAAATATTTTACAGAATATCCCGAGTTGGAAGGGACCTATAAGGATCATCGACTCCAACTCCTTTTAGTTTAGTTTATTTTTAGCTTAGATGTATGATTATTTTATAACTTTTGCTCTTATACTGATCTTGTCTTGCAGCTTAAGTAACTTCTATCAGTATTGGCATTGAAGTTCCCCGCTGTATATTACAGACAGAATTTACATCTGCTTTCAACCTCCTTTATGTAGGGTATACAAATCAAATTGTCTTAGCCTCATCTATCCTAGCAATCCACACCTGTTTCAATATGTGTTTTCATGCATGGCTGGGACTGTATGGTATTACAGAGGTGGTTTCATAAAAGTGTTGTATAATGAAGTCTGTGTTCCTGCCGGATAGGGAAATAATTTTGCCTCCATATACATTAGGACCACATTTTTCTTTCACAGTGACATCATCGGTGTGGTTCTTGGTCCTCCTTTTACTGATTGACTTGTTCTTTCTTCTGCTCCTCATCGAACTAATGAAATCCCAGCCTGTGACAAAAAATCTTATTGATTTCTAAATGCCTGGCCTTATGCTTGGCACTGCTGAATGCTAACTGATTTCCAGAGCTCCATGCCTCGTGATCATCTGGTTTGTCTCAATGTCCAGACAGAGAAACTGGGAATTTCCCCCTGTCTCCTGCCACTAAAACCTGCCAGCAGTCTCAATAGTACTGGTGTGTATCCAGTGGATCTACCATTACAATCACTGGCAGCTTCTAGCTGCATGTCAAGCCACCCACACATTATCTACAACATACACATATTGCAGATGGTGCACAGGACACAAGTTTTAGGTACCCCACTCTTTGACACTTCAGCTGTTCTCTTGATTAATGGGTCCATCCTTCTGACATTGCTTTTTACACCAAAGGCATGAAGGAAAATATATAGTTTTGTGAAGGACTCTAAGACAAGCTCCCCCCTAGAGCAATTGTTTTGTTGTCAGCACATCCTTCCCTCTACTAAGTTTCTTACCATCTTACAATTGTTGAATTCAATTCTCATTTTATACAGCATAGTCTTTTCCCATATGACACTGGATAAAGAACGTTAATGAAGTCCAGATATATGAAAATTGGTTCATTTCTCTTGTTTGAAAATGTATTATTCTGAACAGTTCAACCTTTGGTAAATCCATCTTACTTTATACCCCCAATTTTCTACTTTTTTTTCCATGTCTTTAATTTCTTTCTTACCTTCTAAGTGTGTGCTAAAACCTTGGGTGAGGTTTTGTAGTTCAAAAGTCTTTAGTTGTCTAGATCATTTTTCCTCTTTTCTTAGAAACAAAGTATTCTGCCAATCATGTAGACCTAGTGTGTATTATTTTGAATTACATGGCAAATAGAATCAAAAAACAAAGTACTCACAGAATCACAAAGTAGAATAATGCACCTGTCCAGAACCCATGAACAGATGAACTCATTCTGGACTTAGGAGGGGACTTAGAGAGGCTCATATCATCAAATATTCCTGTAATAATCAGCCTCACCTCCATCTCTGGAAAGGTGATGGAGCAGCTCATCCTTGAGGCCATCTCTAAGCACATGGAGGAAAAGAAGGTGATCAGGAGCAGTCAACATGGATTCACCAAGGGGAAGTCGTGTTTAACCAACCTGATAGCCTTCTACAACAAGATGACTGGATGGGTGGATGAGTGGAGAGCAGTGGATGGCGGACTACCTTGACTTCAGCAAGGC
>VXAA01003243.1:324463-391332 GCA_013399115.1 Anseranas semipalmata
AAGCGAGCTGGGCCTGTTTTGCCTAGAGAAGAGGAGATTGAGAGGGGATCTTATCAACCTCTACAAATACCTGAGGGGACAATGTAAAGAGGATGGGGCCAAACTCTTCTCAGTGGTGGCCAGTGATAGGACAAGGGGTAATGGGTATAAATTGATGCACAGGAGGTTTCATCACCATATGAAGAAGCACTTTACGTTTTGGGTGACAGAGCACTGGGACAGGTTGCCCGGAGAGGCTGTGGAGTTTCCTTCTTTGGAGATATTCAAAACCTGCCTGGATGTGATCCTGTGCAACGTGCTCTAGGTGACCCTGCTTGAGCAGGGGGTTGGACTAGATGATCTCCAGAGGTCCCTTCCAAACTCAACCATTCTGTGATTCTGTGATTCTGCGATTTTTAAAATGAAGGCCTTATAACTATCTAAACCTGGGCAAACCTCATATGAAAAAGAAAACAGACAGAAAAAAGACACTGATTGAAGAGCCTGAGAGATGATATTCTTTAGCAAACTTCTTGCTTATATCAATGCAATTGGGTTCACTGAAGTTCAGAAAGTACTCATCTAACCTAAGTAATTGTTATCTGTGCAGCCCTGAGATCTGCATATCCTATTCTCTGTTCTTTTAATATTCCCACCCTCTTTTGAACCCATTGGACAGTTTCAACCAAACTTGAAAAGTCAGTAATAATCAGAAAACTGTTACATCTCTGGAATTTTGAAGAGATGGAGGAGAGAGAGATGTCAGCATTGATGTTTAGGGAAAAGCCAGAATACAAGCACCAGTACCATAGATAAGGATGTCTTGAAACATGAGATGTCTTGTCCAATGATAGGAAATGTTTCAAGTGGACCTTGTATTGGACAATGTGGACCTTGTACTGGACAATGGGGAATCCAAACATGAGAATATGTATCACTACTCTTTCTGCCCATTAAACAACTAGTTTAAAACCGGTGATGGAGCCTGACTTTTGCTTTTACCTTCGGGCATTCTCTACTTTGTACAGATACCTCCTGTCAAATGACCATGTTCGAGAAAGGCCCTATTCAGAGTCATGGTACTGCAGACTTTTGCCCAGTAAGTGTCCCAAGGTTTTCTTGATAGTAAGAAAAGGTTTTCAAGATGGTAGCTGAGCTAAGATTAAAACAAAAGATCTTCTTATGGCCTTCAGCTCTCAGGTTCCTCTGCCTTTGTTTGGTGTTGTCTGGAACATTCATCTGGATAATGTAATTCTGCTGTTCTTCCATGCACAGCTATGCAGTAGGACAATTGTCTCAGGAATAAACAAAATCATGTACGTCTTTGTTTTTAACAGCTGTCAGGTTATTCCTCCATGCTTCAGTGGTCATATTAACAACAGGTTATGTTGTTAGATTGTCTCATTTCTATTACTTCATGGATACAATACGCCAAACATTTAGGGAAAAAAAAAAAAAGAAAACAAAAAAACCAACAACACTTTTCTTTTTGTTGCAACTGGGAGATAGGATTTTTCTCTTCCTATTCACCCTGGAGGATAGTTTTTCCACTCCTGTTGGCTGTGCCTATGACATTTACTCTTGAGCATTTAATATCATCTTTCCTTACGTAGCATGCCACGTTCCATGTTGTCAGACATTTGGCAGAAGTGTGGGTCTGTGAAAAAGACCAACTACCCATAAGTTTCTTATCTTCTCATTCCTTTTTTCTTCATTTGTACTTGGCTTACATTTTTCCTTATTGTAGACAAAAACTCAGTAACAACCGTGATTTGTGGCTATAGAGATCTCTGCCATTCCTTCTGAATGAAAAAGGCTGTACAACTGTTTTTCTGATTGGAGGTAGGAACTTAAAGGAGTGATTGAGTTAGCCAAGGGGATGCTTGGAGAATGGGTCTGAAATGGCCTGAAATGAGAAATGGCCTGAGGGAATGGGATTGAATTCATTAGCTTCCAATTCAATAGTATAGTACTAGTTACTATTATAAATTTGAGGCAATATAGTTAAGCGAGAACTACATGAACAGGGTAGGAAGAACTGGCTAGACAGCAGTTCTTACAGAAAAAGTGTTTAAGGGTTGTTTTGCATCCAGATTTGTATAGATAGTCATGATTGCCACATTTTTTCAAAAAGATGGATTTCATACTTTTGTTTGTAAACTAGTTTTTGCCTGCAAGATGTGTGAAGAAAATTCCAGCTCTGTTCCAAAATGGTTAGGACTCAGCTAGAGTACTGTGTTTGCTTTTGGGTATTTCACATAAACAAAAATGAAAAAAAAAGAAAAAAAGGAAAAAATGACCAAATTAAAAAACAACAACAACAATGAAAGACTGAAATATATGACCTACAAAAAATGTTGGAAACACTCGGATTACTTAGCTTAAAGAAATGGAGACCGAGAGGAGATGTGGTTACTGTTTTCAAGTGTTTCAGACTAGTGCAAAGAAGAAAGGAACAAAATTTTCTACACATCCCTGGTGAATAGGGGCAAGCTACAAATAGTTTAAAACTGAAGCAACAAAGATAGAGGCTAGATATTAGAAAAAAACTTTCTAACAGAAAGAACAGTGAAGTGCTAGAATTAATTGCCTGGGGAGCACTAGAAACAAGTCTGAAGCAAGAATAGCTTAGACAAACATCAGTCTGAAATGACATGGAGAGGGTCTCAGAGACAGAAGGTGAACCTGAGTATCTCCTGAGGTCCCTTTCAGGCCTGTTTTTCCAGTCATTGTGGCTTAGCTGTCTTATAAATTACTAGTTTTTAACATAGCCCTCTATTACTGCACTGAAATATGTACTGCTAGAGTTAAATAGGTATTTTTAGATCACAGCTGGTTTAGTTAAATATGCATCAATTCTAGCTTAATTGTTTAGTTCAGAGAAGAAGTACTATTATGAAAAACATGAAATGAGCCAAGTTCAAAATGCGTATCAATGTTGAAGCATGCGTAACAATTGTGTGGCATCTTCTGCCTGATCTGCGGATGAGATACAGTATTTGTAATTTGGTTTACAGATCAAGGCATTGTTTTCAGATTTTTGAGCAGCTGAACAAAGTCCCAGTGAAGAGCACTCCTGGTTCCCCTGAGACTGCAAACAGGGTTGGGGACTAGCAATACTTTGATTGCTGATTGGCATATTACACAAAAGAGTTGACAGAAGGATCTTCTAATATTTGCCTTTTATTCAGGGACTTCTATCTAGCTCAAAATTTAATAATAACCTTCAGGAAAGTATTTTATGCTTTCTTCAGGCAGGGGGATATTGCAAAAGAAAAGAAAGCAGACTCTGGCTTTGACCTTGAGATCCAGATGAAGTTTCTCTCTCTGATATATTCCTGTTCTGTCCCAATTAGACCGGTGTTTAGAGAAACACTGGTACATTGTATTCCCCTTCTTTAGCTGATGACTCCTAAGAGCCATCAGGAGTAATTGCTTACATTGCTTCTGTCTGATGAGGATGTGACTCCAAATTTATATTTATTAGCAGAAGCAACAAATACTGTAGAACAGCTACACAAATGTACTACTATTCCTACATGGCAGAAAGACCAGCTTGTAATAGCTTAAAAAGTGCTGCTCTTACTCTGTTAGGTTTTCAGTGGCTGTAGATATTTTCTCACTATTATAAGACTTGCCATTGTCCTGCACTCAAACAAAAGTCTCTGGGTTTGAGTTGGCTCTGACTTCCCCCACAGTCTGTTTGAATTAACCTTGTTGGAGGCTGTGGAGCAGTAGCTAAAAAACCCAAAATATATGAATATAGCTATGGCAGAGCTGGATTCTGACCTTTCACGTGTAAGTGAAACTGATTTCAGTTCATAAAATGTCAATGAAGTTGAAAAGAAATAGGCAGAAGAACACCGCTCACTTCTGAATATGGGTAACTGCTTTTGGAGCTCATATGCCATTTGACAGTATACTATTGTTGGAAGGGAGAGTGTGTTAGTGGATGATTTGTTTATATTGGTTTTAGTGGAAAAGCATTTGTTTATGCTCACTATAAACTCTGGAAGAACTTTGGCTGTAGTAATGAGCCAGACCAATAGTGGGTTGCCAGGTCATAGTAGAACAATTTTACAAAGCTGCCTAGTAGGAGAATTGCCCTTTCCATCTTTCCATTCCCCTCCCAGGCACTGATATATAGTATTTCTCTTGCAGTCCCTTATAGTTTTTTCACTCTTTCTGGGTTATTTCTGTGCTGAGGGGCATTGCAGGCCCTGCCAACACCTCTGTAAGTTATTTCTTCCTGTTGTGCTGTCTTCTTGACATCTCATGACACGTTCATTCAGTAAATCCTTTGATCCTCTTTCACCCTCTCTGTACAGTGATGCATCTATTAAGACTTCCTTAGGCTCTTTTTTCTTTTTTTTTTTTTTCCTAGTAAAAAAAACAGTAACCCCTTTTCTACTGGATTCAGCAGTTTTATTTCTGCAGGGCTGAAACTGTCGGCACACCGTGCAGGCGCAACCAGATGGACATGCCACGAACTGCCTCAATCGACCAGTTGGGACTCCAGAGGAACAGTGGTGATTTGGTGGGCTCCACTGTGGGAGAAAGTCTGACACGCATTTAGCATAACACACTGCCTTCTGGTATGTTTGGCAAGGACTTACCGGGCTTGGGTGGGGAGGATCTCTGTTCAGAGGTGTTGAACCCACTGTCAATAGGTTGCTTTACGTACAGGCTGGATGTGGTTGTAGGGAGGATCAGTTTCCCCCAGAGGTCCTAAAACGTTAGTACTGTTATAAAAGGATTGGTGATGTTCTGAGCTGGGGTTTAGGGAAGCAGGTAGGAGCAGAGTGGAGATTCAGGGCTGGGGGAGGGCAGGAAGGGTGGTTTCTAGAAGAAAGTGTAGAAAACAGACAGCAAATTATGAGCGAAAGCAAAGCCTCAGGTGAATGTCTTTAAAAAGAAATGCATGCAAGCTAGTATGGGTGTTTTTAACAGTACTTACAGGCTTAACCAAACCTGTTAACTTTAGTACAAAGTAGCAGCTGAAGTGCTTTATATCCAAATGTTTGCGATTAGAGAGGGAATCTTTGGGCTGAAGGGTGGGGTGAGTTTGTGCACACCACTAGATTTTAATAAGATGGAAAGTAGCTTTGGAGCCTTAGGAGAATCAGGATAGGTCACAGTGTGGGTGACTCCCCATTGTGGGGATTTTTTCAGAGAAGGCACTTCTCGGTTTTGAGATGTGCTGTGAATAGAGGCCTAAAGCTGGCTTAGACTTTAGACAGGTGAGGGACTGGGAGACATAGAGAAGACAGAATATCATGGATCTGTGTGAAGGGTGTTTGTCTGTCTGTAAAATTAGTTGTTTGCTTGTTACTGAAACACGATTTTTAGGAAAAAAAAAAAGATGCTTTCACCTCATTCTTTTGAAAGCTGCTACTATATCCTTGCCTCGTGTCCTGACCTTCTTGCCTGTGAGAATTGCTGAATGGCCTTCTCCACTCAGTAAACATGTGCTCCTGGCCATTAGGACAAGACTCCTCGTGACATACGAATGCTCTGCCTGTCGCTGTCATGGGCTTAGTTCTCCCACAGTCTGAGGTGGTTTCATACTGATGGGCAGCTCAGCTCCACCACGCTGCTCTCTGTATTGGGTTTACATGGCAAGGGTTTGATAGAGGGAGGCTGCAGGGGTGGCCTCTGTGAGCAGAGCCCAGCAGCTGCCCCATGTCAGGTCAGAGCCAGCTCTCGCCGGCTCCAAAAGGGACCCGCCGCTGGCCAGAGCCGAGCCAGGGAGCGACGCTGGTTGGGCCTCTGGGAGAGCAGAGCTAAGGAAGGGAACAAACTGCTGTGCCACAGCAGCTGGGGGAGAGGAGTGAGAACCAGCCCTGCAGGCACCCAGGGCAGTGCAGAAGGAGGGCAGGAGGGGCTCCAGGCGCCGCAGCACAAGTTCCCCTGCGGCCCGTGGAGAGGCCCATGGTGGAGCAGGCCGTCCCCCTGCAGCCCATGGGGACCCCACGGAGCAGATCTCCACGCTGCAGCCATGGAGGAGCCCCCATGGAGCAGGTGGATGTGGCCTGAAGGAGGCTGCCAAAGGGCCATCTTTCATTTTCTGCATTTCCTTACACTTCAGACATACTTTAACCACCATGTCTTGCAAGAGGAGCAAATCATCTGTCAGTCTGCAGCTCTTCTGCTGTCCTGAACATATAATCCTGAGCAAGGCTAGTCAGTGAGAGGCTGGATGCCACTGGAAGCAGACCTCTATCATGGATTCCTTGGCTTTGAGCATGTTACAGCTTTGACTTTCATGGTGTTGCTCTCCCCTGTGAGGCCTGCTCTCCACTAGCAACTGGTTGCAAGGAGGATACTATGGGACTTGTGATATTGTGTGGGGCCCTGGCCGACCTGATCTAGTGGGTGGCATCCCTGCCTATGGCAGGGGGGTTGGAACCAGATGATCTTTAAGGTCCCTTTGAACCCAAACCATTCTATGATTCTATGATTTTCTTGTAGTTTCCCTTGGTGTAACATGTCAGGAGGGCTGAGGGAGAACACCTGCCCTGCAGGTCAAATCCAGCTGTTTCATCCTAAGTGGCATCATCTAGAAAGGTCTAGGTAATTGGCAAGTGAAAATCCAACTATCTCACTATAACTTATGAAATACTTCCGCCCTCCTGCTCCCACTCCATTTATTCTGTGTTTTGGTTGTCTTGTTACAAACCTGGATCATGAGCTCTTCCTGAATGTCAAGGAAATACATTCTTATCCTCTGGTTGGAGATGCATTTTCCTACTCATTTTGTTCTTCAGTGGGGTGCACAGTTGTCATTTTGTAGAATAATGATACTGAGATGGTACTTGTTAAGAAGAGAGGAAAATTCAGTATCAGTCAAGTAGAAGGTGGACCAGTATTGTTTGTTTAAACTTTGCTGTTGTGATCCTCAGATATCTGCCTGTTCTTATTTCCTGTCGCAATTGTGAAGAATTTTGAAATTCCCCTCCCCCTGATAGGAACTATACTGTGAATATGTAAGGAACCAGGTTTTTTATGTATTTTCAAATGTCACAGTTGGAGCAGCTGAGTCATAAATGTTCTTGAAAATCTCGCCCTGTTTGGACACTGCATTGCAAAACGTGGCTGAAAAGTAAGATGATATTTCCAAAGTGATCGACATTTTGCAGACAAAGACTTGTTTAAGCAGTGCTATACTCGTATCAACAAGCAAAACCACCTTTTGTTGCACAAGAGAACAAACATTTATTTTTGTGATCCTAATTCTATAGATAGCATTTCCTTGGAAATGGTCTCATGCAAGCACTTAGGGAGAAAAAGAAGAGCTTGCCTGTGTGACAGAGCAGTCTACCCTTGCTCTCCTCCTTGACAAATTTGCACCCAATTCTTCCTCTCACATTCTTAAGCTTTTCGTAGTCATCAACCCCCTGACCCTCTGCCTCTGGCAAGAGAGACAGAGTGTGCATTCAGTAATCACGTTGAAGGTGAATGTGTTGGATAGTTTTGACTCCTGAGTTGCTGTTTTAAGTCCAGATTGTGCTTTGTCGGCTCTTCCAGGATATTTCTCTCACAGTAAGGGACAAAGATGTAAGGGGTGCCTGTTTAGTTTTTCTTATCCTGTAACAACACAGAACTTGGACTAAATAGATACACGTCACCAGCCCCATGGCACTGTACTGATTAAAAAAATAATACCCTTCATACAAATACTTGAATATTTAAGTAGACTTAAGGGAAGGGAAACAATAAATAAAATCCTTCTAGAATATGAAACTAGTCTGCTATTGCCTCATGTTAAGCTTAAAAGTAAAAACATCTTAAAAAGTTGCCTTTTTAATTTTAATGTTTATTTTTAACTTTAGCACAGTTAGGGGATTCCCATTTCTAGGTATTTTCCTTGTATATATGACAGCTTTATAGCAAAAGGCCAATTATATGCCATCTTAAATCCAATTATTTTTCCCACTAATCCAATTAGCTTTTCATTAGATGTCTTAATCTAAATATATCGCATTCTGAATTCAATTACCTTAACTCTTTCCCCCTCCCACTGTAAGGTATTCTTGTATTTTAAATGCCTCTGCTCATGTCTAGACCATAAGCTTGCAGAGACAGGCAGTATTCATTGTTCTTTATTTAAGGTATTACCATTCTATTATACCCAATACCTTTTAGATTGTTGCTTATTGAAATGATCTGTATTAAAAATAATAATTTAGAATAATGCTGTATATGTACAAGGAAAACGCTTCGAGTGGTCTTACCACTCAGTCTAGGAAGTACTTTAGTCTGCATATGGTCTATATGTTCACTAAAAACTTTGTCCAGTGAACAAAATTAAGTCTATGGTTTGCTTTAATGGAATCAAGACTATTTGAAATTTGAAGTTATGCATGCACTTACATGCTTGCTGAGTAAGTTCCAAGGACTTATCTTACCTTTTAGTTGTAAGGGTGTCAGTATCCAGTCCTAACCTATGGTCTGATGCTGTTGTGGCCTTGTACCTGAGGTCTGTCTCACAAGGCTGAGTAGTCTAGCTGAAGCTAACACCATACCTAGGTTGTCAGGACTTGGAGGACGAGCTGCTGATGGTCCCAATCCTGTCAACGCTTCTGCATGTGTTTAATTTGGGATTACTGGTAAATTTACAATGGAGTGTATATGCAAGAGCTGGCAGGATTTTATGTGCTCATTTGTAGCTACTAAGAGATTTCTTAATATACCTATCGTGTTTTATTTTTTTTTTTTTTTTCAGTAATCAAGATGTTTACTACAATCAGTAAACGTTTGCTGAAACTAGGACAATACATAAGAGCAGTAACCAAGATTCTTGCAAGTGGTGGTACTATTTATTTTTCCACAACCAACATATATTTCCAGAACCCCCACCATACAGAATGTTTCAACTCAAGCTAGTGCACCAGGCTGAACCTCAGATGAATAATTTTAGAGGCAGAGGAAGGGTACTTCCCATGAGCTACTATTTTCCCACTTAAGCATGAAACATGCTTGGAAACAGCCCTTTGACCATCCTGATGCAGTTTGATTAGCTTGGTGTGCGTCCTTATTTAACTAATACTTTCTAACTGCTGACTTTCTTTGTAGAGAAACAACAAAGTTTAAATTTAGAGGCGTTAATGACTTGAACTTTTTAGGTTGAATGGGGGATTCTGCGCTATTGTTTTTGCATTTTGCTTTTTATTTTGACAGATGTAGCCACAAACTCTTTCCCCTACTCTCTATCTTGTAAAGCCACCTTTATCAGATGAAAGTGTCTTTACATGGCACCCACTCTGCAGAAACTTTGAGAAGCGTATTGCTGAGAAATCTCTTGAATTCATCACATGGCATTATTTCCACTCTGCCTTTCTAAAAGTTTTTTTTTTTTTTTTTTCCAAAATAAGAGCAGTTTGTGGTTAATATTTTGTTAAACACAGTCCTCTAGCTTTTGGAGATTGTGATTTTGGGCAGTATTCTCCCCTATTGTGTGTCCTCTGTAGTTGTTGCAACTAAGTCTGAGTAATTCAACCTCTTTGCATGGGTTATGTCCCTCACTGCCAGAATGAGTGGTGATGACTTGATGATTATGGCACATGATTAAGTGGGGTGTATGATGATCATCATGAATTATAAAATAAAAAAAGAGAGAGAGAAAAAGCACAACTGGCTCAGATGGAGGCTGCTAATGTGTCCTGTTGGGAGATCTGCATAGAAGTCCTATTGGTTTGGGCTTTATTTGGTCTGAAAATGGCATAAATTGCATGAGCTTTTCTTCTTTTTCTACTCCTTTCGATTTTCTTTCTTTTTTTTTTCTGCTGTATGGTCCCATGCAGATCACAATGGCAAATCCTGAAGCTCATCCCCTGGCAGAGGAGGTTTGCAGGGAAGCTGGCATCTGACATGATTTGGTTCCTACCATCATCTGATATGTACCTTGGATTGATGGGAGCGATGGGAGCACTGGGGCACCTGTGTCTTCAGCTGCTCTCCTGCAGCCCAGTCCTGCCATGCCAGCTCACTGCTGCTCTGCTGTGTCCTGGGATGGCTGGGCTGGGCTAGCAAAGACAGAGGTGTTTTTTACAAATGGGAGCTATGGCGAGCCTGTATGCTTTATTGAAATATAAAATATAAATATACTGAAACTTATATACCTTTGACAAATCCTCATGTTTGAATACACAGAGCACCAAGATTAGGACTGCACTTTATCTCATCCCCCTTGGGATGTGCTTCATCCCCTCTGGCTTTCACTAAAATAATTCTTTTTTTCTCTACAAAAATTTCACTTACAGAGGTTTTTTTTTTTTTTTTTTTTTGGTGCGTTCAACCATCTCAGTGAAAACTGCTTTTTGTTTCTCTGCCTCTTTTTCTCCTAAAAGTGTACTCAGTGAAACCTGCTAGATTGACAATGGCAGAGAACAAAGTTCACAGGAGAACAGTATCATGGAAAAAAGGATGCAATCTGCATGTGACATGGTTTCTTACTGTACCTGGGATCCCAAATCTCCTTGGCTCCTTACACAGCCCCTCATGCAGACCATAGGGTCTGGTGCTTTGCATCCATTAGTATAGCCACTTTCACAGTATCTTTGAAGAAAGCTAAGCATTACTGTAAATTCACAGACTGGAAACAGATGTCGCGGCACACCTACAGAAGCTGTTAAACCCAGCTTGACCTATGGCAAGGGAAGGGTATAACAAATGAGGGGTGTATGGCTCAGCCTTCCTGGAAGTGGCTGCCGCAGCCACGTGGGAAGAGCCGTGTGGAAATGAGACAACAGTTAGGAGAGGTGCTGGTGCGGGGTGAGAGGTATCTGAATGTCCCGCTCTGGCTTCATTTGTGCTTTCCACATAACGCTGGGCAGGATTGTGTGTGTGAACATCTCAGGGTACAGGCAGGGGAGCTGCAGGTGAATAGGCTTAGTCTGGAGGCAGTACAGGACAGCCTTGAGTACATCCTGCTGTACAGATGAATCGGCCTGGGTCTGTGCTGTTTTGGTGATACATTTCACAAAGTAGACACATCCAAAATGTGGTTTTGTTACTCGAGAAATCTGTGACAGAGCAGACTTGAATTTTTAGACTGGAATTTCCCAAGTTCTAGGTTGACGGCTTCTGAATCACCCACCTCACCACTAATAAATCAATGGGCGCTGCACTAAATGGTGTTGATTTTGGCAATCAAGATGTTTTAAAAACAAAAAGGATATTCAGAAAAGATGACCCTGCAAGTCTCATCAAGAATGACTTGGAAACATTGGAGGGAATTAGCTATAGTTTCTTCAAAGCAGATCCATGTGGTGATCCACATTGCACCATCCTTTTAAACATCCTTAGCTCAAACATTTGCACTGTGGAGGGAGAATCTCTGGGTTATTTTAAAGTTTACCTATTATTTTCTGTTAATAAAGTCTACTTACCAAATCACCAAAACTGGTTGTTTGCTTCAGGCTTATCAGATCCAGGCATTGCTGCCTTACAAATATAAGGAAGAGATGTTTTGGAGTGGTTCCCAAGCTTTGGGTTTTACATGTTCTCACACAATCCCTTCTGAAAGAGCTAAGGTCAACCTAATTCTTGCTTTTCAGTGTGCTTCTGCCTTTTTTTTTAGAGGTGATGCAATGTGTGACAGGTGATGGGGAGAGGGCCTCCATCTCAGTCCAGCCTCCTGCTGTGGGGCTGCTGAGCAGGGAGCTCACAGCGGTCTGTGCACTGCACTGTGTGTGCTCTCTTTGTGTTCTAAATGTACATAATCAAATATTTGCTGCAGTGCTCAGTGCATAAGCTGTGGCTAAATGCACTCTGGCCCTCTCTCCATTACCCTTCCATGATATGTTATCACCTCTGGTAAACACATTACATCCCAAATTAGGGGAACATCTTGTCATTTTACTATTAGCAGATGGACACTGGGAGGCTTTCTAGAACAATGAAGACATTTCTTTATTCTTCATAATCTTCATTATTTACTTTCAGTGTGTTCTTACTGATATGTAGACATTTTTGTAGCCATGTTGTGAAATTTATTATAAAAAATAATACGGAAACAAAACCTTCTGATAAAAGTTACCTTTGTCTATTGGGCATCTAAAACGTTCTTTAAAATGTATCACAGGTCAGGTTAATTGCATTACTAATGCTTACCCTGGGCATGCTGCGTGTCACAATAGTCATTCATGCTGCTGTATTGCGAAATTCTTGAAAAATGGAGTGAGCTCTTTTCAGCAGGTCAAATATATTGTATTTATAAGAAAAAGCATCATTGTATGTTAAAAGTTGAAGTTAAAAATGAGAAAATTGAACATGCATCAACGAAACTTTTTGAGTGGGGGCAGATCTTGGGAATATCATACCAGCACATTTACAGTAAAATCAGTTAAATATGAAGTCTTTTTAACCATACCAAGGCAAAATATGGTATCCAACAAAAAGGCATTTGTCTGAAACCTCCACCATGAACAAGAAGAAAAAGTAAGAGCTGTGGTATATGTGTTTATACAGCAAACTTGGAGAAGAGCTGTGCTGATCATGTAGAGGACAAGTTGGTATGGCTGAGCTGGAGGAATTAGTTGGGCTTTCCATCTTCTGCTGAACTCTATGTTTTTCTTGTTTGAGTATTAAATGTGAAGCTCTCAACTCCAGTGTAGTTGTTCACTTATTATATGCAAGACCCTTTCTTCTGCCATGCTTTGTAGAGCAATAGCATGAAAGAGAACAAGTTTTCTCTGTAGGGTACAGACCAAAGCAGTCATAAAGTCCTAGCTATTTTTTTTGTTTATTTTTTAACAGTTTTGCTGGGGTACCCCCAAAGTCCAGTAATGGTAAGTACCTTATGAAACCCATGCCTGAGGAAAAATTCATTTTATTTGGATGCAGTTCCTCTATATTCTGGAGCATACACTCAGCTTTCTTTTCTAAACCACATAAAAAAACCCAAAAACCTCAAAAAACCCCAAATAAAAAAAATAAGTTTTCCTTCTCAGAACAGCATCTGTTGTTTAGCAACATCTGAATTTCCATAAATAATCTCAGATTTCCCCTGCACAAAGATATAAACAACTGCTCTGCACTCAAGTCTCCCCCAGTTTCGCTGCCTTTCTGTGCGATGAGAGTGGGAGAGGAGGCGCCGGGGCGTCTGTAATGGGATCCACACTGGGGTAGGGGTGGGTCAGGGCAGGGGTGGCTGCTGGGCCCCCGTTAGATGGTAAAACTCTTTGGCTCTGTGGAAGTCATCCTCCAGATGGGACTTTTGAGATTGCTGGGTGTTTTGAGCAGCCAGACTGCTATGTATGTTGGTGATCCTGCCCAGCTTGGCCATGGGCTGGGGAGGGTAACACTGGGGAGGAGTTGGGGATGGGGAAGGGGAAGGGGACAGGGATGGGAGGATGCCACCCTCCCTCTGACTTGAGACGTGAGGCTGATGTCTCTGGTGGGGTCCACCACAAAGCTACTCAGGACTGAAGGCCTCACATCAGTCCAGGCTCTGTGTTTCTTTAACATACTATTTCTGCAGAAGGAGGCAGGGGGGAACTAACACCTCTCTGAAAATTCTCTTTATTCATATGCTGGAAGGTTATTATTATTATTATTATTATTATTTTTAAGCACTTTATTAGTGGGTAATTAAAAAGAGTAGTATTTGAGCAACAAATAATAATGACACAAAGAGAAATGAGTGGTTCTAGAGGCATTAGCTACTTCATAAACTCATGAAATTCATGAAATCCTGCTTTGGGATGCCTGCTGTAATGACACTTTATTCTTAGTACATGAATATACCACATGAGAAACAACTTTCTTTAAGAGGTTTGTTTGTTCCCCTTGCCAGAATATATTCCTTTTTTTTTTTTTTTTTTTTTTGCTGGGCTAAAGTTACCAACAAATTAAACCATGCCCTCAGCCAGCTTAACAACCCCCCCCATTAATTTTTTATTAAACTCTGAAATGTCAGGATGCTCAAATTTCTTCAACGATTCAGTAAACAAGGACACCACTTTTTCTGTTAGGGTCTTTGAATGGCTACTTAATCTATTTTATACATATAGAAGAAAATCAACTTAGCTGGGCCAACATGCCATTTCACAATGAAGCTCATTTTTACTTGCATTGACCTTGTCCTGATTATTTCTCTTCATTCTGCCACATGTGATTGCTCCAGACATTTTTTCTATGCTTTGAAAATCTGGCAAAAATCACCTCCACTAGTAGTCTCAACATTATTCCTTGATTCTTGAGTGGGTCTGTTGCATGATGACAGCTCTGTTGGGTCTCTTTGGAGCTGAAATACTGATCTTGCCTCTTACTTCCATTGAGGGTGAGTTATTGTGCACTGAATACAGCCTCGATGAACATACCTGTTTGGGATTTGCAATGGGTTTACCTGGAGAATAGCAGCAAATAACCCTGAAGTTAGGGGCTGGATGGAAGGGTAAGAGGAGTCTGCATTTGTATGTACAAAAATCTTGCTGTTGGAGCCCAAGCCCTTTATAGAGGAAATGTGTACAGACAATGATATTAGCTTTGCATCCTAATGTGGTAGAGCAATGTCATTCTGCTGTCACCTGCTGAAGTTGATTTGATTTGAATTCAACAGAACCTCAGAAATGCTTTTACACTGCTGCTTGGATATTTTTGTACCACCTTAAAAAAAACTTCATATACTGACTCCTTATTGTTTCTTTTTATTTGCAGTTTCATGACAATGAATTAATTGACTGTGATAGGCAAAAAGAAAGCAAGAATAATTTAAACAGAGTTTATCCCCTTTGAATACTCTCTATCTGCTTTTGAAACTGCAGTATCCATACATAAATTAAATACAAATTATAACTTCATGTAAACTGAAGTTACCCAAACTCAGCAAGGAAGTTTTGACATTCTGTGCTAGCCTTTGTTCTTGCCAATGTGACTGACTGCTCAGAAAAACTAATTATTTTGCACTGCTACTTGGAATGCATCTGTGAATAGGACCCCTAGTCTCCTGTAAGCCAGAGTACCTTTTTATCTTCTGGGTCCTGCTGCTTCTCTAAATATTTCTCTTTAATTTGAAGAACTTGTTTTTCCAGAAGAAGAGATTTCTGGGGAAGGATCGAGGAGTTACTGGTGTTCAGCTGGACTCTCAGCTCCTGCAGTGTGCAGGAGTCCATGATCAGCAGCAGTGGCTGAGAGCTCTCTTTTGCTGTAAGTTAAGATGGGAGGAAAAGATTATGAATGCCTTCCTTTACCTAGGGCACTGAGCATCAATACTTCTCATCACAGAAAGTGCTGGAAAGCCCACCAGGAAGCAATATGCTAAGAAACATATTGTTTCTCTAGAAAAACTGATATATTGTTAGAAATAATTTTATTTTAAAGCATGAACCACCTTCATTTTTGCTTGATTGCTGACTTTTCCCCCTGCCTTAAGCCCCCAGAATGAATATGATCTTAAAGGTGATCACTGTTTATCTTCAGGAAAACCTATGGATTCCGTCTGCTTATTTGGATTTTTGCATGACATCACTTGCTGAGGTTTTGGTGTCCCTTATCAACTTATGAAATGAAATTCAACATTTTGGCTTGGATGTGCAAATAGCTGAATGGCATGAGATCTAACTACTAGGGAGACTACCCTTTTCCCCTCCATGATAGTGCTGCTGTGGGAACTGGCAGAGATGACCAAGCAAGCATCCTCGCCACAGAAGGGAAGTCTTCTGTCTGTTTGTGATCTTTCCAACCTAGATTTATAACCTTCATGGTGTGCTTCAAAGTCTTATTCTTTCTCAGGGCCCTGCAGAGGAGAATGGCTTGCTGGTGGCTTCACTGGGCTTCAGATCAGGAACTGTACCCAGGGCTTTCTTCTTGAGTGTCTTGGTCTTCCACAGTGGTGAAAGGCATGAAATTTTGTGATGCAAAATGTGTATTGATGCAGTCTGTGTACACATGTACCTGTGCTGACATCTTCCTCCGAACGTCCTGCAAGTGGGGGATGAATCAGAGTTGTACAAATGGTTCTGTGATTCTGTGATTCTGTGAAATATGCAATTTTGGGATGATTCTTTGTCAAGAAAGTTCCCTATTAGGGGGAAAGAGAAAAGAGAGGTGGAGAGCAGCCCATGCTCACCCCAGCACTGCTAGCTCTTCTAGGTGGCTGAGCTTTGGTGAGCCGTGGTGGCTGACCTGTTTGCTAAAAGGTATATCCTGGCACATGTGCCAGTACAGGATAAATGCTCTGTTATCAGCAGCCTGTGCATTATAACAGCTCGAGCACTCATCCACCTCCGCTGCCAGCATTGCCGGGGCTCTCATGTAGTGCATGTGAACCTTCCCATCAGGGCACCAAACTCTCCCCACTGACATACTGGCATTGGTGCTACCTTGGGGCTTGGGGCACAAAAAGCTGCCCATGAGCTCTCAGTGCAGCCAGTGCCACCAACTGCTCCTCTTTGGGCACAGGTAGGGGAGTAAAAGCCCCTTGAGCCGGAGGGCAGTAAGGGACTGTGCTGAGGAAGGGTTATGGCACAGCTGTGAGGGAGGAACTGTAATGCAGAGGGAAGGGATGGAAGTGGATAATGGCACTAAACCACACAGAGCTCAAATCCTCCAGTGCAAGCTTGGCTGTAGCGAAGACGTATCTTAATCTTTGTCCAATGCTTGAGCCCACCCAGAACAGGCTCTTTCATGAGGTTTGAAAGTGTTCCACTGCTTTGAATGAAAAAAATGAAAAGGAAAAAAATGAAGAAAGTGTTCCACCCATGAATGAAAAAAATGCCATTCCTCTCAAACTCACCCTTTTCTTACAGGACATATATGCTATTAATTTATGCTGATTGGGGAAAATACTTGCATATTTAGCTTTGAAAACAAATGCTGAGATTGTGTTATAGAGATCCTTCTTGTAGCCATGCCTTTCCAAATGAAAACTGAAATTGTGAGAAACTTTCTGGGAAAATCTTTTCTGAAAAGCCTCCCATCTATATTTTCTTTTCCATGCCCTCCCCAAAACAAAGCCACATAGACTTGATATGCTTGGCTCCAATTCAGCTCAGCTTTTGATTTTTTTTTCCTAGCATTTACATGAATTCTGTGCTTGTAAGCTTCGTTCACGCAGCTGAAGAGCCCTGAGGAGGGATGGAGGGATATGCCTGTCAACTGTTCAGCTATTGAATGCACAAGCAGATAGTAATATGTGGCATTTACTTTGGAAACATTATGATCCTCATGCAGTCTACTGTGCTTTATATAGCTAAACCCTTACTCTGCTTCTGCACCTTGGTTTTATAACAGCCTACTCCTGAGAAGAAAATCAATGTGAGAGGAAAAAGTGGTGGGGTAGGAGAGCATCTTGTCAAACCTGATCAGTTAGTGCAGCAGGAGGCCAGGAGACAGTGTGGGCTGCAGGTCAGAAGAGGGTCCTATGCAGCCCTGTTAAGAGGCTGTCAGAGTTTGTGACATGGCTGCTAAGGTGAATAAGGAGCAATCCTGAGGAGTAAAACCCAGGAACTGATGATGCTGAAGTGCAAGCAACACAAAAGAGAGAAACTAAGCTCATCTCTTCCCCCAACACCATCTTTCACTGCTTCACTCGCCCTGAGTTACATCGGGGAATGAAGCCAGTACAGAACCGATGCTTCATCCTGGTCCCCCCCTAGAAATGCCTGCACGTTTCTGCTGGCTCCCCTCCCGAGCCAGGGCAGCCTGCAGTGTGAGGGGAAGGGGGAGATGCAGAGGAGAGGGGCCAGCAGGTGCGGAGCATCGCTGGCCTTGCAGCAGTCACCAGCCGTTCAGCTGGCTTAGCTGCATCTGCGGGCTGCGCCTTTAGCAGGGAACAGGGTGGTTTTCTAAGAGTCTCAAACTCAGCGGCTGGGGAAATATTTTACATATTTATTTGTCTACCCAAGGTCTTCTTCTAGATTTTGCTGTCTTGGAAATCATTTGGTCTCATGGTTTCTTTTCTGTAACACTATCAGACTCTCTCTCTTTCTTTTGTGATGCCTTTCCAAGATCTTCAGACAAAGGCTTCATTAAGAAGAACTAGGTTTCAGTAGTTTAGACAGACCCGTGCACTGAATGCAATACTTGCATTTTTTTTTTTTTTTCTCACAGGTAGGGTTTTCTCTGCTCTGCTGACTGTCTGTAGCTGGTGTGCAGTTGCAGAGCCTAACCCAGTGCTGTCTTTTGCAGTGGAGTCAGAAGTATGTAAGACATCTGCGTAAATAAAACACACCAATAGGAATTCTTCCATTGCTGCTGGTGACTGAAGTGGCACCAGCAAAAATCACAGCCAGATCAGGACAGATGAGTGGGACTGTGCCAGATGGGGTCCGATCTTCTTCGGCCCCCTTCTTGGTGGATGCAAACACTGTAGTAGCTTCACTGAGTTTGTTAGAGCAAATATTTAGAAATAGAGTTGCTTTAAGCTCCCTGAGGTGCTGCTAAATCTCGCATTGCAGAAGTTTGCTGTTTACCAGAAACCTGAATGACTTTAAGGCTCCCAGGAGTTCTCTCGCCTCTTCTGCAATGAAGACCTTTCCAGGCAGAGATGCCCGGTGAATTGCTGCCAAGACCAACTTTCCTACCTCCAGTACGTGCGCAGCAGGGAGGAGAGGGCACTTGGAGCGCTGGTGCTCCTGCCTCTGCTGAGGTACCAGCAGGGTTGTGCTGCTTTATCTCTGACTGAGTGCACATAAGAGCGAGGGAGAGGAACAGCTGAGGCTCCTGTATCTGAGCTCTACTTGCCCTTAGGCAAATATTATGTTCAAGGGGGGATAAACTTTCCTTTCCTCATAGGCAGCACCCCATTTCCACATAACCCACTTCCTGCACATCCATTGACCTCCTCCTTCCAGGATGGTGGTGAGACCTTGTGGTCTGGTTCTGGAACAGAGTTTGCCATTTGAAAGGTCTCATCCTACCACCTGCAGCGCTGAGAAGCCCCCCCTCAGTTGCCATCCATGCGTGATGTTGGGCCTCATCATCCTGGGCTTTGCTCAGTGGGAAAAAGGAGCTCACAGGTGCTCGGAGCCAGCGTTGCTGCTGAGACCAGCTCCTCGTGGTGGGTCAGGCAGGTCTGGGCAGCTCGTGCTATGGGACGTGGCTGAAGTCTCAGGTCAAGGCTTTGGCTGTAACACAAGGAGACTCTGCTTGTGTTCACTCTTGGGCGAGGACAGCTGCACAGGTAGCATCCTGGTCTCTGTAGAGCTCAAAGGGTCTGTTTATTTTTCTTTCTACTTACATGGCATTCATTTTCCAGAAGAAGCTTTTGATTTGGTACTGCAGCATTGGTACAGTTGTTAAGAGCCAGTGTCTTCACTGCTCTACTCTTGTGGTCCTAAAATCTTAGCAGTCCGCAGTCACAGCACAAGAGAAGAAAGTAAGCCTAGATTTGGCTAGATTTGGAGATGGATTAAGACCTTTCAGAATGCATCTAGTCTATCCCAGCCCCTCCTACCTCCCTTTCTGAGTAAACGTGTTGATCCTGTATACCAATAAAGCTCCCTCAGATCCAGGATATCTTCTGGCTGCATCTTTTGCTCCACTGGAAATAACTCCCTCTCTCCCCTCCCTCCCCTCCACCCCACTCAAATTCTTCAGCTGCAGGAGGGCAAGCAGCCAACCTCATTTCTAAGTGCCTCTTGTCTGAGGCTCCATCCAGATGCTTTCAGAGAGAGGCCTGATCAAAGCAGACAGTGCTGCTATTGAGCCTGGTTGCAGGGAGCTGTGAAATGGTCATGGGCTCTCAGGAAAAACCCACAGCTCTCTGCCAGGCTGCTTTGATCAGGCCCATCACCAGCAGTGAGGTTGTCCCCAGCATCCAGGATGGCGCAAAGAACAGAAAGAGATGAACACAAAGATTTGATTGGCAATGTGAGCGGTTGGAAGGATTTCGTTTTCTCTGTGGCAAGGCTGATTTCTGAGTCCTTTCTGTGATATCATTTACCCTTCCCTTTTTTTAATTCCAACTGCGACAAGTTGGCTAGCTTACTCAGCATTTCCTTGCTGAATGATGCATATAATTTGATGGTGAATATGGCAGCAATAGTAATTATGATCCATATATCTACAGAAGAAGTTGCATTTACAATGGAAAGTTTTTCCAGCTTGTGTTTAGTAAAGATTATATTTACCACAGAATACCATAGTGGATATCACAACCTATAAACTCTGGAGCATTTTGAACTGTTACCCACATACAGTGCTGACAGTTTTCCGAAAGGCTTAATATAAAGCTGTTCAGCCAGCTAAAGTAAGGTGCGCTTGTCCACACTGTAACCCGTACACATGACATTTAGAGCTGGGCTTTTCTTTCTGCTACACATCTCATCATCTACAGTCTCTGTTACACTCAATTTTATTTTAGCTTCAACAGTGTATGTGAAGTGAGCCTGACAGTAGGCTTGCAAGAAGCTCCCTGTCCCCCAGGGATGTGACAATGGTCACATCCTTGGCCAGCTGAGCAGAGATGACCCAGAGAGCTTGAAGCTCCCTTGCAGGACTGTTTAAGCTCTTAGATCCACACTTGGTGGCTGGTGCTGTTTAGAATGGGCATGGACATTTTGCTGTTTGGATGCTCCCTGAATCACTTGGAGATTATGGTTAGGCATCTCTGCTGCCCATGCTGCTGTTTTGGATAGAGAGAAGACATCATGCTCTGGGGTTGCAAAGCTGGCTACCTGTATAAATATTAGGTTTACATACAGGCACCCAAGTCATTGCCAAGTGACTGTTCTGATGGGAATCCAAAGTTACAAGTGCTTTCTCCAATTGTGCAAAACTGTTGTTCCACCTAACAAAAATTACTGATGGTCCCTTTTCAGCATGCCTGAAGTGTGACAGGGTGGCAGATGCACAGCTAAAATCCCAGGTCCTTACCACAATGCCGCATGGGCCACATAACTGTCCTGGCCCTGCAAAGTGTGATGGGAAATCAGGTGAACAGTGGCAAAGTCATCACAAACATATAAATCTCATTTTGCTGAGTGACTTAGTGAAAATTTATATTAGTTCCTTTTTTTTCTTTCTTTCTTTCTTTTTTTTTTTTCCTCAGCAAACTTACTCATTCCTCCTAACTTGGGCTGGAGATGTTCCAGGTAAGGTGTTTGTGTGTCCTACTTATCTGGTCGTGATTTATCCTCATGTCACTTTGATGACCCAAAGGTGGAGTTATCATAAAACATGAACTGTTTTTCCCCATAAATTAGAAAAAATAATAGCTGGAAGAAATCATTTTGAATTTTTTCATCAAAAATGAAAAAGAAATTCAAGACCCCGTTGTGATTATTTTCTTTTCCTTCTAGCATTCTGTTATGAAACACATTTACTGTTTGTGAACTGCTCTGGTAGGAGGGCAAGTCATGTAATTCCCAGAGAAGGATGATCTCAAGATATGAAAGAATCTAAAGTGGAGCCAGATGAAAAATGGAGATGTTGGGGATTGCCTTTTATATTTCTCCCCAGCTTGCCAGTGTTTGTGGAATATGCCTAGGTGCTGTTGTGCCTGTATGTTTTTTGAACTGAGGATGCAGCAGAAATAGCAAATGGGCAAGGTAAACTTTGTCTAAGCAGATAGTTGATTACATGACACATTAGAATTTTTTTTAGGCAAATTCTTAGCCTTACGTCCAACATTTTCTTCCTCTCTCTTTTTTTTTTTTTTTTTTTAATATTACCACAATGTTGATTAAAAATGGTAACAAATGATGGTCTGCCAGTTGCACCTCCTACAGCTAGCACTTCAGCTCACTTTGCATTTTGTTAAGTATTGGGAAATGCACTGTTGCTGCTTCTCTGATTGAGGGACTTTGCTGATATTTTTGTGTGCATGTCAGATGGTTGTATCTGAATACAGCCTGTGAGAGATATACCTTAGCAGGTCTTGACTTAAGACTGATCTCCAGGTAACTTTGAAGAACCTGTGGACTGCACTGCTGTCTCTCTTGTTGCTGGAAGTGCTGGATCTTTGGAAAGTTGAAAAGTTCCTTCATTCCCCAAATCAACACAGTGTTGTTCATTCATGTGACTTCATGGGGGAGCCATGTTGGAGCAGTTTGGTCCTGAGGGATGGGCCCTGTGGTACGGACCCATATGGGAGCAGTTCTGGAAGAGCTGCAGCCTGTGGGCAGCCCACGCAGGATCAGCTCGGGAAGGACGGCATCCCGTGGGAGGGACCCCACGTGGAGCAGGGGCAGAGAGTGACCGTGAAGGAGCGGCGGAGACGCAGCGTTAGGGACTGACCGCAGCCCCCATTCCCCTTCCCCTGCGCTGCTCGGGGGGAGGAGGTAGGAGAGGGTGGGTGGGGGAAGGTGTTTGTAGTTTGCTTGTAGTTCCTCACTGCTCTAGTCCGCTAGTGATAGGCAATAAATTATATTAACCTCCCTATGCTGAGTCTGTTCTGCCCATGACTGTAGTGGGTAAGCAATATCCCTGTCCTTATCTCAACCCCTTTTCATTGTATTTTCTCCCTCTCTTTCTTTGAGAAGGGGGAGTAGGAGAGCAGTGAGGTGGAGTTTAGCTGCCCAGCAGTGTGAAACCACCACAACATCATGCAACTCAGATCTTTTTCTTTTTAAAGCTAGTAATCTTTTTAGAGTCTACAAAACGAAGAAGCTCAGAGGCTGCCTATCTGTGTATCATAAATAAATCTCCTTTCCTTGAAGANGTGGGTAAGCAATATCCCTGTCCTTATCTCAACCCCTTTTCATTGTATTTTCTCCCTCTCTTTCTTTGAGAAGGGGGAGTAGGAGAGCAGTGAGGTGGAGTTTAGCTGCCCAGCAGTGTGAAACCACCACAACATCATGCAACTCAGATCTTTTTCTTTTTAAAGCTAGTAATCTTTTTAGAGTCTACAAAACGAAGAAGCTCAGAGGCTGCCTATCTGTGTATCATAAATAAATCTCCTTTCCTTGAAGAAAAACAAGTGCAGCCTCCAAGTTTTGGAGGCCAGAGGAGGGCTGGATGGCGCGATGAGCTCCTCTCCAGCTGTGGCATTGCAACAGCAGCTCTGCCTCCCTTTGAAGGGGGTGGTTATTTCTATGCTTGCATGTGCTGGGCTTTGGCTTTTAGGGTTTCCACCTGCGCAGTGGGAGGGTGCGAGGAGTGGGAGACACGTAAGGAGTTGGTACTGTCCCTCCGAGAGCTGCATGAAGAGATGCTGTGGGCTGCTGAGGGCTCGGAGCAGAAAGCTGGCACCCATGGTCTGCCAATAAGCAGCATGAGAACTGATGTCTCACTGTATCTTCTGCTCAATGTCTCATCCAGCACAAGTCCTCAGTCCATGACATATCTTGCTGTGGGAGGACAGGACCTTGCTGCTGGTGCCTGCTGGGTGTTAGCAAATGGGTGCTGGTTACAGGCAGCAGCTCCTGAAAGCTGCTTCTCCCCTCAGCCTATTGATGCAGACTTGCTCTGATGGCCTGTGAGGGATCAAGAGGAGAAGCAAAAGCACAAGGGGGAAATGCAGGCACCTTTTCTCATAAGCAGTGTTTCCATGCATGAAAAAACAACCGATAACCCCTCTCCTGTGGCACAGTGGAAAGGCTCTCTCATGATCCTCTCCCTGACCCCCTTTGCTTGACAACGTTCTTTTTTCCTGCACTGTATTAAACAATGCACATGTAACCAAACCTTGGTAATGTTTGAGCCGGAACTAGAGCAGGGAGCTTTCCAGAAAAAAATGGGAAGCCCTTTCTAACATGATTATTGCTATTGTGAAGAGTGAGCCGTCCTGGGGAGGGGGGAGCAGGAGAGCATGAACAGCAGCAAGATGGTATTTAGCAGGTGTTGGGGAGAGCAGAATCTAATGAGAATCATAGAAACACTTGAAAGCTTTTTAACTCCATACAGGATTTGCAGGAGCTGTTGATAGGAAACAGTAGTGACCCAACTGACAGTCAAAGAGATGAAAGGAAGCCCTTCGGATTAAATAAGATTTAGGAAATAAAAGGATTAGTGATACACAAAAGCTAGATTTAGGGGTTTATTTAACCAGTGCAGTGTGGCATGATGGGATGTGGGGCATCAGAAAGGAGATGAAAGACAAAGTAAAAAGACGAAATGCGGGAGGGAGTAGGGAGGCAAGGAATCAGCACAACATCTCCAAAAACCCTTCACAAATCTTCTTATAATTGAAAATGGCACAAAAAAGTAGTTTTCATTAGCAATCCTGGCTTCTTTACATAGTAACAAGAAGTGTTACAATGACAAGAAATCTTCTGTGATGTGACTGTCAGCTCAAATCCATGCCACATGAGAAGAGAGCCTACTTTGCCAGCCCATCCACACATATATTAGATGCCTGATGAGATAAAATCAGATTTATGTAAAAATATACTATATTAGATTCATAATTAATTGTGCTTTCAAGCAGGGGCTGCTGAAGGACCGTTCTTGTTTAAGAGATCTCAATTTGGAGGTCTCTACTGAATTTGACGTTAACCACAGAAATGAGAGGTGAGCATGTGTCAGTGGAGCCAAGAGGATAGAACGCCTCCAGCAAGCATCTGTCATGGGACTACTTCATTTTGTAGCTGAAAAAAACAGGACTGATAGGTTTCCAGAGCAAAACTGCTGGACTTCTGGCTGAATCATCTGTAGGTGACCCTTTGTACTATTAGAGAGCTATAGAAAAAAAAGATACAGTAAAGAATTAGACTTAAATGGTTCAGTTGTTCACCTAGGGACTACTCCAAAGAGCACTGAGGACAGTGGAGAGGCTACCAGGGTGGTTTGGCTCGGACCTTAAGACATTGTAGTCAGGTAATTGTTGATGCTTTTGGCTTCTTTTAAGTGCTATGTGGAGAAAACACCACCTCCTCTGTGTCAAAGATGCTCTTACTCCAAATCTCCAGGATAGTTAGGGGCCTCTCTAGTGTGTCAGAGGCTATCAGGACAAGAATGAATTCACTTTTTCCCCCTTCGAGTCAGTTTTAATTCTTTTCTTGTCTAGATGGAAAAATATATATTTTTGTTGCCTCCTTTTACCAGTGTGAGGATTTTTTTCTACAATCATAGATAGTTATGACTAGATTAAGAAGGTTATAATGTTTGGGGGATGTTCAGATTACAGCAATCCAGATTTCTTCTGCCAGGGTTTCTGGAAATACATTAGTGTAGAAATATTTCTTCAGATAATATTTACTTTTCACTTGTTCTGTAATCACACAGGAATGCTAATAGGGTTACAAAAAGATTCAAAACTTAGGGAAAGACATTATTTAGGTTTCTTGGGCATCTTTTCTTTGGCTATATTTTGCCTATGGTACTTGATGGTTTTGTCCCTTGAATGTTCCAGAGTATTTTTTTTTTTCAGTAAACTCTGACCTGAATAAGAAATCAAGATATAAATAATAGATTTAAATTTTATTTATGATTGCTTTGCATCTTTTATACTTCTATTTGTAAAGAGATCTGCATTTCAGTTGGCTGGCTTTGGATAGAAATGGAAGCTTGACTGAAAATTCACAGAGAGTGCATAAGAGGCATTTTATTTGTTCAGTAAAATGCCCTTCAATGTCCTGACTATATAAGAAAATCTTTGTAAAACATTTCTTTTCACCTAAATGACCCCTTATTTTATGATTGTTTTAGTTCAGTTGAATGTCAGCAGTTAAAGCTTGCTTTTCTTAATAAGCTGGTCATCACATTATCCATCCATAAGCAATATAGTCCCCATGCAGACTCAATTTTCAAATGTACTTATATGTCTGCTTGGATTTTCCAGAAAACCTTGCTGGATGAAGCGTCTAGTAGTCTCTGACTCATGATGTCAGAGAGCATAAGTCACCCTCTGCAAGTGCTCAGGCACCCTTGAAACTGGGTTTTTCGAAATTTGCTTTACATAACTTGCCTGGGACTCATGGGGAATCTCTGGGGCAGAGGCAGTGGCAAAATCCACCTCTCCAGAGCTGACTCACTTTTTGTCTTCCCTGCAGTCCCAGGCTCCTTGAGCACGTCTTCCCACTTCCATGCAAGTGCAGTCAAGTCCAATAAGGAGGACTGTCTCTCTTCGGACCATTCTGCAGCATAAGCCCCTCCTGGCCTCCGAGCTCTTCAGCCTTCATTGTGTCCTTGCTTTTGAATTTACAGCCTGCACACATGTCCTGTAACAGCAGGCTTTGTTCATATGCCTGAGGAGGAAGTTAGATTTGGTTGATTTTTTCCTTCTTTTTAAAATCACAATGCATAACCACCAAATTCAGTTGCAGGGCACCCAGGTGACTACCCAGCTGATGCTTGCAGACTCTTCTTGCCCCCAGCCCCTCCTTTCCCAGAGTGGATAACTTGGCTAAGTTTAAGCAGGTTTTCATGAGCATAGTAAATGCCAGTAAATTCTGTCACAGGTTATTTCAAATCTTTCCCCTTCAGAATTTCACATCCTTCTTCCAGGGCACAAGGAAGGTACTGAAGGTATCTGCTGGTCTGACAGAGATCACTGCAGCTTCACAGTGGCTAATTTTTCTGTGGATACATTGGTTGCCATTGAGGTTTCTGTTTGCTTTTGAATCTGAAACCAATTATCTGTCTTGGGAGATGTTTTCCTGAATAAGTAAAATCTGAAAAATGTGTTTTAAAAAAGTGAATGTGAGGGTATTAAGAAAGGGAAGTTTGTGGCATCATATTAAACTGTGCCACTAATACTGCATATAGGTAGTACATGGGTGATTGCTTTAACCTTTGTTGCAGAACATCCTGGGACACTAATTATTACATAAGTGCATGCTTATGATTACCGTTAATTCCAAACTTACTTATTTGAAAAGGTTGCATCATTACTTTCTTTGAAAATTACTTCTAATTTGAGTGTGCTTGTGCACTGTTGTCTTCTCTCTTTGTTGCCTCTCTTCCAATTAGAGTGGATAAAATGCTGAAATATTGTTGTGGTAGACTTGAAATTCCTAAAACAGAACATACCAGAGATTTCAGGAGAACAAAAACCCCTTTCGTTCTACAGCACATTTTTTTGTCGTCCAAATGCCTCCCTGGGGACAGCCTTCATAAGTAAACAATTTTTGGTCACCAGCAACAGGGGCTTACCTGACAATTTCTGCTTTCTGTGTCCTACCAGTTCTCCTGCCCCAACTGCTGCTGCTGATCTACTTGCACTGAATGGAATAGCAAGGACCTAACACCCCTCTCAGACACTATCCAGTACCTTCATTTCAGCCCCAAAATGAAACTAGCAGAGCGAGCAACACTCTTCCATGCTAAGCACATATTATAAATAGCCACAGGGTAAGATGGCTAAGGAAATTGCATGTGTTTTTTCTTATCTCTGGCTTATTCATTCTCTGAATATTTTTTATTTTTCCGGGTGATACATGTGGGTTAAGCTTAGAAAACCCGACTTCACTTCTGCTGCCTGGTTTTGTTAGTAAGCATTATATTTGAAGATGATTTTTTGCTGTTGTTCCACTATGATAAGCAGCAGCGAGGTGGGATGCTGAAATCACAGCTCAGATGAGCTGGCTCTCTGTATAAAGGCATCAAGATGAAGTTTGTTGAACTCAGACCCTGCCTTACATGAGGTCATTGTGTTGGTTTTCTCAGCCCTCTGGTCAGCTTTGATGTGAGCTGCAATATTTCTATGACCTCAGCCTGGGGATAAGCTAGTGGCCCTGGACTCAGCAGTGGTTAAACATGAATATAAACAAAGTGCAGATTTGCTTTGTGCCAGATGAGGTTACTTTCAAGCATACCCACAAACTCGTAGAGAATTGATATATTTGGTTTATTGAAAATATGCAATACTACAGTATTCCGGGCAAAATAATATGTAATGCTTACCAGCTCATGTACCTTGACCCTATGATTTCAGTCTGTGGAACAGATCAGCCTGCATCTCTGTAAAAATGTATTGCCAGCTACATTTTGTACAGATTAAAGATTAAGGGTTTCTGTACTACCTATTATTGCCCTTCGTTTTCAACTTTTTTCCTTAAGAGACTGAAATAGCTTTATGGGACGTTAGATCATGTATCAAATGCATGCATATAACTTTGGATAGATGTATTTTTTTGTTTGTTTGTTCGTCCTTGTGGGTATTTATTTTGAAGGAAGTTATGTATAAACTATCAGCAGTTCTTAAAGGACTAAAGCATTTAACTGCTGTGTTTTGGAGAACAGATGGTTTGTCTGCAACTATTGAAGGATGGTATCCTATATTTTATATTTTCAGGCCAAAGGCAAGGGAAAATGTAAGGTTACTTAAAAGATGGTGGCATACAAGGGATTGCTTAAATGTTCCCAAGTACTATTACCAGTAGATTATGCCAAACTGGGCACGTCAGAGTATAGGAAGCTTCTGTGGTGGTGCAGAGGCAGGAGGAAGGATTTTTGTGTAGGCAGAGATACGCTTAAACTGCTTTAGTAGTCAACTAGAACAGTCAGCCCCATTCCTAGGCCTAAGTCTAAGCTGAACATAAAACCATAACCTTTGGAGGAAGGTCTGGTTTGATTCTCTGCATCTCTGTGTGCTGGGGAGAGCTGAGCAACATGTTCTAGAACTGCTTTGATGCTTAGCAATTGGGTTTATTTTTAAGTATTTTGGTTAAGCTTCACAAAGTTATGAAGAGTCCCTTTGGGACTGCAGTTGTTGAAGAGTAAACTCAAAAGGTGACTATGGAGTAGTATTAGCTCGAAAGCTGCTGAAGATTCCCTGTGCATCCACTGTAGGAGGAAAGACCTTTTTGGGAGCAATTCTTCCAAATAATAATGAAAAGCTATGAAGCTGTCAGTGCAACCCTGAAAATCAAGGTTGTTTTGAAATGGTAATGTGTTCATTGTAACAGGTAATGGGAACATTACATCTGGCCTTCTTCAGGATGAGTCACACACTTTTTTCCTCTTCTCTAATTCTGCAGAGACTTGGCACCTCTGTGTGCTGAAATCCAAATACTGGCTGTGGTTACAGGGCTGAGCAAAACACAGAGCAGATGAAGAGATACAGGTCAATATGTACATCTATAGCTGTTTGCCAAGATGACACGGATCCAGAGGAATGTTTGAATATCATCCAGAAATTGTCATTCCTGAATATACATCCTCTGAGATGACCCTAGAGAATACACACCTGGTTTTCACTTAACCAATTGCAGAAGAGATACCAGCTGAAGAGTACTGGAACACTGGAAAATTTTCAGACAGACCAATGCTGTTACTAAAATATCCAGGGATTTGGGGTACGCTGGTCTGTATTGTTTCCTTTGCTCAAAAAATAAAAGAAACTGCCCTCAGAAAGAGGACAGTACAAAATGACTTCAGCTTTACTATTTTGATAAACAGGCCCATTCTTAATTTTTTCCCACTTGATTGCTTTTGTTCTTATCTTACATAAGCAATAGATAATTTTTAGAAGTGAATTCTGCAATGAATGATATTTCCTGCAACCAGCAGTCACTCATCTGGAAGTTGATGCTTATGCATAGAAACTCTGACAATTTTTGAGGCTAGCAATGCAAGATTCTGTCTTCCATATGGACTGACTTTAAATTGGGAGGATAAAACACCGTGTACTAAGCAAAGGTATTTCTATTCAGGTCCTTGGGAATATTCCACTGCCTAGGACCTGCTATGGTAAAAAAATATTTGATGTTTAGTCTAAGTTTTGCCTTTCTCAGAGTTGTCATTATTTCTAGCTGTTGCTCTTTTACTATCCTAACTTGTTATTCTTCTGCTAGCTGTTTATTTCTAACAGATGCTTATAGCCAGTTAACATATGTCCCCTCAGCCATTGCTTAGCTAAGCTGTACACACAGCAGTTACTCCTTTCAATATTTTCCCCCATCTGAACCCCCTCCTCATCTACTTAACATTTTCTTTGGTTTCTTGTGGCTTCTAATATGTCTGCAGAGCTGACTGCAGTATCCTGGGAGGGGCAATTTGGTTTTAAAAATATAAATAAATAAATACAAATACAATATTTTTTTAATTAAAGCTATTTATTATTTGCAGGGTTGTAGCTCGCGGGGCCTCATTGTTTGGGAATGCTGCATAACAAAAAGAAAGGCCGTGCACTGAGGAGCTGCTGCTTCTGCGAGAAATCTCTTCAAAACAGAACCAAACCAAATCAAACCAAACCAACAACTTCTGCAGCCAGGAATAGCCACTGCCAAAATTGTGTTGGTACCTGGCAGCATTCAACAGGCGCGATACTTCTCTCTCTGCTTAATTGTTTTCCCATCTCCTCTGCTGTCATTGCTGAATGTGTTTTATATGGCTTAATTCAGCAGCTGTAGGTAGACTTGGGCTTGGCTAAGTGTGGCTGTGGCTTTATTTCGCATTGGGAGCCTCTGCTTGTTTTCAAGCTGGCAGTAGCTGGCAGCTTGTGGTTAAAACCAGTTGACGATGAATGCTGCTGCGCTCAAGGCGCTACATGTGCAGAGGCAGACAGACCGTTCCCAGGCCAGCAAGCTCTGGTCTCATGCCTGGAGACTTCCTTGGAAGCTGCAAGGAAGACAGGGTGTCACTATGGAAAGAGCAGCAGTCACCTTGTCCCAGCAAGACTTGGAGTCTGGGGATGGCTCCTCTTCTTGTGGATGGGGATGGGAATGATGGCTGCTGTTTTGGGATGGCAACAGTCCCAGCAGGAGATGCCTCCTGAAACCGCTGGTGTCCATCCTGTGAGCTGAGGAAAACCAGACTGTAGATGAAAGCAAGAATATGGCTTAAAGGGCCTCTGAAAACAAGTATGAATAAACATCCAGTGTAGTGTAAAACACTAACCAAGGTGAGATGCTTTCCAAGAACAAATGAGGGATAATTTCTTCTGTCACTGACATCAGTTACATGTATGTGGATGGGGATCATAGTCAGCAGCAGCTCAAAGGCTTACCATTATCCACAGGGCCACTGGAGAAACCAAACTCTTGGGTTACATTTCCAAGCAGTCAGTACTTGTTCTCCAAATACACCTAGACTAAGGATCTGTGATCCTGCAAATGCAGGAATTGTGCAGTCTGTGTGTATAACATTTTTTCCAAGAGTTTAAAGGTTGCCATTGAGCAGCTCGTGTTACCTGTAATTGTTTCCTCCAATGGGAAGAACAAGGTGGACATTCGCACCCAAGTAACACTGCTGTTTCAGCATTAAGTTGGAAAAGGCACAGGAGAATATTGAGAAGCAAAGCTGCAATTTTCTCCAGCATTTTGCCATCTCCCTTCATTGCATGTCTGGGAGAAGTAAACAAGGTATGATGCATTTCTATTGGAAACAGTTTTGGCAAAGTTGGAATCCTTCAGCTGCAAGTGCTGGACATAGACATGATTCTCCACATTTTGGGTCTACTACATACACAGGGCTCTCTCTGCCTTCAGTTCCAACACTGCTTCAGCCCTCAGTTCATTAGATTCACTTTGTTCAGCCCTCAGCAATGTGGCTCCCAGATGTGTTTTCCGGTATTTCGTTTATAACTGTGAGGAATCTACAGCATCCAGTCACCCCTGTGTCTGTCTTTTTTTTCCTGGCATTGAAGTTCTTTGAACAGGACATTCCTATTAACATCAACAGTCAAAAATGAAATAAAACCAAAAAACCCTGTCAGGTTTTCATTCTCACCAGAAAGATCTTTAAGGTAGAACTTCAACAAGCACAGTTATAGAAATATTTGCTGGTATGGCTTTGTTTTTTGTTCACCACAACGCTAAAACAGTTTTCAGCTAACAAGTTATACTCGTATGTAGTGTGTCTTTTAAGTCTTCAGCTTTGTAAGTATCAGTGTCAGTGTTGTAGCTATGATAGTTTTGGGATGTAAATGGTTTATTTATTATACCAACTTTTGTAGCTTGGGAAAAAAATGAGCTGGAGGAAGGCTTGTACGCCTGAAAACTTGTCTGTTTTCTCCAGCTATATGGACTTGAAAGATGTTATCTTTCTTACAAATCTTGCCTTCCTTTTAAGCATGTGGTCGGATAATTATCTTCAACTATTGCTTGGATAAATGGTTTCTAAAGAATTTGGGCACACAAAGTCATCTTTGCTAAATTATCTAAAGATGATTTCTTAAAAGAAGTGATTTTCTCTCTAAGTTTATTTCACAGACACACAAAAATGCTTTTTTGCCATATGTATTTCTAGGCATCTTTTTAAAGCATGCTGAATGATTTGTTTTAAATTTTCACAGACATAGCAAAAAATGCAGGCAATTGCTTTTGTCTAAGTCATTTTGAAAAGGTGTCACTATGTCCGACTTCAAAGCGCCTGGTAAATCTAGATCAGAGAGGCAATGAATTTGAAATATTAAATCATGCATAGCATAGAGCATTGGGCAAAATTAAAAAGGGAGGCTGACTAAAAGATCAGAAAAACATAGCTGAAGCAGGACTGTGGGAGTTTGATTTACTTTCCTTTTTAAACTGATTTGGTTTCACAGGATCTTCCTATGCCTCCTGCCACCATGAGAAAAGAGCTTCAGCATGCTTTGCTTTTGCAGACTTTGCATTTGCAGACTCTCCAGCTGGCTCCTGAAGGAGATTCATGAACTCTGCAGCATGCAGCTAGTCTGATCTTGCCTATACATAGCTTTAATTGTAACATCTAACAATTGGTTTATACTCTTAATGCAAGGTATAACGTCTCTGCCAAAAGTATCATAAATGATGATAACTCTGAGTATTTTTCATATCCTTATCCCAGTATTTGAACCTTGACCATGCCTCAGCCTCCTCAGTTCTTGGGACAGTGTGTTCCTCATTTTAATTCTGTGCTTTACAGATAAGCACTGTTTAATTTCTGTGGATATTAGCTGTGTTTTATTGCAGTGACAGCAGGGTTCAGGACAAGACGAAGAAAGGCCCCATCTAGTCTTTTCAGAATATGCAATATTTTATATATTTCCATCAAATCCCAGACTAGCCGTCACTTCTCTAATGTTAGTGATTCCAGTCTTTATAAACTTGCTTGACAGGAGAATCTGCTTTTTGGCTAATCCTACCTCTGCCCTGCAATGCCGTTGTTGAGATGGTTATTCCTCCCCATCCTTACGAAGCCCAAATTTCACTTTGCTCTTGGCTGCCCCTCAACACAGAGGTTTTCTCCAAGCTCTCTGCAGTGCCTCACACTCTCTTTCCTCCAACTGAAATTATTGTCGTGACTTTGTCAGGTATAAGATTAGACTATATTTTGCCTGTCAAAAAGGTGTTGTGTCTTACATTTGATTTTACTATTGTGTTTCTGGTTTGCCTGACCTCAAAGTCCACCCTGGCCTGGATGAAGCGCTAAATAACCATATCACCTGCCAGTTCCTTCCCCCATTTTTACAGATGTTACAATATATTTGTTAAGCAGTGAACCATTTCAAGGCTCTTGCTGATGACCGCTGCACAGAGAATTCATCATTCAATCCTATCCTTTGCTTTCTAGCCTGTTTCTGATCTTGTTGTAATTTGTTGCCGTTCTCTCCATGAGTACATAACATTTGTATGGCTCCTTGAAAAGACCTTGCAGTTTGTGTCGCCACTGAGTGTTAGGGCAGAACCCCAGTGAGCTTCAGAAGGATAACTTTCTAGTCCCACCAATACCACCACCAATATGAAGTGTTGTCTTCAAAAGGGCTAGAAATCCAACAGTTGTAGTTTCAGACTCTCCCAGCTGTCAGCTGAAAAACGTGTACAAAAGCTTGCTAAAAATATCTGTAAAAAATTCAATTTATGACTAAATAACAATGCTGCGTGGGAAATACTGAACCTCAGTTTTGAAGCCTGTTCAGAAACCTTTTTAACCTGAAGCTGGCTTTAACGAGTCAAGAGTTTACCTGACATTTATCTGCTGTATCCCATCCACTTGCTCTTGCTGCTCCACCACTACTCCCACAGCCTGGTGTCCCTCCTTTTGTATTTATTTTTCTCTGTACATTTCTGTCTTCATTGTTAACACAGGCAAATTTCAAAGTCAGATTCCACTCTTTTCCACTATTACTTCTATTACAAATATTTGTGAAATTGTGGGCATTTTAAAGTTTGGGGTATGCCATGGCACAGTCTCATGAGGTTTCTAATTCTGTAGCCTCAAACCAGTATTCTGCCATATGGGTAACATTAACCAGGCTGACTTGATCTTCTTTGAGGCAACATAACAACCATTCTCAATCTAAATATTTTCTTTTTCTCTTTTCTTTTCTTTTCTTTTCTTTTCTTTTCTTTTCTTTTCTTTTCTTTTCTTTTCTTTTCTTTTCTTTTCTTTTCTTTTCTTTTCTTTTCTTTTCTTTTCTTTTCTTTTCTTTTCTTTTCTTTTCTTTTCTTTTCTTTTCTTTTCTTTAGACCAGCTCCTAATTAAGCTTTCAAGTGCTGTTAAAATCTAATGTACTCTCCAAGGCCTTGTTCTGTGTATTATAATCTCTAATCATTTATGCTACAGTTTTCACAGAAGTGCTAAAACCATTTTACCACCACTTTGCTGGCAGGAACATTCAGAGAGTCTTTCAAAGAATGAAACTTTTCATGAACTACAAATCCAAGACATTTGCGAGGCTTTTACAAAAACTTGGCATTTAAATGACTGTGTTAAGTCCAAGAGTAATTTTCAGATCTACAGTATATAAAATTGGTCCTCTAGCTCCTTGTAAACATCAGCACAAAAGTATGACTGTGAAAAGTCAATTGTCTGTATCATAATTAGTAGAAAAAAATAAACTGATATTAAGTGCCAGAAAACAGGTTTGCAGAGGAGAAAAGTTCTCCACACTTTTGTCTTTCTTCCAGAATTGTATACGAAATTGAAAATTGGCCTCTTTTTCTAAGAATTCATACATTTATTGTTATTGTTATTGTTATTGGTATTGGTATTGGTATTGGTATTTATTATTATTATTATTATTATTATTATTATTATTATTAAGATATCCACTCTAGAATAAAAAAGACCTTAACTCAGGCAAATGGGACTTCATGGAGAACAGAGCATGTCATTTTAATGTTTTTCTATACCAAATTTTCAAGTTCAAATTTTGCAGAAGAGAAAAGTGGAGGAAAGCAAGGTTTCCAAAGTGAAATAGTGTAAAAGAGAAATTTCACAGATTTTGCTCCCCATGTCCTCACAAGGAAGACCAGTATACTCAGCCCTTACAGAAGAAATAAAGGTACATGTTTTTTTTTTTTTTTCTTTTTAAATCTAGCTTTAATTTTCGGAGTAGATCCTGATCTGGAGCTTTTAATGTTTACCAACTCATTCCATTTGCCCCCACCCTTCTTTAAAATATGAAAAATAGAGATGGAATACATTTCTGATCTCACTTAACTGTGACAGAAGTCTTGAACAGAGTAACTCTACCCGGTGAAAACAAGTGTATATGAGATCGGAGTTAAAACCTAGCTGTTTTTATTGGACATGTAGATGGCATGGGAAGAATGCGTGCAAACCAAGTCCAGCACATCGCTGTCACTCCAGCTTTGGGTGGAGCAAACACGCTTTTGGCTTAGTGATCTTACATAAATATCAACAAAGCCTTTGCTTTTCAAATCCCATGAATCTCTCTCAATCTGTGAGACTGTGTAAATGCCACAGAAATCTCATTCTTGACATTTGATCAACACCAGATAAGAGATCTGAGACTGTTCTTTACCAAGGTTTTTGTGAGAATCAGATGGGTTTCTCTCAATCATAATCACAGATGCACTGAAGTCAATGCTAAAATTACAGCAAATCTCAGGGGGGGATGAGGGAAGTTACTGAATGCTTATGAATTAGTTATGGTGTCTGGACTCGGCAGGTGTGAAGAATTTGCCAGTCAATGGCGATAGGAATTCATTGTGGGATCATTTCTAAATCTTGTGCTGCATTCACAGGCCTTGAGAATAAACCATTACATAAATGTCTAACACCTCACATGTGCACATGATTTTTTTTTTGATTCCTAACACTTCCAGGTATGAGGAACACTTGTGTGATTCTATTCTGTGCTTTACTGAGGGGAGAAGAGGAGCTCAGTGAATTTGCCCTCGCATAGGAGTCTGTGGTAGAATAAGAGGCTGAGCCCACTTGCCTGCATCCAGCCTGGTATTGCAATCTCATGACCAGTGTGTTTCTCTGCAAATACTTTCCTTCCATCATTCCTACAGTGGGAATTATTCTGAAGATTTGAACATAGCTTCCCAATTCTGGGACTGTCATATAGGTGTCAATATACAGCTTGACATGCATCAATGTAGAGACCTGCACACCTGCTTGCTCAACAGATGCCTCAGAGATTCAATCAGTCCTGGAAATTTTACTTTGCTGTTCTTCCACGGATGAGAGGTGTGAGAGAAGCCATTGTACAGGTGTGACAGAAAAGAATGAAGCAGTCTCTCTCCTCAAGCAGTGAAATGTGAGCACTTGTGGTAATTTACAGTCATTTTAATCCCTTGCTGTTAATATGGTTTTGGACTGAAAGGATGAAAGATCTCCTGTTTCCTAGAGGTCGTAAGCCTAATCTCCAAAGAAGAAATTTATCCACGGCAGGCAGTAAGAGTAATTTAGATATTGATACCAACTTCTATCTGCCTTGTGCTTTGCAAGCTTTTATCCTATAAAGCTTTTGAAATTTAACAAGATGTCAAAAGAGCAGTAGCAAGTTAAATTATGGTGTATGAGCATGACAGCTCTGAAGACAGCCAAAGTAAGCTCTTACTCCTATAAAAAACATGGCAGAATATTAATCATTCCTACAAACTGGAGTTGAGTACTTCAGACCAATGGTATTAACCTCCGAAAGGTGAATGTTGACAGGTGTTTTCTCAGGTCTTGTTCCTCATCTCCACTGCAGCAGTCTGTCCCTTAAAACACTGTATTAGAGTTGTGAGCTGTAAACATGTCATGACCATAACATAACACCACATTACATGTAATGTTCCAGAGCGTGAGCATGTCTTAACATACCACATGAAGATCTCATGGGACAGCACTAGCAGGTTTACCACATTTTCCTCATCCTTATTTCTCTTGTTTCTACAGATTTTTTTCAACAACCTGAAATAGTAGATCACTTATGTGAAATACGCGTCCCAGATCTGTTGGATTTTTCTTAACCCTATGTCTTTGGCTGGCTGCAGCATTTGGAGTTTTTTTGCCAGGGTGTATTTCTGTGAGGTGGAACACCTGTTGGTTCAAGCAGGTGAACCAAGAGCGAGCATAACCCATGGATGGGACAGAGTTTAGAAAAGTTGCTTGCAAGGGCAAAGACACTTTTAACCACTGTACGTCTGCAAACCTGAAGACTTAGAGCTCCAACGTGATCTTTTTGTATTTATCTACAGTAATGGCTACATGATCATCTGCAAGCAGATGTGAGCTTGCTCTGTCTTTGCTCTGAGCTGACTACAAGCTGTATAGCAAACTAGCATGGCACTAGGCCTAAGCTAATATACCCTGCTTCTCAGCTGAAGTTTATTAGCTTGGGCTTGGTGCCCTGCTAACCACAGCTGTGGGTTTCTTGTCAGCTTGGAGTATAGGCAGAACAAGCTCATGTCTCTTTATAGGTAGTCCTGTAGGGTTTTAATGCTTGTGAATAGTGCCAGCATTAGAAGTTTGAATGTTTCTTCTTTCTTTCCTCAGAACAAGCCACAAAGTGAATTGCCTGCCCTTCCACCTACATCCCCTCTATCAGCAAGCCTAGAGTATTTTTCAGTCTTTGTGCTCTTTGTTTTACTGTCAGAAAGTCATTCTTTGTGCCATTAAATAGTCTTTCTCCTTTCCCCTGTGCTCCTTTTGTACCGAAAAGGCAGTGATTTTTCTAGCTCCAGCTTTTATTTATTTATTTATTTATTTTTGCTCCTGCAACAAAACAAGACAACTGTAGAAGATTAAAAAGAGTAGATGAGGAAAGACTTGGGAATTCATGTGGAAGAAAGAGATGTTCCTTTGAAATTTCTTCAAATTATTTAATCTAGATCTCTGATCTAGAAGTTGGCTTGCTTGTAAGTAGAGCTTCATGGGAATTTTCCTTTTGAAAACATAGTGCTGGAAATTGCCTATTTGCTAAAAGCTGGGTTTGATTTTAATAAAAAAGATTAAGTGTTAGTTTTGTTGAACGTGGTGGGGTAGAGAGAAGAGAGACAAAATCTAGCTTGCTTAGCTATCAGCAGCTTGTGACCTTGTGGATAATGGTCCTTCTCCAGGTTCTGGGTCAATCCAATCCATATGAAGTTGGGTGGAAAACTTCAGCAAAGGTGAGAACTGATCTGTCTCTGAAGATCACAGGTTCTGCAGTAAGCACTTCTTTATCCTCTTTGTGGTGTTTGGTTTTGTATGAGTCATTACAGGGTCTGTGGTTCATAGATTCATAGTGCTTAAGAGTTAAGGGGGTATACTGCTTACAGAGCTGTTGGCTTTAAGTGGGTTCTCTTCTCCCCTTTTTCATTTTCCACCCCTTCTTTTCACACCTGAACAGCTGCTACTTTTGAAATGGGTGCTTACCTCCTACTGATAAACTTGAGTTTGATGAACTGGATTTTTCACAGCAAAACTTGTAATGAGTGCTTGGCAGTTCTTTCTTCCTGTTCAGAGTTGCTCAAGCATTTTCTTTAAGCTTCCTAACTTTGAGCAAGGTAGAGGTATCGAAAAAATAACCTGTTGTACTCCTTTTTTTCAGTCCTTAACTAAAACTAGATAGAACAGGAACATGCAGAAATAGAAAACGGTTAACAAAAATGTTCTGTATAAAAAGCTCTGTTTTCATTTGTTTCTCTCTTTTTTTTTTTTTTCAGAAGTTTGGTTTGTGTGTGACCAATGTATGTAAATTTATCATTTTACATAAACTGCTATCAGTTTACAGATACCTCTGCAACTGCAAAAAACTGTCTCCAAAATTCATTGACCTTATCACTAAGATAGAGATTTTTTTTTTCTAGTGCTCTCTCTCTCACACACACACAAACAAAACAAACAAAAAAAGACAGACAAAAGCTGAAGTCTTCCACCTTTCCACTTCTCTGTAAAGTCATGGGATCTCCTGGGTTTGCCTGGGGCAGAATCCAGAGCAGACATACGGCATGAGTTGCAATTACGAGCTGTATGATTGTTGGGCATTACTGTACACCAGATCAGTGAGAAAGAGGAACAGAGAATTTTGGATGTTGTCTGATGCCTCTTTGTTGGCACTCTCCATGCTGCTGTTGAGGAAATATTCCTATGGCATATTGGAGGGTGGTGCAGCCAGCATACCTTCTCCTTTGCTGTAGAGTGATAGCTCAGAACGAGATTGCTTTTGGCCAAATAGATGTTGTTTGCCACTGGAAGTGTCATGTTACTTGACTTGTATACTGTTCATTTTTGTGCTAGTAGAAAGGATTTCATGCCACTGGAATTAGATGGAATTTGGAAGACCATGTTTTCTGCTCATAGAGATAGTATAAAAATTTTGCAATGAACATCTCTGGAATTTCTAACACCTGTTTTTTATAATCCCATAGAGAAAAAGATGGATGTGTTTTATTGTTCATCCTTCAGGGGGAGGAAGATGGAGGCCCACATAGCAGTGGGGAAAAAGTTTATTCATGGAGATGGGAAAACCCTTTATCTATGAAGCACCGAAAACATGCCTTGTAACAATGCAAGGTTATGCTTCCCAGGCAAATAAACGTTTACTTTTCTGTTTCTTCTGGACAGATATGTTATATTTTGAATGTACTTCATTAAAGTTGATGGGAAAAAGAGCTACTGAAATTCATTTTTTTCTTTTTATTTTTTATTTTTAATTTAGGGACAGTTTTCAGAATTCTCTATTTTCTACATGATCTTTACTCAGCTAGGGGAAATGATTCAATGTGCATAGATAGAGGGGAAAAGGAGGCTTTTCCCTTTTTTTTTTTTTTTTTTTTTTGTAGTGGTCTACATAAGTAAACCCTTTTTTTTCTGCTTTGTAGGAGTTCACCAAGATTCTGCCATTTGCTGTTTTCATGTCCTACTCCACTGTAGACACCTCCATAGCAATGGAAAATAATATCACAAACAACTTATAATTTCAAATGGAGGAAGGTTCTGATTCATGTTAAGGGGAACATGACATGGGTATTTAACGGGGGACAGAAGTGACAACATGTACCAGTGATAAACTGATAACCAGGTTCTTCACAATCTGCTCAGAGGTGATCCCTTCTTCTGCAGTGTTTCTTCTTCTTCCCATGCTCCCTGGGTAAGCTAGAAGACCAATCCTAAGATTGGTTTAAGAATATATGAACTTTAAAAGGAACATTAATTTAAGTGCAAGGCTAGCAGTCTTGGGCCTACTTGCAGTGCTGAGACAGTAGCAGGGCTGGGATCACGGCTCTTAGCTTTGTTCTGTAAGCCCTACGCTCCCATCCTGTGTCAGTGCTCTCATGATGCAAGTAAATTTAATGAAAAGTGACCAGGTGAGAGAAGATCCATGTTTGTGGGAAAACTGCAATACTGAAAGTTTAGTTTCCCTTGTTCCCCACTAGAATAAAACAGACACTTAAAACTACTCCTGGGGAAAAACCCCAAATTAGTTTAATTTGGGTCTTGAAAACCCTCAATGAGTCTTGAATCCGGGATTTCTTTACTCTAAAGAGAGTCCTGATAAGCCAGTTGGTTTGAGTAGCAGGGGTGGTCTTGCTTCAACTTGAAGAATGATGATTTCTGGCTTTTGCCTCTGTGAATACGCTCCTTTAAACAGGAGATGGTTTTTAATTTTTTTTTTTGTTATTAAAGATATTTGACCTCTCTCAAGTCATTACTTAGGACAGTTTAAATTAATAGAGAACCAAGCACATGCCAGACTTGCTCAATAGCTTCTTTGTTCTGAAAATAACTGTAAAATGTCTAATAATTGACCAAACTTATATGAAGCACTGTGTTACAGGGTCAGGATAATGGACATATGTGCATGAACCAGGGAGATGTTTTTTCCATCTACCTTCCTCTTTGATCACAGGTGTGTTCTGTCATTCCACTTCAGTAACCAAACAGATTAGCTCCTAAAATGAAAAATAGCTTGAAAGTTGATATAAAAGACCTAGTGTCCAGGCCAAAATTAAAGAAGAAGGGAGACAAGTAGTTATAAATTACACTGGCTTAATATTGTGACACTGGCGGCACAATTTTCTACAAAGGAGATAATCTTTCCTCATTATTCAACTAGCCAATGAGGTGCATGATTTTCACCAGAAGCAGGAACATTCACTAGAAAGAACATGTCAAGTTAGAATCCACCAAATTAAACATCAACAAAAAGAAAAAATATCTGCTATCTTGTTATCTGTAGTATGGTAACAGCTGGGTCATCTCTGTAGGCAAAGAATCTAGATTCATGAATATTACTAAATTTTTCTTTAAGAAAAGTTGAGACAACACCCTGTCTCACCCTGAGATCACTGACCTCTGTTTTGCCAGCAGTTTCAGGGAACAGTAATCACCCAGATATTGTGTGGGTTTACTTCCCTTCTTCTCCTGGAGGATTTTGCTGCCAGCCACACTAGAGCTCTCCAGTCTGCCTTCTGCACCTCTCCCATCCACTGTGAGTATTGGAATTGAGTTTTTCACTTATGGTGGCATGAACATAAGATGAGGCAAGGAGACCCTGAATTCCAGTCATGAATTTATCACATTTTTTTTTCCTCCTTTTTCATACAGCCACTTATGAAATGGCTGTTATAACATCTATTCATCTTAGACGAGAGCTGTAAAAAGTGGTGAATGGGTTGGCTGACTGACCCTGAGAAGATGTATTGTTCTGAAATACCCATTAAAGAGTTGTAGCTGATGGTAGAATTGTGTTTTATGGGCACAGAAATAAATGACAGTATTTGTATCAAATGCACAGCAGCAGTAGATATAGAGAATACCGATTGAACAACTCCTAATGTGACTTTTGATATTCTCCACTGGGGTCTTTTTTACTGGTGTCAAAGTACTTATGGTTAGCCTGTATCTTCTGGGCTTTAGAAATCTTCCTGAAGTCATGCTCACTGCTGTGGCTATTTTAATTGAGAATGTATGCAGTGACTTGCATTACAATAAGCAGACATTGCGGGAAATCTAAAGGGAACTTCTTGAAGCCCAGAAGCTACCTGCAGAGCTAAAATGTACTGGTTGAGGTTGTTGTCAAACTAAGTGTGAAACCATTTCTAGATGCTATTGTTTATGTTATTTTAAAATTGGATTTTGTTGGGTAGAGTGACTTTTAAACTAAAATGTGAAATGATGAATAAATTAAAGTAGTTCCAATATATGAAAAAATGACAAAACACTTTCCTGTTTGGCTGTATTTTGTGGGTCAGCGTTGGTGCCTAAATTATAGTGTGCACTGTAAATCTCAAGGCAAACACTGGGATCAGTGTGATTTACTTAACTGCAAACTGTCAAATTCTCCCACCTTTATATACAGTAAAGGCTTTGCATATTCAGAGAAACCAGCTAGCTGCAATTCACTGTTTGCAGAAAGCAATGGTAAATCAGCTTTTCAGCAAGACTAGTCCATAAATCAACGAACAGTATATTCCTTTGAGACACGCAAACCTGCACAGGAAAGCCACTCTAAAACCAGATTAACAGGAATTCTGATTTATGTTTGAATCAAACAGCCAAAGTCTATTTTCAGAGATCTGAAATACTAGACTTATACAACTTATCTAGGTGACAATCTTACGGCTTTCCACTGCTGCTGTTTATTCATTTCTTGTAGATATGTAGGAGCTGAAAATATGCATTGCTATGTATATGCATGCACATGTTCTACACTTGTAGGGGGCTGCTGCCATTTAACTGCAATATAAAACACCATACCTGGTACTGTAAAGCTATGCATGGTTGCTCTTTTCCTCCCTTTATCCTTTCACTGTTGTTTGTATCCCTGTTACCTACTGTAGTCAATCCTTGAGCATCAAGCCCGGGACCCTTACAAAGAAGCAGGTGATGCAGGCCTTCAGCTGGGCTAAGGAACCAGTACCACTGTAGTCAGCAAACTTTATTTCCCCTTGTTGATGTGTCTGGAAGTACAAGGTATATTGTTATTGCTACGTGACCTGGCTGTCACAACTGACCACTTCATCATCTTGTGCTTCCTGCTAATCAGTTAGTGGAGAGCTGCACCGGGACTGATAACAATGTAAACGGTGTGGAGGCAAATTAAGAAATACTTTGAACAGACCGCATGAATGAAAATATACTGCATTTAATTGGCTGTCTCTAGTCAAAGATATGGAGGTGGCTGTAGAGTTTCAGCTGGGATAAAAATACTTTTACAACAATAACACAGATCTGAATGACATTTAAAAAGTCCCCTCCCCTTAGCTGGACAGCAGTGGTAAATTCCCTTATATTCCAGGGGCTAACTCACAGAAAAGATAACTTCATTTTCAGAATACCATATGCTATATATTCCTAATTCCTATAATGTGAAATATTCCTACTCCCAATTTTTTCAGCACAAAGCTTCTCTCTATAAAACCACCAAATTTGAGCTTCAGAGGCAGGGGGTGAGTGTGGACTGTGTGAGTACCTACAACCTAGGAGGGCAGCAGGCACCTGTCTCCACACTGTGATGGATGTTATGTACAGTTGAAGTGCACTGCAACACCCTGGTCCTAAGCATCTGGTCTGCTGATGATTTCTACAGCAGTGGCCTTACTGGTAGCATTTTTCAAGAAAGGAGCATCAAGAGGAGCATCTGTGTCTCACAGAGCAGGAACTAGATGTGTACAACTGAAAGCATCCCCGATTTAAAGATAAATGAATATATAAAAATCTAAAAGTCAAAAGCAAAACTTTGCTCACGCTAGAGAAAATTATCAACAGCTAATACAAAGACTGACATAGAAGGACAGTGTAATGGTTTGTCCTTGATACTAATAATTCAGCTGTTTGAATTGTGCATAAACTGAACCAACAATGTAAGGAATTACTAAAAGCAGTGTATCTCCAAAACTTAAGATATCTTTTGCCAAGTTTGCAAAGATAAGATTAGCCATACATTTCAGTGCTAGCAGACTGTATCATATCAAGTCCAAGAAAGTTGTTATTAACTTTTAATTTAAATAGTTTTTTCCCTTCTAAAGCAGGAAAATCAAGACTGCAAAATTTTTCAAAGCAAATGAAAACGACTCATGTCTTTTTCCACATATTTGTACCGAACTTGGAGGTAGTTTGTCTTTCCACTTATTTTAGTACCTTTTTCCTGCTATTGACCAAAAATGTTTGTTTCTGTTTGACCTGAAGCTGGTGTGTGGCTCTGCTTTACTAGCTAGAAATTCTGATTTGGGACTTTGCCACCTTAATATTTACTTAAATAGCCCTAGGCTCCAGGATGAGTTCCCCTGCCTAGACCTATAGCCTTAATCTCCCAGCGTCTGCCTTTAGAGGTAGCCTCCATACCTGGCACATATATTCCTTTCTTGGTCTTTAGAAACCTAAAATTATCTCATTTTTCTGTTCTATTGTCATCTTTCATTTCCGTAGATATTTTTTTATTTTTAGCTGCCAAGGTTTTGCTTTTCCTCAGGGAGGGAAGACGAAAGCTTTCTGGGCCTGCATGTTAATAGATATAGTCACTATTTTTTTTTTTTCTCAGAAGGATGCAAGCTGGTAAATCCACTTACTAAGGCATCTCACTGCAAGGCATACTGTACAGACTGTCTCCTTTCATCAGGGCCAGACCTTTTCAGGAGGAGGGAAGAGCTGACATGTCTAGGTGAAGCACTTGTAATCAATGAGCTGAATCTTTTATTGGCATCTTGAACTTAAATGTTATCTAACTTAGAACTACCTAATTCTAAGTGAGGTTTCTGTGAGGCTGAAAGTAACATCCTTTGCTGTCACTTCTCAGTTTTGAGGGGATGTACTGTTGAGGTACTTCTCTTGATGCTGGATACAGGGTTTAATCCTTACCATTGCCTTATAAAAAGTCTCCCTGAGTTCAGGTGGACTGTGACTTAAATGGAGGGCTATGTGACTGGAGTAAAGACCCTGCAGGATTTGACCCTCCCCCTCTGTTCATGCCATTCCTTTTGTTTTTTCATTTCCCCATTAGGAAGTGCCCATCAGTGCTCTACTGGGAGGCAGCACAACTGGCACATCCACATAGCTGTCCTGATACACTTTTTCTGATGCTTCAGTAAACTATGGAGTCTGTTGCTCAGCTTGTTTCTTGTAGGAGCACAGTGATGTGGCACAAAGCTATTTTCCTCACTGAAGGCAGGTGGGAGGAAAGTGGTGGGAAATGCCTGGAGCTAGGCAGAGGTATTTAAAAAAAAATGGGTATCACTTCCTAGGATTTGTGGAGTCCTCAGAGAGTATAAATACCTTGTGAAAATTAAGAGTATATTTTGTAAGTTTTTTCTCCTGGTTGTCATGTGCACATTTTATTAGAAGCTCTCTTTCTCATCTTCAGATTAATTTTTACAATTGCTTTTCTGTGTAGCTTTTCTTCCTCTGCCATATTCTGTTGCTCTTGGCAGCTTGAAAATCCCTCCTCTTTTTATTTAGATCTTGCAGAGTGGTGGGCTATCTTTGTTGTGAAGCCAAAATGCATGTCTTGCTGCCACTTCAGTTTCTTGGCTTGAAGTGAACCATCTAATGATTTGATATAAACCAGATATATGTGGAGAAATGTATGAGCATGGAGGGTATTACTTAAGCTCTTGAGTGTTGTTCCTGCTGATATACAGTATATAACTGCACCTAGTACCTATCTAGCACCTAAAACTGCTCTAATTCTCACATGTGTAAATCCTATGCCTTGAATGCAAGATGTGCTTTGGTGGGTGAGCTGGCAGCAGTGAAATGGCTGTATCGCTGTCCTACCTGATTGAACACCAGCACTACATGTACATGTCAGAACCACTGTCCACTCAGACGTTATGGAAGAAATATATGTGCTTAGGCAAATTTGTGCTTTTCAAAATGTTGAGTTGGTGGTTGTCTAACAGCATTAGGAAGCTCATTGAGTAGCTTGTGATAGTCTTTGAAAACCTGGGCCAACCTTGGATGCTGGCGAGTGTGCCTAGACTATTTACAGTGCTTGGTGTTTAACTTTGTCTGATAGAAAAAGGAAGGAAGCAGTATGAATAAATGTGACACTCCCTGATTACTGTAACTTGGAAATGAATTTACGGTTCACTGTAAAGCCTTTCATAGTCACTGCTATTGAATGCCAAAATCTTCAAAGGACAGGCTAGTAAGGTCATATTGTTTTGAAGGGGCCTTAGTTATACAACATCCAGTTAAACACCCAGCAGGATTTCCAAGAAACTTAAGTACCAAATTCCCTCTGGAGTGCACTGGGATTTGGATGAGATTTAGAAGAGTTTATTCTTCGATTATTTGATTGTGCAGTATTTGTAAGTGGAGGGCTTGGTCACAAAGCCTTATAGTGCTGGACTGTGCAAACATAAAGGGAAGGAGTCCTTCTTCACCATTGCAGTAGTTGAGGGAGTCAAAGAATGGGCAAAGAAAGGCACAGAAAAGGAAGCAAGTTGCCTGGATAGTGGCTGATCCTCTAGCAGAGCTCGGTTCACTTCTCCATGGCCTTGACAGTGGCTTCCAGCAGGTATAAAAACTGTGCAGGTGTTTGCTGCCTTGGCCTAGCCCACGGGGACTGTGAAGAGAAGCATTTTATTAGTATTGTTTGCCTTGGTTATTAAAGGAGTAACTTGGGCCATAATTTAATTAAAATTGTTTTTTTCCCCCTCTTCGGTGCTTAGCGTTTCAGTCGGGCCTATAAGAAAGACAGGCCGCTCCGTTCTGTTGCTCTGCACCATGTGGCCAGTTGCCACATTGATCTGAAGCCACCGTGCCTGTTTTCTCGGTGACCGTGATGCAGCGGAGGAGCTGCCATCAGAGGAGCACTGCCCGGGCACGCAGAAGGCCTTGGCCATCCTCCCGAGTGCTCTGTCGTGGAGGAGCTGTGCTTGGCGCATTGTCTCGGGCACAACAGGGCCGTGCCACGCAAATAGCTCCAGCTGTTGCATCTCAGCTTCCAATTTCAAAGCCTCCAGCTCTCCTGGAAAGGGCAGTCGCTGTTTTGCTTTTGGAGGCTAACAACCGCTACAGTTCCCCGGGAGCTTTGGAGGTCAGGCTTTCATCCGGATGCCTCCCCCACCTCTCTGTTCTGCCCTTCTTTTCCTGGAGATTGTAGAAGGCCGTAAAATGCTTTGATAATTAAGCAGGGAAAATTTCCACAACCCATAAAACTTAAAAGGTAATACTAAGCCCAATTTAGCTTTTGAATGCCTTTCAAATAACTTGTATTTAACACATGGTAAAGGTGCTCGGCTGGTGCTCTTGAACAAACAAATCTCTGAGCTTGGTTTTAGTGTTTTGTGTCCAGACTGGTTGTAGCTGCTCTAAGAGCATTCCTTGGTTCAGGTTTCCGTCGTAAACTGCAATGTGGGAACTGGCGGAGGCAAAATAAAGAGCTGACCTGAAACTCTGCCCAAACCACGGACTGGACATAAATTGTTCTTTTGAAATTTGAAATCATTTTTGCTGGTTTGTGTAATCTTTCTCAGCCAATACTGTGACAATCTTGGTAAAGGTTGGCACTTGCAACAGCCTTGAAGAGAGATTTGCAAGTCTGGAAAAGTTTGGAGAATGACCCGAACTGTGTTTTGAGATGACAGGAGGTTTTTGGTAGAAACTGTCAGATTAGTTCATGCAAAAATTGCTAGAAAGCATTCAAAGAAGTAAGTGATATCATCTTCAAAACTTGGAATGCAGGAAAAACTCCTAGAGCATGGACTCATTCAGATTTAAACCACAGTGTTTCACATACCCGTGTCAAGGGTGGAAATGGCCATCCTTAACTATGATTTTATGGTTAGACTGTAGCTGAATTGCAAGTTGCTCTTAACTTCTTTCTGTCCCATCACATTTAATGGGTAAGGTAAGACATAACATGAGTGGTTGCTGTCCCTGGGCCAATGTACAACGGGGCCCATCAGAGCTGGCTGAGGAAGCCCCAGAGAGTAGAAGGAGCTCCAGGCATTTGGCTCTCTGCTTCCATATGCTGAGCAGCAGTGAAAACAGCAATGGAGGAACAGAGGTGGGGGGACAGCTTTGGAGGATTAGGGGAAAAAGGGCATGAGGCCAGGAATTTTGCATATTGAAAGAGGGAAAAGACCTCTATGTTGACAAGCTGTAAGTCTTTAACTTTTTGATGTCTAATACAGTTGCAGTCCTCTGTATTTTTGTTTCACTGACCAGGTAAAATCAAGAAATGTTGGAGATTTGCAGCTGTCCAAATCAAATTAGAATTTTTTGTCCATGATAATCTTAATCAGAAACCTCTTCCAGTAGCTCTTGTGACAATTTGTTCCCGTGCTGTTTAGTTAGATGTTTGCAAGGCCAAATTAAGGTGCAGCTGTTAATCTCTTAAGACTTACATTGTTTGAGACCTGGTATTCTTGGAGTCTTTTTAAAATACTTCCAATTCTAACTTGCTCCTTCAGATTTTCTCATTGCAGAGCTGGCATCACATGTTCTCAGTAGAGGCCAATGTTTGCAAGGTAGTGTTTCATTCCCCCTGGTTTAGACTTTGACAATCTGCCTACAATAATCATCCATGCTATAACACCCTTGCCTGATAATTCAAAGGCAAAATGCAATTGCCTCTGCCTTTAAAGTTCATTTTGTTGTTTTAGGAAAGGTTATAATGCTGTCAGGATCAGCCCTTGTGAGTTTACTGAGTTAGTACTGTGTAAATTCCAGAAAGAGTGCTCTTAATGGAAAGTGTTAATAACTCAGCATTTCATTAGATGATAATGACTGGACAAGATTGATCTCAAGTCGGTCATTCATTTCCTGAAGCATTTCTAAAATTCCTATTCTGAGTAACCAACTTATACTAGTTCCCTGAAATCAAACACAATGCTCTGACAAGCGCTAAACAATGAGTATGATAGTTTTACGCATTTATTTCTGTTTTTAAGAGGAGGCACCGTGTTTCTGTGAACTAGCAACTGCCAACTGAATCTCTAGCTGTGCTTCCATAAGCTGTCAGACGTTTTTAGCAGTGAATTGCAAGCAAGATGAAGCTCTGGGAAGACTTTACACTGGGGAAAGTGTGTGTGTGTGACTCCACTATTTTATTTTATTTCTAATGAAAAATTAACAGAAATAGAGATTGTGCTTTAGAGCATTCTGAAAGACTACAACACAAGGGCAATTTAATGCCCAAAACAACCAGCAAAGCCAGCTAGCCAGGCTGGGTGATGCCTCCTGTATGTATGTATACTCATGCACAGTCATTTAGCCAGAGAGACACTTTAAAGACTGTTAAGTGACTTTTGGGGAAAAATGCATTGCAGATGGTACTATTTTTTTTCTTTTTAATTAAAAAAGAGGAACTTTTTTTTTTTTTTTCTGCAGTATGTTGAGGGCCTGGAGGTTAAGACCTTTTACATCCTCTAATATAAGTTATTGCTCCATCTTAAAATGAACTTCATATGCTTCCAATGATCCTAGGTCATTTCCTCTAGGCAGAAATCAGCATGGTGTCTTAGAATATAAGTGTGGGTAATTAAATGTAGGGCCAGGCATAACACTGAAAATTCAGTCCTAGTTCATTTTAAGGAGCAAGATGGTAAAGGATTTAATTGAACATAATATATTTCAAAAGGTTTGGAAATGAGTGTTGGATAAAAAAAGGAAATTGCAGTAAAATTGCATAAATTTTCTTAAAGTTCTGTTAATAATGTCCCATAGATAGAGTAACTAAAATAAATGTATGCAGCTACTTGGTTTACTGTGAGGTTTCACCTTCATATGGGAAATAACCTGAGTTATATTGTCACTCTGATATAGGTCCCTTTTGCCTTGCACTGAATACAGTGCCAAGATTCCACTGGATTTATATGATACTAAAATAAGATTATCTTCACTTATGTAGTTAGAAAATGTTAAGGTATTGTAGCGCTAAGTTCAATAGAAAAGTTGATCCCAGACTCAGTTCTGTTGGACTATCATCAATATAAGTACCTTGATAGATATTTACAGCAAAGCCTAGCTTCAACCCAGGGAAGGTAATCTTTGGTTTCTCCAGTCGTTGGTGGAAAATGAGATTCCCCAAGAGGTTGATTCAAAATGTCTAAAAGAAGCCCTTGTTGTCAATCTGACCTCCTGGAGAAGGATATCTCTGTTAGGTAAAGAGGCTTAATTTCCATTTCCCCTCACCTCAGCATCCACTCCTGATCTATATCTCTGAGCAATGCAGAGAGCAGTGGTAGAGCTTACTAAAAATAATAACTTAGGAAAGGCAGGTATAATTGCCAAAACATAGGTCTTCCAATGTTAAGAATTTTCATGAAGTGCCATGAATGTGTTTATTAAGTTCATGGGTTATAAACATTACATATCTACTTCACTGATACTCAGACAAAGAAAATATGCAGCTCAGATGTCACTTTACACTTTTCAGCTGAGTGTTTTCATCTGCTGAAAGCATAAACAGGGTCATTCAACAGAATTTCAGTATCACTCATCTTTGATTAAAATCTTTGCTGCTTAATTTTTTTAAAACTTTTTTTTTTTTTTAAATCTATGGAACTTTACAATTTACATGTAAAGTACCATATTCCAAGGTACTTTAAAAATATCACTATCTCTCTAATTACCATGCAATCAGACATCTTTCCCTAATTCACTAATAGAACCATAAAAGTGGAGATATCTTTAACATATAAATTAAATTAAAGAAAGAATTTAAAAACTAGACTAGAGAAGGATGTTGTTAATTAAGCTTCCTTGCAATGCTTACAAATGTATTCTTTAAAAGAGGCCTCATTAATGTCTGTGCTGTAACAAACTTTTCATTTAATAAGCTCTTGAGTTAGAAATTTTCCAGAGTGAAAATGTTGAGTAGTTGATAATTGGAGCATAAGAAATTGGCTGCTGCTGTGGCTCTGATCTCGTTTTGGCTCTGCTCCACAGTTTGAGAGAGATTCCACGTTTATGGCATGCTCGAGACGTGGTAACGTTACAAGCTGTGCTCTGAGCAACAGAAACATTAAGAAATCCTTCTTCTGTCTGAGACTAAAACGTGTTTGATTTGTCAGGGAAACTGAAGTCAAGATGCATGTGATAATGAAGATGAACTGATGAAATGGTATGCCAATACAGATAAACAGTTACAGGTTTGAAGCTGTGCTGCTGTTGCTCCAAGAGCGCTCAGAGCTGAGATTACTGCATTGCAGAAGCATAATACTGCAACAGTGTAGAAAGAAAACATATCACTATCAGTTCAAATAAGTCCTCTGTGTGGAGGAATAATTTTAGTCATTTTTCAAGTGATGTTATCTCCCAGGCTCTCTCATCTCTTACAGGAAAGCAGGATGAAATGTTGAGATATGTAGCTCCCAGACCACAAATTTGAAAAATTGACAGCTGTGCTGCCTATCTGCTCAGAACAGAGGAACTGCTGGGTGGGCAGAATTCACAGGTCCCTCTTTGGTCTGTTTTTGATCAAAACTCCTTTTAAGACAGCATGTTTTGGACAAGCAGAAACAGCAGGAACTTTGGGGTTTGGTCCTGTGACATGCAAGTGCTTTGGAAATGCTATGTGTTTTATTAGGAACCTGTGAGATTATGGGAAAGGGCAATAAAAAGTCACCAAAAGCTTAGATGCAATACACAGAGAACAAAACAATTCAAGCTTCTGAGACATTTGGAGACTGATTTTAAATTTGGAGTTGGGTTTTGAAAACCTAAGGATATTTGGGGACATTTTAGGTCACTAGAGTATTTTTTTTCCTTCTTCTTCTCTCCTTGTTCCTTTTGCTTTTGCAACAGCCCAGCTTTGGTGGCAGATGGCTAGAAACAATACAACTGGAGATGATGATAATAGGGTAACATACTCATGTATGAAGCAATGAGACCTTGGAGTGCAGGTGCACCCACAGCATGATTCCTTATTTTGCTACAGCCAAAATCTAGACTCTTATCAATATCACTGCAGACATTTGTCCTCCTACCTGGTCCCCACTGGAAGAAAACTTGACCATGTATGAGTCTGAGAACTAAGATTATTTTGATAAATATATGTTGAGAAAATGACTGGTGATGCTTGGCTCTTTTTGCATGCTTGCATGCATAGCAAAGTCCTTTTGTATTGAGGCTTTACTCTGTTTTTCAGGTATCTTCTTCATTGATACCAATGCAGACTTTAAAATGCTGGGAAACTAAAATTAGCATCCTCCACTAGTTGTGTTTGCTTGGTTTGATAGCCCTATACTGTGGATGAGTAGTGATGCTGAGGCATCTTTTCTCCTGAATAAAGAGCTGCATGAAACAGTGTGGTCAACAACAAATGATCATCAGTTCTATGCAGGTAGAACCTCCAAGTCTGTATGAACTTTGTAAGAACTTACAAATTTGGAGGTTTTACCTATATGTATATATACGTATACATATATATGTGTTTATATATGTATGAAGTATTGTATATACATATAAGTACATGTATCGTGGTTCATATTCCAAAAAGCTCAGTGTTTAGCTCAAATGTTCTAACATAAACTTTGAATTTACTCTTCCTGGTTATTTAAAAGAGTGATTCATCATTTTTGTTTTTAGTGAGATTCAGTAAAAACAAAAAGAACAAAAAAAAGTTTTCAGTGTCATGAAGCATTTATCATAAATTATGCATAACTATTTACTTTTATTAGCTCTAGCTATATTCCTGTCAATTCTATTGAAAGGCTTTACAGTTGTGTTTGCTGGGAATTTGTAGAAGCACCTGGCTTGTTAATGCCACACTTTTTTTTTTTTGTATAACTCTATCCTTTTTGTTTCAGTTCCAGTAATCCCAGCTGTTCTGATCATTCTGTAAACAAGGATTGCAAAATCCAGTGCTCATTAATAGAGATCACACAAGTAACAAAACTGATCTTAACCTTTCCTAAAGTTTTGGACCAAACTGGATCTGAATTTCATAGAATCATAGAATCACAGAATATCCCGAGTTGGAAGGGACCCATAAGGATCATCGAGTCCAACTCCTGGCACTGCACAGGTCTACCCAAAATTTTAGACCATGTGACTAAGTGCACAGTCCAAACGCCTCTTAAATTCAGACAGGCTTGGTGCAGTGACTACTTCACTGGGGAGCCTGTTCCAGTGTGCAACCACCCTCTCAGTGAAGAACCTCTTCCTGATGTCTAGCCTAAACCTCCCCTGCCTCAGCTTGACACCATTGCCGCGGGTTCTATCACTGGTGATTAAGGAGAATAGGTCGGCGCCTGGCCCTCCACTCCCCCTCGCAAGGAAGTTGTAGACTGCGATGAGGTCTCCCCTCAGCCTCCTCTTCTCCAGGCTGAACAGGCCAAGTGACCTCAGCCGCTCCTCATACGTCTTCCCCTCCAGGCCCTTCACCATCTTCGTCGCCCTCCTCTGGACACTCTCCAGCAGTTTTACATCCTTTTTGTACTGTGGTGCCCAGAACTGCACACAGTACTCAAGGTGAGGCCGCACCAGCGCAGAGTAGAGCGGGACAATCACTTCCCTCGACCGGCTAGCAATGCCGTGCTTGATGCACCCCAGGATACGGTTGGCCCTCCTGGCTGCCAGGGCACACTGCTGGCTCATATTCAACTTGCTGTCAACCACAACCCCCAGATCCCTCTCTGCGGGGCTGCTCTCCAGCGTCTCATTGCCCAGTCTGTACGTATAGCCAGGGTTGCCCCGTCCCAGGTGCAGGACGCGGCACTTGCTCGTATTAAATTTCATGCGGTTGGTGATTGCCCAGCTCTCCAATCTGTCCAGATCTCTCTGCAAGGCCTTTCCACCCTCAGCCGAGTCTACAACTCCTCCCAGTTTGGTGTCATCGGCAAATTTGCTCAAAACTCCTTCTAGTCCAACATCCAAGTCATTTATAAAAACATTGAAGAGGACTGGCCCTAAAATGGAGCCTTGAGGGACCCCGCTAGTGACCATCCGCCAGCCTGATGTGGCCCCATTTACCACAACCCTTTGAGCCCTGCCCATCAGCCAATTGCTCACCCATCGTATGATGTTTTTGTCTAGCTCATAAGAATCAAGAGAGAGAGAATATAAATAGGTAAGGAATAACTAGGGTTCTCACCAGCTCTGTTCAAAAAGTATTCTAAGTGACTGTGGGTTTTGGTTCTATCCAACTACATTCTGGAATTAAGAGTTTTGAATTCTGAGGGTTGAACTGAAAACATAATGGAAAGCTTGTGAGAAATTTGGTATGTAAAAGAGAAATTCTTCTTCACTAATTTTTCTCTGCTGGGAGGTGGAGAAGAGGAAGAAGAAACTAAAACCTACAAAATGATCATGCAATGCTTCAGAAGACAATTTCAATCCTGGCTTTAATAAAACCCTTTTAAAATTTTTGCTTTGGTTTCAGGGAATCTCTTCCTATTTTTACATCTCTACGTTAATCTAGACTTTGATCTCTATTCCCCTGAAGAAGTCCGGATAATGCTATACAGTTATTCAATTTTCAGGTTTTAAGTTGCAGTAGTTAACTCCAAAATGAGGTGAACAGTGCTGAATTGCCAGCTTCATTCTGCAGAATCTCCTTCATTAACAAATCTGAAAACAGCCTGACAGAACTGACTGCAGTTAATTGTAATGTCAGAGTATAATCCAGGCTGGCCTCAACTCCAGCTTACTGCTCAAAGCCAGGTCAGATCTGAGGTCAGTTCTGGTTGCTCAGGCATATGGTCTTGAAAACCTCCAGGTATGGAGACTACACATTATAGTTTAGGAAGGGAGAGGTATCTTAACCTGTTGAGCAGACACTGCCTTTAAATCAGTGGAGTGGTACACAGTGGTATTTTTGTTTTAGTATTGTTATTATTCTTCATTTTCCTCTGGTGAGGCCTGTATTGTGTGTAATGCACTTGAGAGAAAACCACTAAGGGAATGAAGCTTGGAAATAACCTCTTCAAATGCTGTGATAAGCATGGGGCAAGAAGGGTGTTGGTGAGTGCAGACATGTTTGAGCCATCTGCTGCTGCCCAGACCTACTGCAGGTCTGGGGTAGCCAGAGGGCAAGCAGGGAAAGGGCCCGGTCCCAAGGACTGCAGTGTCTCACCATGGCCCTTCTGGCTTTCACTCCAGTGTGGGTTGAACAAGTCTTCGTACTGCTCCTGTAAGTGTTTGCAGCTCCTCACTGTTTCCCCAAATATAAGAAATGTTAAAAGTGATTACTCTGGGGCATAATAATGAACTGTTTGAAATCTTCCCTGTGACGTGTTTGATTTCTTCTTTAATCAAAGCTGGATTCATAAGTTGATAATTGCTGTGAAACCTGGATCATACAATCGCATCAGCTCTAGCTTTTGCTTAAAAATAAGTGTGTTTCTTGAAAACAGTGATAAAATATTCCCAGCATGATTTAATCTATCCTGGCTTTATTCAGGACTGAAGTTTTAACACTTTTGGATTCAAATGCCAACATGAATGCCTTGTCTCTCACTATATTTTGCTTCCACTTTTTTTTTTTTTTTTTTAATGTGACCTATGGAGCTGAGCAAATACAAAAGTGACAGCTAGCTTTTTAGGCAAATATTTGAACAGGGCAATGAATAATCTAAAAAGACAAATTTCTTAGACATTCTGCTTTTGGTGTAATTTGAAAATTTGTGATCTTTTATTGCCAGCTTGAACTGAATCATCTGAATTTTTTCTGATGTTTTCTGGCAAATAGGCATCTGAAAATTTTTTGTTGTTTTGGTTTTTCTCTTGACACTTTTGGATTTTCATAGATGAGGAATCTTGTTCCATAACAAGGTAGGATACCACCCAGTTTGAGAGTGATGAGATACTGTTCTTGGGTTACATCTACTGCATCCATATTGAGCATACTCCACTCTGTACAGTTTTAAGACTGGCCCAGAAAGCGATAAGTTCTAGGTCAATCCACATCCTTACACAAAATGCTTTGCAGGAAAGCTGGGGAGAGACCAGCTGATGTGTTCAACCATGTATTATGCTGCCAAAGAGTCTATTAGCAGCATTCTGGCTCTCTAGATGTCCTCAAGCACATGGTCTTTCCATGGTTCCAGGAAAAAATTCAGATCAAGCATTTGATTTTTGCTCCCACATTTGTTGTCTGGATGGAAAGTAAGCTTGTCCCCACAAACAGCCCTTGCAGACCACTCAAACAGTGATATAGACATTTCCATATAGTGCCCAGATAGTTTTTGGAAAAGCTTAGAGGGGATTCATTCATACAATGAATAAATGCATTAGACAACACTGTAGTTTCTGCCCAAAAACAGACACAGCTGTGGCTTTCATTCAGCAGTTTCTGGCAGACACCGCAGTATACCATAAATTGTTATTCAATAGAGAAGAATTTGGCATATGAATTAAGGTGAGCAATTTTATAGCATTATCCAGAATGGATTTCCTAGTGTATGACATACTCCCTTAGGAATGTTCCCAAAAAGGCTGCTGCAATTTTTCCCTTAGTAAATTTTCTGTGGTAGGGTCTGTTCATTTTCAGAGATTTTTATCTTCACAAGCAACTTCAAAACCCTATAAAAATCTAGTTGTTTACATAGATAATACTCTGGAACGGTCCAAATTTTACTGAGAGATTAATTTGCATTTAGATTGTGCCTTTCCAATAGCTCTGAAACACATTACAAATACAAATTAGGGTTCACATCATGGCTGTAGAAACCTCTATTGCAATCTTTTGGTGTAGATAAAATTAGTGATGTCATGACCTGAGAGACCTTACTTCCAAGCCAACGTGCCCTGCAAGTCGCGCAGTAGAAATTCTGTCTCTTCTAAAACAAAAGTCATTGTGGTTGATCAAAACGAATTGTTTTTGCAGTATGTTGCTCTGGTGGCCATTTTGTTGAAAAGTTGACATTATTTGTGGTGCCAGCAAATACAAAGCTATTGTAACTGACTGTGAGCCCTTTCTGTATTCGTAATTTAACATGAGGAGACGCTGTTTAAGTGATAACTTATAGCTAATATTTTCCACATTGTTATTCATTTTATCACTAAAACAGTGTTAAGGCACTGCCTGTAGTAATATTCCAAGACTTTTTTTTTTAGCACTTTTTCTTTGGAATACAGTGTATACAATGCAACACATTGCAATGAGGAACCATTACTACTGTGGTCTCACTTGGGGAACTGCATTTATAAGGCTGTAAAAAGGTGATACAGAACAAGTTATCTGATAACTAATGGAGCATCTGAGAAACAAACAAACAAAAAAAGCTTTGTATTTTCCTGGCTTCAGCAAGATGAGAAATAGTAACACTGAAGAAAACTGGTTCTTGTCATACTCCTACATTACCTGAAAGAAGAAATATGCAATATTTATAAAGCTTTGGAGAGTCTTTATATAATTCATAAGAGCTTTTATAATTTCATGTGCATATTGGGCCTAAGTCAGCTTTGGTGTGTTCCCAGTGCCTGCTCAACATGGCCCAAGCCATATGATACGCTCTCAGGCAAGTGGGAGATCTGGAAAAACAGTAGATGAAAAATATGCTTGGAAGAGCTTGGTTGCTCTTTGATTGTATACTATTTTAATTTCTTCTCACCCTTTCTCCTCCCCTTATTTCAGTAGCTCCTTCAGGGATACCTTGTAGTCATATTTACTTAATGTTTGGAAAGGGGTTTATACTTGTACTGACCGGAATCGCCAAGTAGAGAGATGGTCAGTGCAAGGTCATGGCATATTTTCAGCTATGCAGCATACCTGGACTACACCAGTAGAAAAAACCTGCCACACACGTGTTAGTGAAAGCCAGTTCTTCAGCATAATTACTGTTATGGTGGGTCAGTGCAAAGATGTAGTGAGACTAGTGTCCTCTCCCTGATGATGGCCAGTACCAGGTGCCCAGGGAAGAATACACTGGTAGGACAGTTAAGCAGCAACACTTTCCTGTATTTTATTTTCACAGCTTCTGAAAAACTGTGATTATAGTCCTTCTTGAGCTGGAGGCTCCGTTAGTGTTGTGTTCAAGTGTCTTTGATGGACTTCTCTGCATATATTTCTGATTGCTTTTGGGCCCCTTTTGTTTTCAGTCCCCATAATACTACGTTGCAAAGAGTTCTGCAATTTTGTCATCTGCTGTGTGAAAAAGGACTTTTAGCAGCTGGTGTTAAATCTCTTGTCTGATGGCATCATGTGAAGTTTAACATTTCACTGTTCACATTCTCCATGCCCTTCAGAAATTGAAGATTTCTATCATGTCTGTCACTTCTTGTTTCTTTTCCAGCCTGAGGAGATCTGGCTAACTTCATTTTTCCCCTCATGGAGAAATTACTCTACAATTCCCCCTATCCTATTGCCTTTTTCTTTACTTTTTTTTGTTCTAATATATCTCCTTTCAGTGACCAGCTCTGCCCATGTCATTCAAGCAACAGACCCATCACAGATTTATACCACTATAAACACAATGATAGCGATGTTTTATTTTCTAATTTCTCTATTTTTTTCCTATAAGTTTGGTAGCTTCTAATATGTTAATTTTCTTAAAGGTCTGCTTTTGTTATATATTCCCAATTTCCTAGATCTATCTTAAATAATAATTGACATAGTGTTTACCATTCTCCCTATATAGTTATGTTTATTCTAACTGGTGTATGTTACTCTACATTTAATGGTGTGAATTACTACCTGACATCTTATTGTCCAGTCATACAGAGATCTTTTTGTAACTCTTTGCAGTACATTTCAATTTATATGATTCAGAGAAATTTTATGTTATGAATAACCTTTACTTGCTATTCAACCTCTGTTACAGATCTGTTATGGATAGGTTGAGAAAAGGAGTTCATGGCAGATCCTTCTCCTCTGAGAGCTGTCTGTTTGTTTCAGCTCTTTCTTTCTTTTCTTTCTTTCTTTTCTTTCTTTCTTTTCTTTCTTTCTTTTCTTTCTTTCTTTTCTTTCTTTCTTTTCTTTTCTTTCTTTTCCTTTCTTTCTTTTCCTTTCTTTCTTTCTTTCTTTCTTTCTTTCTTTCTTTCTTTCTTTCTCTCTTTCTTTCTCTTTCTTTCTCTCTTTCTTTCTCTCTTTCTCTCTTTCTCTCTTTCTCTCTTTCTCTCTTTCTCTCTTTCTTTCTCTCTTTCTTTCTCTCTTTCTCTCTTTCTTTCTTTCTTGGTATATCTGCTATGAAAGTTCCAAGCTATCTGCCTGACATAGAAACCTAACTAATGGTCTAGAGTATTTCCTTGCTCCTGAGACCTGTTCAATAAGTTTTGTCATCTGTGCAGCCTTCCATTTCTCTAGTCTGGAAGTCTTCAGAAGCCATTGAAGTGATAAATGGCTTACTTAGGATTTTGTACATTGGTTCCTCTAGGACTGCTGGTAAAGTGGCATCTGGTGTTGGAGACTAGCTGCTGCTTTATTTACCCAATTTTTGGCACTTCAGTTAGAGATTTCAAACTTGTTTCATGCAAAAAAAATTCTCTGAGCTTTTTCATTATAAACACCAACACAAATTATTAATTCAGCTTTTCTGATACAGTCTTATCTTCTTTGAACTCTCCTTTTACACCTCTGTCATTTATTAGTAACACAGACTCTGACAAAGCTCTGCTACTTTTGCGTTTGCAAGACTTTTGTGATTAATTGAGATGCCTGTGGCAAGATGTTCTTCAAAATGTTTTCTGATTTATTATGTTTTTGCATTTAACATACAAACTTCTGTACTATGTTCTTCACTTGGACATAACCTCTACTTGTCAATAATGTCTTTCTATTTGTAAGAGCTTTCTTTAGTTTGACATTTACCAATGCTAGTTTTATTTATTTTTTTGTTCCCATTTGAAACTTTTAAAGAGGGGGTACACATTTACTCTGAAACCCTAGTAAAATATTTTAGATGGTCTCCTAGCTGACTTCAGCTGCTTTAACCTTTTAGAAATGTATCTTGTTTTCCTTTAACTAACCTCTCTTAATTTTATGTAGTTTCTTAAGTGATACTACAGTGGATTTTTTTTCCCTTATTCTTACAAGGTTCTTGAATTTGAGTATGTTGTGATAAATTTTGAGCCAAGTTCTGTGGATTGCTTAGATATGGGGCAAGAAATGCTTTTTCTTCTGTCAGGTCTTTGACTGGTTGCTTCATGAGGCAGCCATTTATACTGTGTAAAAATAAACAATTGATTAGCTTTTTGCCTCACAACCCATTGTGTCATTCCTTTGGTTTGCATGGGAGTAACCAAAGTCTCTTGTGATTATTGCCATGGGTTTCCCCTCATAGCTCTTGTAACGCACCTTAGGTGCCTGGGACATTCTTTTAATCCAGAGGATTCTGTGGCTGAGGCATCCACTTTTTTATTTGCCTATGGCCTGATTCCAAGTTTACTTTATTTCATTCTTCAGTCAGCACAACAACATCGGTCACATTTGGGTGATTTGTGTCCTGATCCCACTTATTTATCATCTTTCAGTTAAAATTTGGAGGTGATTTGGAAGTGATTTTAGTCTAGGTCTGGTTTCCTAATTTCATACATTGAGGTTAGATGAGTCTTTGTTTACTAAGACTGTTTTTCATGGTTTCTTCCCTGGATTTCACTGCTTTTATCCCATACCTTCTTGTAGTGTGCTTTGGCAGAGGATATTACAGTGGTCTGCAATTATTATGTGAACCTTAAAGAGATCTAGTTAATCAGGGGAGGAGCTGCAGCTAGCTTGAGAAGGGAAGGCAAAGAAAGAGATACTACTTGGAAGGAAGAAAAGGGGAAGAAGTTTATCATCTGCCCTCCCACCTTCTCCAATCATCCTTTGGCCATGAGCTGAATTCCCAGGACTCAGAGCAGAAGAAGCCTGTGCAAATCACAAGAGAAGAAAGGACTGGAATGGTCTGTGTTGAAAAGTGTTGCTTACTTAATGGTTTGATGTGGTTTTAATCCCATGCCCTGAAAGCATAAGGAGCTCCATGGACTGGTTTGTCTATGTTTTTAGAGAGTGAGAAAATCTGAATGCCTCAGTGGGGGATAGCAGCCATGAGAGGGCATAGCAGCCTGGGAAAACCACTAGTTACAGCATATTCCTAAAAACATTTTTTTCCTCCCTTTAGGACCAAATAGGGCAATTGTTTCTGACTAAAGAAAGCTGCTCTGAAAAAAATTTGATGGCATATTTTATCCTATGGAGCATTAATTCACTGAAATGACTGTGATCTACCAGGGTATATCAAGTGGTAGTGGGCTCCTGGGTTCCTTTTTGCCAAGTTAACCTCCTGGCTTCCTAAATGGCCACCTGCCTGATGATAAGAAACCAAACATCTCCAGAAAAGACAGAGCTTCTGTTTCCAGGGATGAGCAGCTTCATGGTTTTAATGATCTATTTCTCCCTTATACCTGCTTCTCCCTGGTCAGCCTGGAAACAAAAGTCTCAGGCTTCCTAAGATGCAGTGCTCCTTAACCCACTTCTGGCAGCTCAAGAAAACTTGGAATTATTTAGAAAACTATCATGGGATTCCTCTTCCCTAGAGGGCTTCAGCATTTCATTTTCTTGTTCCATTGTCAAGCCAAGATTTCAAGAAAGTTTTTGTAATTTCCCATTGAATAGAAATTTTGGGTCCAGCACCCCTCATAGCGAGCTCTGCTGAGGACTGAAGAGAGAAACATGCTGGTTGACATATTTGAGGAAGGCTGCTAGGATGTAAAGAGAAGCGTTGTATCTGAAATCAGTGTAATATAGATAATGGTAGGCCTATCAAATTCGTATGTACCACTACTGTTGCTACAGATCATTATGTTAGGATAGTGAAACAGCCAAAACTGGGAAAGATTGAGGGTTTTGCGTTTATATTGTTCGTTTCCCACTTTTCATCCACATTGATGACCTACAGCGCTGAAGATCTGCCCATTTGAGGGGAATATATTATATGTCATGAAAAAGAAACACATAAAGGAGACATTTATTCTCAATTACTTTCTCACACAGATTAAAAGGTACTGCCATCTGCCTTGAGCAACCCCCCCCTTCCCAGCACAACACATGACATAAGCATGCGCACAGGCTACAGAATTGGAGCAGTCGCAACAAGCATGTTTTATTCCATGATCCCACAAGGTTATCTTATGATTGCAAAGCCTCTTAACTTTGTTTCAAAGTTTGTTATAAACTGGACTTTTAAATGCATGAGGGTTTTCATTAAGTCACTAGACTAGCTTACACTGTCATTAGAAGTCAGTGCTAATATCTGTGCATTACAGCAGATGCAGTAGTAATCTTTCCTCTGTTGGCTACTTCTTAGCTGAAATGTGCTGATATTGGAAAAACATTGACACAAATTAGCAAAAACTGAGTCTGAAAAATTTAATTCTTTGTTCTATTCATATTTTCTTTTTTCCTTTTCTTTGGTATTCATGTAGATGTGGCATTGTAAGGTATATGAAAAAACATCTGACCTGGAGGTATAACATCAATTTGAATTGATGCTTCAATCAATGACTGCACAGTATTTTGTCTGTGTTAAAAATAATCCCTGAACTTCGTATGATTGGAAAATTTTGAGGAAGAAACAGGTCTGCAATCTGCAACTCTGACAGGAAGTGTGAATGCACTGAGAAAACTTGTGTTTGCAAAAAGCACATTTAATTCACGTTTTTTTCTTCCTTTGATCTTTCTACCTCTCTCCAATTGTGCAATTCCATAATTTCCAATGATAATGATAAACTCATAGAAGGGGTTACATTGTGGGTAAAATTACACTTCCTGTTATTTCAGAGTTTGAGCTATTTCTACTAGAAATATTAATATATTAAAATCAAGGTGTGTGCGATGGTTTTACAATGTCTTGGATCTACTTTCCATTTGATATTAGCTGAGCTATGAGAGAGTTAACAGAAACTTGAAATAAATGTGTATTTTAAAGGTGCTCTTTGCTCTCACAGCACTTTTTTTTTTTTTTTTTTAAGGTATGTGTGTCAGATCCTTTCAGTACTTTTTAAAAATAAAACACATTCATCCTGAGCAGTGGAGAAGTTGTTTTAGAGATGTTCGTAGACATGCTATGGTCAGGCAGGTGTTAAAGGCATTCTTAAATTATAACCATAGGATTAGTAATTTCCTATTAACAAAGTTCCAATTACCAAAATAAATTTTTTAAAGGAATACTTGATTCTTTTTAGTGAGCAGAGGTCTCTATTAATAAATAAAGGACCATATTTTCTGTTTCATCACCATGCAAAAAGCAAGATTTACATTTTCATGGCATATTTTACTTCTGAAGGTTAGTCTGACAAGCCTCTCCTTCTCTAATTCTTCTTGTGATAAACCTGTCTTTTAACATGAACTCTTCAGCTCTTAAAACAACGAAGTGGCGATTCTTCTGCAGGTCACTGTGGTCACAGGCAGCCAGGCTCAGAGAGTCAGTAGTATAAGCCCTGGCAAGCTAGCAGTCACTGTTGTGAACTGAATGGAGATCTTCCAGCGTTCAGTAATAATATTTACATATTCATTATTATTACCGTTTTTCTCTTATGAGGGTTAATCTGGGCAAATAGCATGCAGGAATTATTTTTAATGGGTTTTACCCCTTCTGCTCCCCACTTCTTTTTGGCCTCAATGTTGTCAATGCATTTTAGTTCCGTTCTTTAAAAATATGTTTGCTATTATAAGTTAATTGTGGAAAAATGTACATTCTTAAGAGATTATGTAAAATATGAAAACCAAAATGTTTTTATTCTGCTGTGAATTAAAGGTACGCTTCCATTCTGTGATCATTTCACTCATGAAATCAGCAGTTGGTATAAGCAATTGCTATCACAAATCCGAGTTTAATTTTCTGGTTGCACTCCATTTTCCTGCTGTTTCACACAAAGTACATGTATAAAATGAACTCAGAAAGTATAGGAATGCTATTGAGGAGAACAAGTTGGATTAATATTTGAATCTGTTATTGAAAACTTCGGGTCACTTCAAGTTGTGATAGTGTGTGGGGTAAGATGGCTAATGACATCTTTCTCTGGTATCAGTCCCTTCCTGCCCTTGGTTTGCTTTTTCTGGTTAAGAAGAGAAACAGTGAATTTCAGAATGGAGACCGTCTGACTGGATCTAAGAGACTACTGTAACTCTGTGAAGAACAGCGGTACCAGACGGGACCTTTGTCTGTGTCACCCAGTGCTGTCTCTATCACTGACAATAAGCAGGAACACTAGGATGAGTAGGCATGGGGCAAATATTTTTAATATTACCTCCCCACCACCAAATCTGATCCCAGCCTCTATTTCCAGCTCAGGGTCTTACTGATCCTGTCATGATTTGTCTGTTCAGTAGTGCTGTATGGATCTTTTTGGCCCCTTCTTCCCATGAACTTGTGCAAACTTGCATTCACAACATCCTTCAACAATGACAGCCTTACCACTGTTTGCATGAAAAGCCATCTCCTTCTGTCTGTTTGAACTTGGTTCCTACTAGCTTCCTCTGAGCACGTGTTGCTTGTGCTTGTGGACAGAGTGGACCGCACGTCTGCCCCCACCCTCTCCAGACCCTTTGTGATTTTGTAGTTCTTGGCTGGAGACGCTCTAAGTCCTCCCTCTTCCAGAGCAAAGAGGCTCAGACTCCTCACTTCTTCATCATATGGAAGCCCTTCAACATCCCTTGTCAGCTTCCCTACACCGCTCTGAACAGTTTCCAATTTAAATTGTGTTCCCCTCCTCTCCAAAATGATGGCAGACAATTTGAAAGGTATGTGTGAACCACGGCTTGATACAACTGCACCAAAATAATTTTGCTTTGTTCTCTTTTCTTTTTCTGATTATTCTTGACATTTTCACTTTGCTTTTATGGAAACATCTATCATAACACCAAGGTCTTGCTCGAGTGGTAACTGTTAGCTCAGAAACCTTCGCTGTCTATGCAGAGCTAGGGTTGTTTTTCACCACATGCATCACTTTATGTTTATACACAATGAATTTCAGCTGCTGTTTTATTGCCCAGCCGTTCAGTCTCATCGGGCCCTTCTGTAATTCTTCACAGTCTGCTCACGTTCTTACTCTTCTGCATAACTTAGTGTCATCAGCAGTCTTTACCTCATGCCTTATCCATTTTTCTAATATCGCCTGAATATATTAAATAGCTCATTTCTCAGCACCAGTGCCAGTAAAACTGAACCGGTGACCTTCCTCTGTTGTGAAAACTGGCTACTCATACCCTGTTTCCTATTTTCAGTTAATTTATTCATGCAAGGACTCTTCTTATCTTATAGTCAGTTTCCTTTGTCATCCTTAGCTAAAAGACTGTAGAAATCTTGGTCTGTAGATTCCCTTCCGTGAACCTGAATGTTACCTCCGGAGAGTCCATCTGTTGCTTGTGCCACTGATACTCAGGCAGATCACCACTGCATGCTCTTTTCCCATGCTTCCTCAGACCATGTCCAGGTTTCTGGTGAAATCAACCACCTTTCTGCTTGTAATGCAAGCTCCCCTGTGGCCCTCTCCAGGGTCACGCACCCCGTTGTTTATTTGCCTGATGATTGAATCTTCCATTGCTACAACCTGCTTCTTCCTATCTGGTCTTTGATCTTCCCCTCACTTCAACTTCCTCTGAAGAAATCTGTCCTTGGACGTAAGAATGTAGCTTCCAGGAATTTTCTGCTTGGTGAAGCTTTGTTTTGAAGTGGGAGAGGAAGGCTTCTTCTGTCGCTTCCTCTTGAGACCCTTCCCAAGGGCCAGGTGCTGCTTGTGAGCATGCACTGAGCTGTCACTGCAAGGGCTGGCAGCATGCGAGCTGAGGTATGCTGCTTTGCAGGCATATGTTGACGAGAGGGATAAAGACTTATGGAGAATTTGTTATAAAAGTATAAGATAAAAGGATAAAAACTTATCTACAGACTTGGGTATTTCATGCTTCCATGTATTTCTCCTGGACCCAGCTTCTCTGGCTAGAAGGAAATTCCTCCCATATTTTGTATAGGAGACTTTTAAAGGCTATGGTTCTCCATTTGTACCCATAGTCCGCTAATTTTCAGCCAGCTGTAGCAACACTTCAATTCTGTATACTCCAATGTGAGTGACCTCTGAAACACAAAGGGCTGGGATATACATTGCCATTCAGAAGAAACCTGCTTGCTTCCAGGTACAAAAAGAACAAGCAACTTAAGAACGGTAGCCTTTTCTTCCCTTCCCTTTCTGCACTAAATTTCCAAGGAGAACCTGATGGCATTGCTTCATCAGGGTTGGCTGAAATATGTGCTGTAAATAATCTCATTGATTCTTAGCACAGTGTATAGAATTTTTTGGAGCAGTTAAGAACAAATTGGTTATTAAAATAATACCTGGAATAGCTTAGTTTTCTTTTTTTTTTTTTTTTCTAGAGCAAATTCGTCACTTTTATGTTTGTGTGTCTGATCAATATATATTACTGAGCAAACTTATGAAAGCCTAAGCGATGCTGGCTAGTAGCTGGCGGCTGTGTACCATTGGCCGAGACTTCTGCTGGTCTGCAACAGTGGTGATTTACAGCTTAGTTTAGACCTCTGGCATAATCTGTCTAGGAAATAAAAACTAGAAATCAAATAAGAAAATTGAGGAAATGTTTTTAATGTAATGATTTAATTATTCAGCACGTGAGAGTACAATTTGCAGTGAAATAGCTTTGAAATGATAAATCTCTGAATGTTCTCTGATGCCCTGTGCAGGAGGTGGGAAAGAAGAAGGAGGGCAGCCAGGCAGTTTGAAAAGAAGCACGCATGCATGCTTCGTTGTCAACAAAGATACTCTGAGAGTTAAATATCTGAGATCCAGTTCAACTGTTCTTGACTTAACAGGAAGCAACTGTTTCTGATGAAGGCTGGAATAAAATCTAAATCATACCCAGACACAGCTCTGAGCACTGAGAGGACAGCCTCCGAGACCTTTTTCCCTAACGTGCTGCCTCATGCTGACGAGTGGCTGTGATTGTCAGTGCCCTTCATGGTTTGGAGAGCAGCTATCAGTGGCTGCTCACTCTTTTTTGAGCACGCTCCAGGCTTTTGGAGTCTTAGTGAACTGAGACCTGGCAAACATAGGGTTTTCCATGTTTTTCTTTTTTCTTTTTCTTTTTTTTTTTATGTTTTTCTTTTTCTTTTCTA
>VXAA01003243.1:391357-521739 GCA_013399115.1 Anseranas semipalmata
TTTTTTTTTTTTTTGAGTGGGGGTGGGGAGTAACAGTGGGGCAAGCTTTGCAAGAAGGTCTCTTTGTGCAAGGCCTGGCTTAAGACCCTACATACTCAACTGTGCTGTGGATTTTACCGGTGGGAAGGAGCAGGGAATGGCTTGAGATCTTTCCCTTCTAAGAAAAGAAAAGAGGAAAAACAAAACAAAACAAAATGCTGGGGGAAGAAGCTGCTGGCCAGGTGCCACCCTGAATGGCCTTGTTCTCCAGCTCTCTGGACCTAATTAAGCAAATCCCTTTCTACAGGCAATGGCAAAGTCTAATGGCAGCAAACAGAAGATAGTTAACACATGGGACATGCCTGTGATGTGGCTTTCTGGAATGAGAGATTGCAGTCGCGGGAGGAGGAGAGAAAGGATGAGAAGGAGTAAGGGGAGCGGAGGGAAGGAGGTCCCTCCACAGAGACAAAAGTGGCAGACACAGGAAGGAGTTTTGTTTCCTTGCAGGAACGTTGGGAAGAGCTGGAGAGAGTTCGATTTCAAAGTCCAACAATGAAGCTATGGCATTTGTTTCCAATTCAGCAGGAATGAGTGTATGGTTTGAACAATTCTTTCGAGGTTCCTGGCAAGGGAAATATAACTCTTCTCAGCTGGCTGTTTTAGGAGATCAAATGACACAAAAAAATTCACTCAAAGCCTAGGGTATCCTTCTGGCAGCCAGAGACCATGCACATCTTCACAGATTCATTATTTGCTCTAATGTGGACCAAGAGCTGCGTGCTGTGTAGAAAACTGCTTGCTTACAAAACAATCTTATTACTGCCAGATGTTGGCCCTCTGCCTGCTTTTACATAATTCAGGCTTTTCTTTGCTCAAGATGTTACAATTTAAAGGTGCTTTAGAAGTTTTATTTTAAAAGCCTTGATAACGCTTTTATCCTTATTCTTTTTTCCCCTTGCTCAGAGTGGCTCTTCCGCCACCACATGCTGCAATCTGGTGTATGTGGTATATGTTAATGTATATAACCAAGAACAGCAAAACTGTTTCTTAGCTCTACCTCTGGGCTGATTGAAACAAGAATAAAAATATCCCTAAGGCCATGCTGTCTGCATCCTGGTGACTCATATACCAAATACAATGTGCAACGTTGCCTCAAATGCTGTCCTATATATATATAGTGTGTGTATATATATCTATATTTTTTATGTTTATATATATTTTATTAGAGATTTAGGTGAGGGATTATTGTAAGTGTCCAAGGACTAATAATAGAGGCTTAAGCCAGGTGAGTGATATGCCTTTCTAAGCAAATTTCTCCATGCAGCTTCTGCAGCTTTGCTGTCACAGACTTCATCCTTCATCCTTCATCCTTCATCCTTCATCCACAGGTCAAAGAACTACTAAAGAAACATCATAATAATCCTGTGGCATGTTCCTTATTGACTTTGCAGTGGTTAACCAAAGCACCAATGAGTAATAATTATGAGATTATCTTAGCAGGTTACCGGCAGAGTTGGAAATTGGGTGCTTCAGTTCTGCCTCTGAGCTTTTTGCTTTACTTGCTTCAAGGATAGGAATTGCAGCCATGGGTGGCTGCATGGCTTGGCTAATGCAGTCTGGTCATCCAAAAAGTGTGGGTCTAAGGTAGGCTGATTCTCAAGGCTCCCTTTATTGCCAGTGAGGAGGACAACTTCAGGTGCTTTGATACAGTTGTTTGTGCCTACCTAATAACTTCAGGTGCCCATTTGCCTGGAAAACAGATTATAGTTGGTCATTTCTTTTACTGTATGGTATATTTTCACTTCCTGCTCTGTAGCCAGGAAATTCAACAATGTGCAGAAAATTGTAGTAATTTGATGGAAATAATGCAAAAATCAATAGTGTATGTCTGAGATTCTCCTCTGTTTCTAGACAAACATCAGAGTAACAAAAGTTTGAAAAGTTTAACTTTAAGCTGATTATTTCACTCTGTCTTTGGACAAGCAACACTGAAAATCACAGGATAATCGTACCAGAAGTGCAGTCATGTGAGTGGGTGATGAAATGTTCTTCTCCTCCCCACCCATAACCCCTTCATATTTGGGCTTTTGAATGAACCATTCTCACTGGGAAATCAGTTCCAGTGTATTCTACCATGCGAGTTCACAATATTCCGGTGCCATTACAACACTTCAAAACAAAACAAAACCCTCATGCCTAGAATGAACACCATTGTAAGTAACAGAATAAACAAATGATGACAATAGTTGTAGGAAAAATAAAGTGATAATAAAAAGTTATTTTCATCTGGGGACTAAGATTTAGTTTATATTTTACCTACTTATCTTTTTCCTATATTTTGTTCAGTGAAGAGGATGTATTTCTCAAGACACTGGTCTAAAAACACCGTAGCGATTAGAGCAATAATAGCATTTTGGATAAATAAAATAAAACTTATTGTAGTGCCCATTATCAAGGTCCCTGAAGGCCAGTTTGTGGGCTAGGTTACCAGTAAGGACTATACACACAATTCATTTCTCAGCATTTCTCTCTCCTGTATATGAAAGCGTAATTTTTATCTCTATTGCAGTCTCATCTGTAACATAAAAGTTTAAAATGTTTCTCCCACTTCAGAGTCTGACTTCACGGGCCAATATTAATTATGTGCTGTGCTGGGACTTGTATGATCATATGTTGCCCTTTATTTGCCAGTTGGGGTAAAGTCTCAATGTTATTTTTCCTGGACGAGCTAGTTGGTAATAAGATCTGGTTGACATTAGGCATTTTTATCTTGTTAGATACATCAATATTTGGAAATGCATTTTGGTTTGACTTAGAATGAAAACATTGTTTTAAGACTTCATGCAAAACAAAATGTTTCAGAATATGGGGATGTATAAATAACTGAACATTTGTTTTGAAACACAAACATTTCAAAACATTAAATTTACAGCATTTTCAGAGCTTTTTTGATATTTTTTTCATAATAAATGGAAGATTTGTCTAAGAAGTCATGGCATAGTATACTAATAACATAAAAGCAAAATTCCCTTAAAATTAGATTTTTTTTCTGAAATTAAGTCATGATGTTTCTCCTTTAAAAGTATTCTCACTGAAATCAATGTATTTTTCAAAATACCTCACTTCAAAGGGAAACATTTTGAAAACATTTGGGTGAATGCAGCTGGCAAGAGCTTGTTTTCTGAGACAGATACTGCTTAGAAATACAAGAGGCAAACACAGCCTTGTTGACTAACTGCTCTCTGCTACTGAGGAACTATTGAAAGAGGCAATCTTTTTTTTCTTTCCATAAACTTTCTTATTTTTCAACAGAGAAGAAAAGACATGTTGCAGCAGGCACTAGTTTGGCTGTTGTGCTGAAAACACAAGAACAGAAAAATTAAGTCTGCCAGTCTTTCCCCCCTGGGGGCTCTCTATTCCCCAAATCTAGCTGTGCATACCAAGTGCATATGTGTGTGCATGCACCCACATGCACAGAGTGGGAATTGCAACTCCATCATGGTATCTGGAGTGTGCATTTCCCACCAGGTGGTGCTAATGGAAGAATCTCAGCCACGCTGCTAAAACTATGTCTACATATATAATTCAGACACATAATACCATTTAAGCTGGGCTGGGTACTGTCTAGCTTTGAGATTTAAACATGTTGCTTCGAGCCCATGATACTAACATTCAGACCATGTGTTGTTACAGGATGTATATCCAATATTCTCACATAAATGATAGTTGTTGGTTAGTCTGTGATGGAGAAATTGTGCAGAAAAAGCAGCCCTTATTTTCATAATTTCTTATTTTTTTCATCTGCTTCCAAGACTGTTAAACAGTTCATGACACTGCTTTCCAGAAGTATAGAGTAGCAGACTGAAGGAGGAGGGAGGCAGACAAAGAGTGCTGGGGTTTATTATTGAGCACCCATTTGACTCGAGTAGATCCTTTAGTTTTACTGCATCCCCAGTCATAACATAGATATAATAATAATTAGCCATTTATACTTCATTTGTAAGATTATGCTGATACTGTTGGGATTATTTGATGGAAGAATCTTTAGGAATGCAAAGGTTCCTCATACAGAAAAGCAATCATGTTAAAATTGCAAAAGCTTGCTTTATTTTATCATTGCAGTCAAACAAGACACTGAAACATAAGCTCATGTTCACGGGATCATTTTAAACAACATATCTGAAAAAAGTCTTTACATTTGGAATTTTCCAGAATGATCAGCATTTTCCTGCCATTGGAGCCAAAGGTGAATCTCCCATGAGTCAGGCAAATGCTGAGTGATTTTCAGCATCCCACTCCAAATACTTGCTCAATCACTTCCCAAACCACAATAGAGCTGAAAAAAAATCATGGAATTTGTTGAGGAGAAACACTTAATCAGCTTTCACACCCTAAAATCTGCTAATTAGAGTGTATTTTGTTCCCGAAGATGAAAACAGAAGATACAAATGGTGTCACTGTGAGCTATTTTTAGTGTATGTTGGTCCCTATGGTACAGGGCAAAAGCATTGCAAATACTGTTGACAGTGTCTTTTCAAAAGAGAGAAGTGGATTTTTTTCATTGGTGCTCCTAAGTAGCAAACTCCCTGTGTGACATGCAAGTAATGGGATGGATTTGAAAGCAAAGCCTGTAATTACACTAGGTTTGTCTGGACCAGCTCCTTCCAAATCAGGAAACTGTGTGGCTGGGTGCCGGATTGAGAGTCACAGGATAACACAGGTGCTCTCAGGGCACTCTTCATAGATGTCTGCTTCTTTACTATTTGTAGGCTAACAAAGAAGGAAGAGCACCTCGAATGACAGGTAAAAAGATCAATGATGAATCTTAGCAGTAGTGATCCTCTCATGCCTTATCTCTTCTTGGTGTCTTTGGAGATGGTAATGCCTTTTACAAGTACAATTTTCTCCTAAAATAGATAGATCCCCTTTGAAGCTTGGAAGAAATGATTGTGGATCATGGTGCAAGGTATAAAGACATATTGCAGGTTCAGAGATTATGAATGAGAAACTGGTTATGTGATTTTTCTACCCAAAAGCAGATGTTTACATTTTGGACATCTATAGCAAAAACTAGTCATCCACGCTCCTTTAGAGTCACTTCTGGAAATATGCTTTTTCTAGAGCACAGCCCACATTCTCTTTAGAAGTCCATCTTAGGGTGAAATGAATCATAAGTCAACAGCCTACACTGGGGCTGACGAATCCCACCCTTTCCACTGCTGGCTCCAACACATATTCCAAACATGCAGATAAAAGTCACGCATGCTGCCTCCCTCTTGGCAATGTACAAGCTCTCCCTTGCAGAGCTGCTTGCAGAGAGGAATCAGGGATGGTGAATACTCTTGGTTTGTTCTCCAGCCACTTGCTGTTGGATGTCCCTCTCACTCTTTCATACCCTGATAACTCAGGAATTTCCAGGCTATCCTGCAAATAGGTAGAATTGACAGAAAACATGTCAGTGGATGAAGACATTTCAATGTGAGTTGAAGGAAAGGTTGCCTGAGGCTGAGAGATCCTGCCCACCAAATTATGTCCTAGCTGCTGATGCTGTTTAAAGCTGATCCACTTTGATGTAGCTTTGGGGCAGCCTGGCAGGGCTGTTTGCCCTATTCACATTCCTGTGTAATCAGGGCTCCTGAAAGATTTGTCTCCCCCAGAGGAAAGCATAAATATGTAAGCAGAAGCTATCAGCGCCTGTGTGGGAGGTCCCAAAGTAATAAGAAATCACGCTGGTCCAGATGGTGTAGCCCTGAATCTGGTAACTGCAGTGGGAATATTTTCACTTTCTTTGGATAAGATTGGACTATTTTTCTCATTAAAATTTATGATATAGTGGTTCATTCCTTTTGTTTTCAAACTAAGGGGTATTTCTTTTTTTCTGAATAGATGTGTGTGTGAGAGATGTTATCCTTGTTCAACATTTAAGAGAAGACTGACTTGAGACAGATATATAGACAACCCCGTGGACCCCCATCTTCACTACCAGAACAAGGCTTTGGCATTGGTAATTGATGTAACAAACTGACTGAAGCTGAGAGAGAGGAGAAGAAACAAAAATCACAACTCCAGACTTTTTAAGTAACACCCAGACTGGTGATTTGCGATCTATTGCTCTCAGTAGGATCTGGCTCTTAGAGACGGATTGCACTGAATAACTAGCACTGCCTGCTGCTGAGGAGAAAATGACTTAATCAGGGAAGCTGCTGGTGAACTGTGACTGAAATAATGCAAGAAAATATCTTAAATTTAAGGGCTGGAGGAACCTTCTTAATCATGTAGCAAGATACTCTCCTTAAGAGAAGCAGTAGGTAATATCTTGCATCAAGATCAATAATCTCAATTTGATCTTTTCTTCATCTTTCCAGGAGACTTTCAGTATCCTGTGACTTTCTGGGATGACATGCCCATACCTCATCCAGTCAGGACTCAGCAAGGGTGCACACTAGGATCTGAGAGTGGGAAGTACTCTTGGATCCCACAGTCTAGATTTAGCTTCAGGGAAGTTTTCCTTTTCCCTTTCTTTCCTTTCTTTCCTTTCCTTCTTTCTCCTTTTGGCATCTTCTGAATTTAATTACTGCAACTTACTTATGTGGGTGCTTCTGCTTGGTATATATGACCAGGGAAAGGAATGGGATGAACTGATCTCACAACAATTTTTGAAGGAGAAAAACACATATTAGACAGCACTCTAATTTCACACTATTTGCATACAGGTGTAGTTTTGCCAGTGTCAATGGAACTGCAAGAACAGGCTTCCTCTTGCCAGTGAAAACTCTTAATAACAAGGTAGAATTAGACTGGGATGTTTTTGGCTCGGATGACACGGAGAAAACTAACAGAATGCAACAGCTGACCAAGTAGATTGCTGAGTTTCTCAGCTGCTCTGCAATGGGTGCAGGAAAACTGATGTTAGAGAACAAGACTTATTTTGAATTAATTGCAGGAGAGTTAACTGCACTTAGGATGCAGAAGAGCAACAACTTTCTAGGAAACACAGCTGGGGCTGGCTAGCTCTTAGATTTGGGTCAAGCCATGAGGTCTGGCAGTGTAGCTGTGTCTTGTATCTTGTAGCTGTGTCTGGGAGAAGTTTGCTGGTGTCAGGAATCCATTCCGTGACTCTCTTTGAAACCACCATCTTCTCATTCATTTTACTGCACCAGTCTTGAACTGGAAACTATTGTGATTTGCTATTGCAGAAGTTCCTAGAACACTGACAGCATTTTTCCCAGTGCAAGTTTAGTGTGGGCTGATAAAGCCAAGCCAGGGCAAGCAGCAAAACTGGGGAGGAATCTTCATTTGCATTTTATTTCCTTACTTACTACAAGCTGAAGAAAGAGAAAACAGTGCAAAGACCTGGATGGCAGCTGAAGTTCTGAAATAGCCCTCTAAAAACAAAACAAGAGCAACCCCACAACCCAATTTTTGCTGGATACCATCCACAGCCCTCTGATCAGCCTTATATGTTGTGGGCTATGCATCATACATGGTAAAAATATCTAGCTGTGCTTTCCTCGCTTGTGTTCCCAGACAGCTGGAGGCTGGATAATGGTATGCTATTAAATACAATAATAACTCCCAGCAGTGCCAACATACAGCCATGTGTTCTGAAGAAGAAAAATTAGAGTGCTTAAATGTTTTAAAACGTTTATCTCCTGGTGGGAAAAAAAATTATCCCTTTTAAGTAACACTGACTGTCATGTTCTCCAACTAGAATAAACAGCCAGCATCTTCTGGCACAGGATGCTGAAAGTAAATTTGATCTTTGGTGTAATAAAATTAACAAGTTAAAAGCTTATCCTGTTATTATTTCTAATAGATTAACAGCATCTTGAGCTATAGACAGTAAAGTGTGATTAAACGAACAAAAGCCCCAGTTGATACAAATGCACGGATAGAGTTTCTAGATCTAAGGTAGATTTTCTTCAAAATCTGATCTTCCACTTTTTACTTATTATTTTTTAAGTGAAACATGTTTACACTGTGTAAGCAAGGGCAATTTTATCTGTTATGTGTGCAGTTGCTGAGGAGATTCAGCCAGTGTCATTTCAGAACGTTTTGCTAAAACATCTCACAGCTGTGTCAGAGCATATTTAAGAGTCAAAACAACCACGTGATTTAAAAAAGCACATTGGAAAACTGCATTTTTCCCCACGGATTTTTTTTTCTGTCAAAAAGTCAGTCAGATTCAATTATAACCACTTAGATATTGACTAATGCTGGTAAAACTGAAATTGGTATAAAAGCACTGTTCTTTGAGGAAAAAAGATGACTTGAGCATAACTATTTTTGACTTAGACTTCAAATCCTAGATAAAAGCATAAGCTTTCAGAAGTGTATGGTGTCTTAACAACAAAAGCATTCCATATAATTAAAAGATTGCTATATACAAAGCAACTTTTCATAATTTTCCCTGTTTTTTTTTTCTGTAACAAAAAACAAAACAAAAACAACAACAAAAACCAAAGTTAAATCTCTTTGAAAATCTAAGAAATTACTCCTGTCTTTGTTGACACGTCTTACCCCAAGTTAATCACTTTGACCTGCTTTCATTGGAATATGTAAAGTGTAAGTCAACAGTGGGGAAATTATCCCTTTTAGTAGTTTTGTGTGGGGAAAAGGGGGAAATAATAATTAAATCCTCATTTTATCACAAACTCTTGGGCTTGGATAATAAGCTTTTCCTGTCTGCTACTGCACAGAGGTGCTAGAAGGGGGAAAGGCGACTGATAGGGTGTGTTGCACAAGGATCTACTTTTCCAATTGCTTGATCCATGCCTGGCTGCAGAGTTGTAGGGAATCACAGACCTGTCCAAAGCAGTAGAAGAAAGAGTGGTCTTCACAACAGTAACCATTATGGAGCGGTTTGTGTTTCCTCAGAGATGCAGCCTGGGAGACCTGACAGCAGTGAAGCCCTGCAGCAGCATGGTGGCCAGCTGGGACATAAGGCTGGCCTCCATACATCCTGCCTAAGTTTCCTTCCTGGGAAACCTGGGCAAGCCAGCCAGGTTGGGGCTGCTCTGACCCAGCCGATTCCCAGCCCGGATAACCACTGAACTGATACACAGAATGAGGCTGCACCCCAAAAGAGAAATCCTGGTTCAGTCAAAAAAGATACCAAAAATACCTACAGATACTTGCCGCCTGCAGCCTGGCTTTGCTGGGAGCAGCAATGTGGAGTGGGGGTAGACAGTGGGGGAAGCACCTTGGCCACCACAGAGATGGCTCAGTGCTAATGTTACTTCGCTCTCTTCCCAAATTCATGGTTATGCAGTTCCTCTGTGGGCTTCTTTGGAGAGCCCTGTTCACAGGGTACGTGCCTTTATGTTTACTGAGAAGTGCTTGGGTTTCATAGAGAATGAGGGGAATTACCCCTCCAGTTTCTCAGCCTTTGAAGCTACCAATCAAGTTCACTTGGAACTGTGTGTACTTGCTTGCCAAGTGCAAAAAATGCACTTCAACATAGAAAGATCTTCCCTTCGTGTGCCCACAGCCTTGATTTTGTTTTCAGCACTTGAAGACAAAAGCTTCTATCTGGGCTAGTGTATCGTGGGGTGCAAATAAAGGGATTTGTGAGTGGGCATTAGGAGTGTTGTGTTTATTATTCACGAGTTAATAACTCTATCCTTATAAATGATGTATGGATGACTTGTTGCTTAGCAGAAACATGGTCCAAAACTCAAACCTACAAATGAGAAAGTTACAAAGAGTGCTTCTATTTTTGTGTCTTGAAGTAATGTGCTTTTCAGTGAACTCAGTTGCATAGTACCTCTACACACAGTATATTTCTGCATTTTGTGAAATATTAAAATTCCCTGGTGGTCCTGCTTCTCTATGCATGGAACAAACACACTCGTTGTGTGGTCTACACATACAAATTTACCTGAATATAAATCAAAATCAACATGTTTTTTCTTTCAACTAGTATTCTCCTGTAAGTTATCTTAGTCAATATATTTCAGTTTCATTTTTTATGTAAGCATTTTATGTAATTCAAGGTAGTATTTGTTCTCCAGAAAAGCCAAAAGTAGAGAAATAGTCAAGAAATAACCTAAATGAAAACAAATTCCCATACTATTTTATTCTTTTTGCTCTCATTTATCTTTTCTAGAGGTAGAGGAAATCTGCCTTCTTAAAAGCTGTCTTGGTCTGTTCATGCCTTTGCTTTGCTTTTCAAAAGTCCTTTAGTATGAGTGAACCAACAAATGTATAAACATTTTTTTCTTTCTCTCTTTCAGATAGTTTCTTAGAAGCAATTTCCAGCCCAATACATTTTTTACAAAATAGGCAAGATCTGAATCTGAATCATACATACACTTGAGACAACTCTAAGATGTTCACATGCAAATGTTACAATATGCATAAGTGGTATAAATTTTGATCACTGCTTCTCAGTACACCCAGGTAAAATCAGTAAGATGATTGTGGTTGGCAATAAACTGATGTTTGCTGTCTTGAATTTCTATTTATTGCCATTTTGATTAGTAGATGGCTTTATTTCAATAGCATTTTAGTGGATTAGGTATTAATAATGAAGATTCATTATTATGGGCATGATTTAGAAACGTGCAGCCAAACTTAGACAAATCACCCAAAAGTTGCATAGGACTTTCAAATACCATGTTTAAATCTAGGCATTATTTATAACAGGGCAAGGTTTTTCTTGATGAAAGAAAATGTGATTTTCCAGCTGGGACAGAATGTGTTTGCTAAGAGCTGCATGCCTTCTGGTGACAGAGGCCCAGTTCCAATACTATTTCTGTAGACAATAGTCCTACTGCATCTGCCTGTAGGGGCTAAACCTTTCACAGACAAAAATGCCATTTAAACAAACATTTTTTTGTTTATGGAAGTTCCGTGCACAATTGTTAGTTCTGGCTATGTATGCGGAGACAAAAAATTTGTACATGAGAAAAGGCCAGACTGTAAAAATCAAACATTAGGTTTTTATCTCTCACAACAGATAAAAGTTCACTCTTGTATTGCAAGGAAAGGAGACACATTTGGAGTGGTGTGTGTGTGTGTGCGCAAGGTGCTCTTCCCCCTCTATGCAACTTTTGGGTCAATGGGCCAATTTCAAAACTGTTATGAAATCCATAAAGTGATTAACTGTCAATTCCATAAGTATGGGTGACTGGCTAAGGAGATACCATTGCAATCCTCACCAAGGAAAGAGGCCTCAGAATAACCTTATTCCCCCTTTTAAGGTAAATCAGCTCAGGAAAGAGACTGAAAAACCAGCTCAGTTGGAGGGAAAACTTTGACCTTAGCTTGCAGATGTGAGAGAAGCCGCTTGGAGATCCCAAACCACAGAGAAAAAGAGATTTTTTTTTTTTTGTGATATTGCCCATCGCTGTGCAGCTCTGCCTGTTAGGCTATTTAGGAATAAAGAAACCCTGGGAGGGAAGGATGCACAGAGAAACAGTTATACTTTAGACAATGTGTGGGAGCCCTGGTCAGAGCAGAGACACTGATGATTCTTTCCTACCAAGACCACAGTCCTCTAAGTAGTCAACATGCACAAATAAAAGGAGAACTGCAATTCCCCTTATCAAACAATTGATCCCAAATCTACATATATTTTTTGCTGGAAGTGGTTGTGCTGTAAAGGAATAGGATCATTAATTTTTAACAGACTAAAAGTTCTTTTGTTCTAAGAACTTGTCAGAACTGAACCCTCAGACATTAAGGATCATATCTCCAGCTGGGACCTGATTTCTTTGCAGTTTAGTTCTCCAGTTCTTTCTATCTTTGTTTTCCTTCAGTGTAGCCACCAAGCAGGACCTGCCAAAGGTGCCTGAACTGCAACACCCATTTACATATTCACATTAACATGGCTTGTTTCTGCATACATGGATCCTGTTGCATTTTCTTTAAGGGACGCCTGTAAGAAACCATTTGTTTGTCATGGGAATATTAAAGCAGTTATGCCTCAGTCCTGTTTTCTGCAGAGCTACCTCTGAGCCACCATTGGAAAGGACTGTCACCATGGTTAGGTTAAGGCACAGACACTGCCATGTCTTTGTACAGCTAGTACCTATTTTGCTCACCCTGTCCCTCTGAACCTGTCGGATGACTGGTCGTGGCATCCAGTGATTTGGGAGTGCTGCACACAGCTAAGCCTGCTTTGTATGACACTTGCTCCTGTAAAGCTCACTGAAATCACACGTGTGTAGGCAGTCATCTGGGCCCCAAGGAGAGTAAAACTTATGCTTTTCAACATGGGATATTGTTGCTGATCTCTGAGCCTAAAACATTTTTTCTGTGTGGGTGAGGGGGCGCTGGTACAAATTGCCCAGAGAGGTTGTGGCGTCTCCTTCCTTGGAGATCTTCAGAATCCATCTGGACAAGGTCCTGAGCAACCTGCTCTGGGTGTCCCTGCTTGAGCAGGGTGTTGGTCTAGATGACCTCCAGAGGCCCCTTCCAGCCTCAACCATTCTGTGATTCTGTGAGTTTAAGCCACATACTTCTTTTAATTCCCATGGGAAATGGTGGTGCGGCCATGGCTATGGAATATAATCTCTATCGTCTTCACAAGGCCTCCAGAGCTGCCATGTCCCACAGCTAACACCTCCAAGGTGCTTCCAGCTCCATTCCTCACTGCAGGGGCACTTTCTGCTTTAGCAACAGGGACTAATGGGAAGCACACATAAAACTTTTACTGTTTCTTTGCTCTTATTTTTGAACTGTGGCTGAGGATGGTTGAAATGAGGTCATAGCAACAGCCTCCTCTAATGGGAAGTTTTTGGAGAGACACCATGGAGAATAAGTAAATATCAGTCTAAATTGTGCCAGCCATTAGTGAGTGACTGGAGGGGCTGAAAGACCCTAAAGGCTTCTGGAACCACATTGTGAGGAAAGTAATGACTGTGCTATGAAAATAAAGGGAATATTCCAGTGCTTTCAGATTTCTGGCAGATTTTCATTCAGATACAGAAGTAAAACAATTCTGCCTACCCAGCACTTCCTGAAGAAACCTCTGCTTCTGAGCACCTCCTGTGAACTCAGGTCGCAAGGAGGCAAAAGGAACTCAGCATGTAAAGATTCAAATATCCCCACCATCATGATTGAGACTCTACATTCAAGGGGAAAAATAAGTCTCTCAGCCATTTCCCCTAGCCTGTAAATGCTTTGCACTTTCTTTTGAGCCCTCTGAGCCTGTCTTTAGTGTTAACACCTATTAATGGTTTTGGGACATGTGTGTGTTTTTAATAAGATATCAGACCAGAGCAGTGCTGGAAAATCTGTGTTGGAGACTCTTGTCTGGGTCAACATGACCCTGGACTCTTCTGAGAGAACCCTCTAGGGACAAAAGACAAAGTGTCTTTGTTTTGTTCCCTACAGATAAAGCCCTTGGAAGATTGAATCTATCATTTTAGGACTAGCTCTGGCTCATCAACTCCTCTTACTATTTTTTTTTTCCTGAAGTCCCTGTAAATTAAGCCTAAGCCCAAGTAGTTCTAATGCTAGAAATTTTATTCCACAGTATTTAATGAGAACACTACAGTGGATTTGATATATCTGACTGAATTAATCATTTTCAGTTTTAGAAAAGTCTGTTTTGAAAGACCAGGAAAATAGCATGTCCGAGATGATATAGTTATTTAATTGAGGTCTAACTTGTTGCTACAACAACCGGAAGAAACTCGTGTTGCCAAGGGTCTTGCTAATATTGGTACTGCATACTTTTAGCAATGTGAAAGGGCTGGGGCTGCTAGCCTGAATCACTGTTGAGGCAAGAGGGGCATAACTTTTATTAACTGAATTGAGCTATCTTTTCCCTCATCAATATTCAGGAGATTTTGGCAGCTGAGCCATTCCCTCCCTGGGCACACCTGAATACAGAAGTGATAAAAAAATAAGTTGAACTTATAGCACTGTAAATAAAAGTCTGAGGGTAAAATTTGCAGGCTGGAAATAAAAGGATATGACTGATGAAAGTCTAATAAGAAAAGTATCAGCTGCCTTTGTGTGATTCACCCATAATCTCTTTTCTGTTGTTGTTGTTAAAAGATTTCTCTGTGCAGCTTTATTCATGGCAGCGCCTCATTTGATCTCTGATTTTCAAACGTGCTGTGCAGATTTTCTTAAACTTGCAGGTATTGCTGTCAGTATTTCCTGATAGAAGAGGTGTAACTCCCACAGATCAGTCTGTAAGCGTGAATGCTCACATCACTAACTGAGATTACTACTTAAAATACACTTTTCCAAAAAAAATGTTGCTGACTCCAAGCTTGTCCATTTGAATATTTCCCAGGAATTTGTCAATCTATATCCAGAAACATAAATGAAGCACAGTGTGTTTGACTGGGTGCTTTCAGAAAAAAATTACAATAGTTGCTCTCCGTTGCTTGAGGTGATTTAATGTTTCAGCTGATTGTCTTGCTTTTCGGAAGACAGTAAAGCCAAGGCAGTTTATAAAGGGGAGGTTTCCCTTGCAGATTAACCTAGTGCTTACACATGGGCACTGTTTTCACTTCTGGTGCTTCTCAGATTTCTTGAGCCAAAAGTTATAGTAAATGATCCAGACACTCCTTTCACTGTAGTGTGACTACCGTGAACTGGGAGCCCGTCTGTACTCAGCACTGAAGATACTGTGAAGTTCCCTCCAAATAATCTCAAAATATCAGCCCTTGGTAGTCTGTTTTGATATTACAAGTGAAAAAATACCCTTTCCACTGGAAAAAAAAAATAAAATCACAAGCTCTGTGAACAAAGGGAACCTTCTTCACATAGGTTAGGGCTGCTGTTTTGGGTGGAGATCTCAACAATAACAGTTCTGTCTGTAAAAAAAGAAAAAAGATGGAAAAGAAGATATTCATATCTCTAAAGTGTTATCGTTTGTGCAGTTGAATGGGCTGTACTGAAGGGGCTGAAGAGAATCATTAAGTTCTGCTGCGTTCTTTTACTATTTTCTAGGAAAATAGTAAAATGAAAAGATAATGGGAAACTCTGCCAGCTGTACATTTATGAAATGTTTGCAGCTAGCCTCCAGTCTCCGATACCTTTTTTCTTCATACTGTAAACTCCCATTTCCAGATTTGTTTAAACCCTCATACCTTAAAATAAGAAGTACTAGTCAATTCAAATATCTGACGAATAGCACAGATTCTTATTCCCATTAAAAGTCACCCATCTGGAATAAAAATGCCCCACGGCTTGCCAAATCAACACCATCACAGCTCAAAGAGATAAAAATGTAACTGAATACCCTCACAGGCACAATGAAACTGTCCTGAAATGCTCCCAGCTCCCAGCAAGCAGGGTAAAAACTACTTAGATCTTAGCAGTCAATGTTAAAGTTTCTGCTTCCAAGGTTGTTTTTCACTCCTTGTTTCCTTCTTTTGGAGGTTTGTCTACCACTGCATCTCTCTCTTTGGGCGTATCATATAGAATCACACAATTCCTTAATTAGAAATTACTTTATTTCCACCAAGAAATTGCACTTGACGTTAGGGCAACCAGTCATCAAACACTAACCCATGGCATTTTGATTTATGGATCCCATAGGCTGTAATCAACTTGTTGCACATGATAGCACTGGAATGCTGCCCGTTTTTAGAAGTAATAACTTCACCCATGGAAAGTCATTATGTGTATGGCAGCTCAGAGGTAGAAACTGGGAGGTCAAAGATTATTGGAAAGACACCTCCAGAAAAGGTCTCCACCTTTTCTTTCCTCTAAAAAAATTTTTTTTAAAAGCCCATAAAATTGTGTGGTTTTTGCCAAATGGCCTGTGAAATAACCATCCCCAGCTGTGGTTGTAAGAAACATTACGTACCACTGCTGGCACTTACACTGATCTGATGAAATCTTTTAAATGCAAAATCCTTAAACCTTTTAAAAGATGAACCTGTGCATCATGAAAGAGCATGACCCATGTTTTGGAGAAATGAAGGGTCACTGTCATCAATAACGGCAACTGTTGAAGATATGGGATACAGAATAGATTTCTGGGAATGTATCTGAAGCTGCAGATGATTGACTGCGGGGATTATTCTGGCATAGCAGCAGAAAGTCACATGCACGATATAGAAACTTTCTTGCTGGAAGAAAGTTTGTATAGAAACTGATCCAACTTATTCCGTGAAGAGGACCAAATTATAGTTTTAGTTGTGGCTAATTAGGCTCTGATTTATATTTAGGACTTATTTATACCCCTTTTTTATCAGAAACACAAGATGTGAATGAAAGATTTATACAAATAGCAAGGCTGGATTGTGGAGGTTGTTTATTTACTAAAGCATATTGCACCTTGTTCATTGTATCAGAATGACAAGTGGGAAACTATATCCCTCAAGAGGAGAGTTGATATTTATGATGCTCTTTTCTGCTTTTTCTTTCTCTGTGTTTTTCCATCATCATTTTGATCTCTCCTCTTTGTGGCCTTCCCAACCGGCAGTAACATGTTACATGCTCCATGGTTGTTTCTTTGATGAAACCGATGCCAGCATCTGGTGCCAATCACCTACACCAATGTTAAAGGTGAATGTCTGACATCTTATTGTCAGAGGTTCATGTTACCAGCTTGAAGAGATGAGCACAAAGATGGAGAAATTCCCATTGATCTGCTGGCTCCAGTTTATTTTTTGATCGCCTTAGGAAAATTACCTTCCCAAACACCTTTTGCTCTTTTAACCTCTTCTAAAAAATGGACCATTAGATTCTGCCATGCTGTACTGGGTCTGGCTGGGATGGAGTTAACTTTCCCTGCAGCAGCCCATATAGCGTTGTACTCTGCACTTGTAGCTAGAACAGCGCTGGTATCACACCAATGCTTTGGCTACTGCCGAGCAGTGCTGGCACAGCACCAGGACTCTCTCCAGACTTCCCAAAGCCAGTAGGTGGGGGTGGGCAAGAAGTGGGGAGGGGACATCCCCAGGGCAGCTGACCTAAACCAACCAAAGGGATATTCCATGCCATATGGTGTCACATGCAGCAATAGAAGCTGGGAAAGGGGAAAGAGAAGGGGGGGCTGTCGTTATGAAGACGTCTGTCCTTCTGAACAACTGTTACGTGTATTGAGGCCTGCTTCCCAGGACGTGGCTGAACACTGCTTGTTGATGGGGAAGTAGAGAATAATTTTTTTATTTTTTTCCCTCTGTGCTTCCGTGCGGCCTTTGCTTGATTTTTTTTTTTCCTTTAATTAAATTATCCTTATCTCAACCCATAAGCCCTGTTTTTCCTTTCCATCATACTTTCTTCTCCTCCTCTTCTTTGAGGAGGGGGAGTGAGAGAGAGGCTGTGGTGGAGTTCAGCTGCCCAGCAGAGTAAAACCACCACACATGCATTCAATGTGACTAACGTGTCACACACAAGCAGGGCACATGGTTCTACTTCTTAACCTTATTAATAGTAGAGAGTGGAAAACAAGCCTTGTGGACAACATCAACGCAGATGGCCACCCCCAGATGAATTCACTGCCAGGCCGTTACCAAGCACCTCACAACCATTTGCTTCTGTGCTGCATGCCTGGGACTTGCTGGCAAGGGTCTGAAGATGCCTTCAAGATTTCCAGGAAATTGGTAGCTAAAGTTTTCCTATATGTGTAATTTACCTGGGAGCTGCTTTTCTTCTGATTTCTTTTTTGCCAGTGTATTTTTCAGCTAGTAGAAAATCTATTTGCTCACTGAAAGGTGGTAATAAATGTGTTATAAATTCCCCAGCCTCAAATAAAGCTCAGAGGTGTGGGATCCTCATGTGGTGAGACAGGAGAGAAAGGGATGCACAAACACAGTCCTCTCTCAGTGTTGCCTGCTGTGAGCTGGGATTCAACACAGACTCTGGACGTTAACACGCTAGGAAGGATGCCTTCCAGATCATGGGATGGCAAATTCGCAGAGATTTGTCACAGGCACAGGGCATCTTTCTTTTTTTGAATCTCAGGAAAGGGAGAGCTACACGGCAGAGAGTGCTTTCCTTCTTGACCCCCAGGGAGCACATGATAAGGAGCGTAGCCCCATGCACCTCCCTGTCTCCCATAGGCAGAGAGGGAACAGCAGGTCTCCTCTCTGGCATGCTGCTTCCAAAAAAGCACGACTTCAGGTACTTTCTCCCATGCTGTCCTAGCTCTAGAAAGTGAACCTTGGTAGCCAGCCCCAGGAGCACAGTGCTTTGTGGGATGATCTTGCTCTTTCACAGCAGCTTCTCTAGGAACTAAAAAAAACCAACAACATAGCAGGTGTCCTTGTGTTGGAGTATCCATGGTAAGCCCTGAACTGTTTTGAAGAAAACACGCAGAAAGCCTTAGTGATTGCTATAGTGTAGTCACACAGAGGTTGTAATGCTTTCTCCATGTTTCTGCTCTGATGACAGTGAGTTTTGGATGCAAACCAATAATTTCCGGTACTTGCAGGCTGTCTACCAAAGCAAGTTTACATATCAGCTCAGCTGGATTCAGTTGCCTCTGAAGCAGAAATCCTCTGTAGCCCTCGCTAGTCACTGGAGTGAAGTTGTTGTAAGCAAAATCTGGATAATTTTTTTGAATCTGAATATTTTTCCTTTAACTGAGCCCTACATTCATCTAAAGGCATGTTCCCTCATTGAAAAGCTATTGATGAATGCTTTCTCCTGAAATTGTCTCTTGTTCTTTCCCTCACCTCTTAAATTGGTATAATTTCCAGGTGGCCTAGCCCTGGGAAGTGCCTAAATACAGGAATACTACTACTTAAACATGTGTGAGTAAATAATGACCACGCAATTTTCAAATAAAAAAAATAACATAAGTTAGGTTGTTTGGGACCTACGAGAGTCCAGATCTTGCAGATTCAGGCATCAACATGAAACTGTTTTGCTTCACCTACTGACCTTCCCTTTGTTGGCCGTGCTGGATCATTCTGGGAATCGTTAAGTTCAGCCAGGACTGGGCCCCTCTCTTTTGCAGAGAAATCTCCATTAACAGCTTTGGGAATATTTGCACATGCATTGCCAGCATAGCATCCCTGTTGAAGTCACTTGGCCAGACTGGGCAGGGCAGGAGTGACTCCTTGACGTTGGTAGTGGTGGTGGCGGCTTAGGAAATCACAAACTCTCTTAAGAACTGATTTCAGATGTGGAGTCTGGCCATTCGTCTGGAAGCTTTGGGCCATGCTCAGATGTCCATCATTGTACCCTGGCCTGTGCTGTGTAGATGTAAAAAACATTGGAGACTTTAGCCCTGCTCAGGATGGCTTCTGAAATATGCTTTGTTGATATAAATGCCCATAGGAATGTAGCTACTGCCATCTTGGTTTCTCACGGGTCACAGGTTAAACTGTTGATGACTTGTATTCTCCCTCCCTCCCTTCTTTCCTCCCTCTCTCCCAAGCCAACTCTTTCTCACTTCATAAGGCCAGCAATAAAGAGGTAAGGGAATGATACAGTGCAAACAGCCATATTTCTGTTCAGATAAATCTGTGCTCTGCACTGGTCCATCTTATTCTGAGAGTTTATTATTTTATAATATTGCTTAATAAGATAGAGACTGGGAGTCTGGCACATGGCATCTCATCCAGTCCCTCACAGTGTTTTGAGAACAGGGCTGATCCCCTTCTCTGAGGTCATGCTGTGGTAGCCTCACCAAGCACTGGGGGCACTCCCTTGGGAGGAGAGCCCCAGTCCAAGTACTGCCTGTGCCTTCACCTACTGGCAGCTGAAGGCGAGCTGAATGACAGTTTATTTCTGTTCGGAAAGTGCTTTGAGAAGCATTCAAAGCTATATAGAAATTCAAACTGCTCATTGCCATCAAGCAGCACATCCAATTTAATTGAAAGATTTCTGGATTATTACCAGAAAGAATGACCAAATTATCAAATTCCTGGTTCGTGGGAAATTCTGACATTTGGTTTTGTTCTGATTTGGAATGAAACCAGTTATTTTGAAATTACCCACAAAAAAAAAAAAAGTTTATAGGGAAAAAATAGGAATAGGAAACAATGACGCATGGTATTTCCAAAATAAAATGTGCTCCCCAGGATGTGCTTCTTTCCAGCCTTGCTGCTGCTTGTTATGGAGTGAGACATCAAGCCAGGGCTGGGGCTGGGAGCTTACACTTTGGGACTGCTGACTTCAGCCAGGTCTCTTAGCTCTACCAGGCTCCTGGCTCAGTGGCAGCGAGCCTACAATCCTTGTGTCCCAAGCAGCCCACCAGGCTAGCTGGTAGGAAGCCAGGCAGTTCTCCAATGGAAAACTACCTGTGGTTTGATGTCGGTTCATTGAAACAGATATGTTTTAACATGAAACTTTCTGGCTCTGACGAATCAGTGTTTTCCAGCGAAACATCATGTTGTCAGAACTCTCATGACCGGCTCTAATTGCCACTTTGATGACCAAAATCTTTATTGACCAGAATTGCATAACTTCCTGGCAAGCACCAAAGATCTCGAGTAGAAAAAACAAACAAACAAACAAAAAAGCATATTTTGTTTTGTACTCAATAACTGTGAAATTTGCAGGGCCATTTCTGGGCAACCATGTTATGAAGAAAGATTCTGCCTTCAGGGCAGTGGTGCTGGGGATACTTACACCTCCATTTCAGTCTTATTGTTGATGTATTAGTTTACAACTGACTTAGAAGCATAGCAGTCCTACCTCTGAGTGGAAGACAATGACCTCATCACCCAACGAAGCACGTTGTCAAGGTCTAATTAGAAACAGGAACTCACTCACTAGGGTGCTATTTATTCTTGTTCTTACAGTGTAAGATTTCAATAGTCTTTTTTCATTGTTTTTATTATTATAATAGAGAAGGTTGTTTATTGATTTTTCTACTATAAGAGTGTTTGTATACATGGAGACTTCCCACTCCTAATGAAATGGAGCCTCCTAAAACAATAATAATAATAAAAAAATAACCTTATGCAAGAGTAAAATAATTGTGGCCAGAGTCATACTTCAGTGAAAATGTTTCCCCTTCTGAAAGTATTGCCAGAGTGTTTCTGTGGTCTCACAGTGGCCTCACAGTCTCCATGGTGGGGAGAGGATTTCTCCCCTTAGACAGCAAAATGCCTCAGCCCTTGCTGGGACTGCTCTCGGCTGGCTGTTCTCAGGTGGGTTTACTCCTACGAGAGCTGAATTTCTCCCTTTCTCAGAGCTCAACTCCATTTGTGGCAGCAGCCAGTGTGGGGGAGTGTGGCAGAGGCAGGCTGGTTACAGTCATGGCTGGGTCCCACAGCTCAGACTCATGTGACTTTGAACAACTGAGGACCAGCAGTGTTGCAGAAGGAATACAGAATGGGGAGAGGTACAAACAGAACTGTATGGGTACAAACCTGGATTTTGTTTCCAGAAATGTAAAGTTTTTGCTCCTGATTTTCATTGTGGATCTAGAAACATGAACTGAAAATGGCTTTGTGTTCCCCAGACATTTTGGAGCAACTGGTACCTTTTCTTCCACCAAGATTTTGCTTTTTCAGTTTTCTTGCTTCCTTCCTTGCTTTCCACATTCAAAACTGAATCAGTCTGTCAATCCTCTCAAATCTGAAACAATCAGTCTTCAGATCTGAGCTCATTGGATGAAACCTGCATCTCAGGAGAACACCTCTATCTTTTGCTGATAGGTCTAATGCCACTTTTTGTTTCTAGAAATGTTGGCATCTCCCAAGATTTCTTTCTAAACTTGTTCTTAAGACCTGCAAAGACTCAGGGCTGAAGACCACTTGCTAGATACAAGTCTGTACTGAGAACAGCTTGCAGCCACATTATTTTCCAAGGAGCCTAAGACAAGAACAAAAGAAGCAAAATTCTTCCCAGCAATAGCCTCAGTGTTTTGGCACGAACATGCACAGACCACAGTAGCACAATATAGCAGTGTGCGAGGGCATATGTATTGCTGGAAGTAGTCTAATCACAACAATAAACACGGTCAAGTCATTCTACTTCCAGTACCCCCAAAAGTATTTCACATCTCTGTAATACCGTTCAGTGTTCTAGAAGGTGTTGCTTCATCTAACCAACTTTTGTGTGAGTATAGGATGAAGTGGCAGTGCTGTTCCATCTTTGCTATGCCCCCTCTGGAATACCTGTATTCCCAGTAGGAAGGCATTTGATTTGTGCTCCTCTGAGACAGAAAGTGTCCCTTGCTTTCGTTCTCTGTTCCTGCAAGGACTAGACCTAAGCAAAATCCTGCTGAAGTCAACTCCCACTACTTCATCTTGAAGGGAGTTTCTAGCAGCTGCTTCATCATCTTGGATTGGGTACGTATAGATCACGGACCATAAGCAGCCTCTGGGCCTAAAGCTTTACTCTTCTGGGCATGGATGGAGTCAAGAGACTGTGTCAAGCACCCACCTCTTGGTGCATTATCTTCCATGCTCTGTCTGCCTCTGTGTCAGGAAAGCAGGAAGAAAATCTTGTAAGACCATTTTCCTCAGACTGTTTCTAAAAGAGAGCTTAGAGGGAGGGATGCAGAGGGACATCTGTGGCTTGACTGCTTGCTAATACATGAAAGGTGGTTTCCTAACTTTAAGGTGGTGATTTTCCATCTAGGCCAGATACACAAAAGCACTATGAAACTCCAACCGAGACTGAGTTGGAACCAGGTGCCTGAAGGCCCCTTGCGGATATGGCCTTTACTGCCATGATTCATACACTTCCTCTCATCAACATTTGTGAAAAAAATGGTCTCGTAGAATAAGGGGCAAAGCAATGGTTGTCAGCTTGTGTTTGACTTTGGCTGTTACTGCACTGTTGCTGTTACCTGGTGAACCAGAAATAATGGGGAAAAGAATAACTTAAGAAAGGGGTTGTTTGGTTGTACTTAGGAATGCTTAAGATTATTTAGGGTATTAGTTTTTATCTCCATTTCTTCAATAAAACTCCTGACAATAACAAGGTGTATTGGAAAATAAAGTGACGGAATTGGTATATCCACGTAATGGCTGACAGTATTACTGATTTCTGAAGTCTATAAGGATGGTGCACATTACATCAGCTGTGCGTTGTCAATGAGTTGTGTTGTTCAGCACTGTTATTAATCCAAGCCAAAATGCACTGAAAAGAACATAAAATGTCCAGCGTATTTAAATGAGCTTTGGGCTGGGGTGCACATGGCATTTTTTCTGGACATCTCACTGAGTAGCTTTCAGTGTGGGAGTGGAATCTATATTGTTATCATTGTCAAAGGTGGAACTGACCTTCAGGCTTGTGAGGTCCATCCCCGCTGGGATGTAATAGCCCTTCGTAAAATCATTTTGAGCCTTGCTTTCCTCCTGTGCCAGGCATGCTGCACCCAGCCTGGCACCACCACCCTTGGCCAGGAAGGGACCTGTGCCTGCCATCAGTGGGATCCTCACCAGCTTAAAGAGCCTTCGGGACACCCCTGCCTTTGTCTGGGCTCCCTGCCCAGGAGTTTTAGGTAGCTGTGGAAGGGGTCTGGATTCTGTATCTTCTCTTGAATGGACTCCGTGTGCAACGGATTTTATGTGCATACAGCTAAAACCAGTTCCCAGGGATCAAACAAGTATTGTGCTCTGCTCTTAGATTATGTTAGTGCCCCATGTGCCACATGAGATGAAGGTCATGTGTTGGCTTTAAACTAAAGGCTTCTCAGATGGGATGAATACATGGTGTGGGATGTCACATTTGTTTAGTTTTCTCCAATAAAATAATACTTCTTCCTTTTAATTTAGAAAAGCCATCCATAAAGAGTTGCAGGATTGTACTATATGTCTTGGGAAAACAAAACGCCCTTTAAAGAGGGACTCACTGACAAGCTCTGAAAGTCTCAGGCTCACACTATGGAAACAGTCAAACTGATTCTGTACTCAGAATTTAATTGGTATAAATGATAGAGGAATCAGCCTCTTTCCTTGGCCTTACATTTCTAAACATCTCCTGGAGCCAAATCAAGACACTGCACAATGGCTGTTTAAATACACTTGTCCCTATTCCCCGCCTTGCTAGAAGCAATGTCTGGAATACAGGTTGTAAATCAGGTCCTACGGTGATTGATCCATGTGCCAGCAAGTGAAGCGTAAAAATAGCAGCATGCTTGAAAGGACATAAAAAAAAGGGAAAACAGACTATTATTATTTCTGAGCTGGAGGGAAAAAACAGTTGAATCTGACATGCCCGCCAAGTCTGAGAAGCCCTGGCTTTTCTAAAAAGCAGACAACTGATTTGCTCCCTCCTCGGTGGCTGTGTGCCCCCTGTGAACAATGAGCTGGGCCAATTTTCTGGCTTGTGAACCTGGTACCCAGAGGTCTGATTCATTTCAGGTACTTCTTTTGAACCTCTTTTTGTCTGCTGAATCAACTCCCATGTTTCACTAGATGTGAAATAACATTGTGGCATGATGAATCGCATCTTTGCTCTCTCTGATGCCTTCTTAAAAGCTGCTGACATACCAACCATACATTTGAAGCATATTTGGCCTCTTTTCTTTTGCTGGGGGGGTGGGGGTGGAGGTGGGGGGGTGGACATTTCTGTGTATTGCATAGTATTATTAGATGTAGAATTAATTTATTCTGACAATTCTTAATTATTCTGACAACTTAATTGGGATTAAGAAGGATCTGTCCTGTTAATGTTAAATAACAAGAACTGCTGCTTGAGCAGAAAAGGGTTACAACAGGATAGTAGTATTTTTATTAAACTAAGAAGATGGAGATAGGAAGAGAAAATCTGCTGCTAACTCATTTTGTCATCGATTAAAGCAAAATAGTGTTTAATAATAAGTACTTCAATAGCTTATATTTCTTGCAGGACTCATTTATCTGCCATTATTTTATTATAAAGGAGCACTGTGTAGAACTGAAACAACAAGAAAGACTCTTCAGCTTCAAAGTGTTTTTAAATGTCATCCATATACTTCAAATAGTCCTCAGGTAGGGATGGGAAAAAAGAGTATTGAAATTGTTTGGTAACCCTTGCTGTTTACACTGAGTGTAACTGTTTCTTTCACAGGAGACAATTTCACCATTTCTTTTCTTTTGTTGCATATGCTTGGGAAATCCTGGTAAATTTCCTTGTCACCATAACATGCACACCTGTGCACATGCCCACATTCATGCCCACATACAGAGTCTACTTTATATGTATAAACTATATTTTATATATATAATATAAAGTTTTGACAGACTTTTGCTACAAGGTCTTGTCATTATTAAGGTGGTTCTGGTGCCATTGAGCTCACTTTTAAGAGTGTTTATCCTTTCCTTTCCTTTCCTTTCCTTTCCTTTCCTTTCCTTTCCTTTCCTTTCCTTTCCTTTCCTTTCCTTTCCTTTCCTTTCCTTTCCTTTCCTTTCTTTTTCTTTCCTTTCCTTTCCTTTCCTTTCCTTTCCTTTCCTTTCCTAGTATGAGACAGTCTTAATTTAGTTACAGTCATTAGCAAGCCTTCTGATCTGTCTCTTTCTTTGTCCTGATTCTGAGGCTCAAAATGATCTTGCTGATTCTTACGCAAATCAAATAAGAATTCCCACTCCCGTGATTTGATGATTTCTTAAGATTTCTATTTTTCCCACACCTGTTTGGTACCTGTTACTCCATCTCTGACTGCTCTGGGACTGATTTAGCCTTCTGTCTCTCGGTTCAATGACACTTTTGTGCTGGCTTGTATGTTGTCACCACCAATGCTTTCTTGCTAGAACTTCTGATCACTTTCTGTTCTTGGAAACTCGCAGCAGTGTTCAACAAGACCTAATAATAGCTTGTGTTGTGCCATCAGTTTCTCAGCAAAATTTTGACTTTAATGGCTTGAAAATTTTTGCTTAAAGTGATGGCTGTGTCCAGTTATGCATCTCTGAACATTACAATGTCATTTTCAGTATACTGTTCTAGAGGTATTTTGTAGTGACTGTGCTCTTACTTCTTCAAGTATGGTTTGAGAAAGCAGTCTGTCCTTCTGCCAGGAAAGTGATCTCTAGTAGCTTTGACACAGAAAGGAGTTAGTTACTGTGGGGTAACACAAGTGAGAGTGGGCTGCTCCAGGGTAAAGGTTTGCATATGTCCTCTTTGGCCAGAGCATCTGTGGCCAGAGCATCTGTGGTAGGAGTGACATTGTCTACCAGGCAGTGAGGTTGCTTTTTCTTTGTTTAATATGTTTTGCCATGCATGTGCTTTCACTGAGCCAGTTTCCATATTAATTAAAATGATCCTCAGCAAGGCAAAATTTAAGGCAATTATCAAATACATCAATACGTTGTTACTCAAACATTCATACATTAGTATAATAAACCCAAACAAAGTCCTGAGTGATTTACCCACAGCATGACAAAAATCTACAGTATTCTTATAAGCTTTTTCATTTGCTGAAAACATGGGTCTTTTCTGACAAATTTAACTTCAAAGAAGTTTTAGTGTGGCATGGACACTTAGTTTGATTTAGGAATGGCTTGCTTCAGTTTATTTTAAAGCCATTCAGCCTCAGGGCTGAGATACTTGGTCACATTACAGCCATTTGATGAGCTGTCTTCCAGTGTCTGAGTTTGCAGTGAGGCTGAGTCGAGCTGAAAGAGGATTAGGCCTGCCTTTGCTCTGGGGTAAGCAAATGCACTTTGACAATTATACTAGCTTGCCCCTTGCAGGGAAAGAGAAGTAAGACTGAGTCTAAAGGCACAGCAAAATGCACTGGACTAGTTGCTGCTGGTCCAGGTTAAGAGATTTGTATTCCCTGCATTCCTGTAGCCTGCTTCTCTGATATCCATCCCCTCACCTTGCAGTCTAACTTGTTTTTGGTTGCCCCTAAATGTGTCCTGTGAAATTATGTGATCCAGAGATGGTCAGACGTGGGTAGTAAGGTTACTTTATTGTGTCTAAGCAACCAGTATCTTTGGGTCAGGACTTAACTTATCTAGGGATCATTTTGTCAGCAGAAGCAATAACCTGAATAGATTCTGAAATGCCAGCTAAAACCTCTGTTTATGCTTTTCTTCTTCATTGATACAATATTGTTGCTTTCCATGTTGATGCAAGTCCATCTATCTCACTTAGTTTTTGTCAAAGGCAATCATCTGGTGTGAGATATGGACTTATGAAAAATCTAAGACCTTATTGGATGCCTGGGATTGGTGAGCAGAGTTATGGATAACAAAAAATGAGAGGTTTGCAGGCACTAAGAAAAAAAATACAAGCTTCGTATTATTTATCTGGGTGCTTCAAAGTGGTAACTATACAAAGGACAGTCCAACTGCAGTAGAAAGCAAAGAGAGTAGAAACAAGTTGGAGAAATGAGAACAGACCAATATGTTCATCATGTGGATAAGGGGCATCCTCCTTACAGCTAGTTCAGAAATGAGGGAGGTGTACACAAGCATAGGAGTTTTACTTTTTCTGTGTACACTAGCCCATCTCACTCAGAAAAGAGAAATTTAACTCATTTCCATTATATGTTTATCATTACTCAGTACCTTACGCTCTTTCCTGAATTGTACCCATGTATTCAAGGTCTAAGATTTCAAGGTTTTTTTCTTTTTTCTTTTCTTTTCTTTTTTTTTTTCTGATGGAGATACCAACTTTTGAGATGCACACTAGCCCTAAATACTGTGACCTTGCTTCTTCTGCCCATGCTTAGCCCACCATAGTGAGGAAGAGGTAGAGAAGAGGGATGTGACAGCAGTGGAAATCACTCTTCTTTTAAGCTAGCCCTGAAGAGACCTGCCAAATTTAAACACCTGTTGTGTAGGAGCCTCACCACCAAGGAGAGGAAGGAGCATCATTTCCTAAGACAATTGACTCAGTTCCCTATGTAAGGCAGTGTAAATAACCCTCTTTGTTTTGCCAATCTGGGAACTCAGAGATCAGAAATAGTAAGCAGTTTCAAAGGAGGCTCCTCACAAAGCAAGGACAGAAATCACATGTGGGGTTCAGTCACTCTGTAGCTGAAGATTATAGTGTGGAAGAGCCTTTAGGGAGCCTATATAGAAAATAATCACTTAGGTGGTGAACTAGACAAATTTCTTCATTGCTTGGGGACCCGTTTTCTATGAAATGCCTTTGTTTTGATATACAGTATTTTGCATGAAAAAGGCTCGTGCCCCTTGATACTGCCATCCTGGATTATGGAGGGAATTTGCAAGGTTTGGAGATTTTTTGGACTTGTTGAAGTAGTGTCTGTTTTCTGCAAGGCATAGTGGGGAGCAGGAGGCTGCTGCAGTGTTCCCCCAAGAGATGCAAGGTAGTTGGAGTTCAGGGGAAAGAAGATTCCCCGGGGACCAAGAGGCTCCAGAGCTGTCAGGAGCTGGTAGCTGAGATACAAGCCTGCCTCCTAAGCCGCTAAGAAGCATCATTCCTCACAGCAGTCCATTTACTGTTTCCATGGGCTAACCATAGATTATTACATCCTGTTTAAAAGCAAGATTTAAGGCTGTTTGATGCGAATTCTACAAATGGGACATGGGTACCCTTCATCTCTTTCCTTGCACTCTACTGCAGGGTTTATCCCCAGTGGCTGTGCTGGTTACTGTGCCCTGTGCAGATAACACTACAGCACTGACAGTTTTCCCAGAAGCTTCAGTAGCAGACATGAAAGTGGTTTCCAGCTGCAGCTGCTTGCTGGACAAAGCCCAGGTGCTTCATATATAGTTCTGTTTGCTTGTCATCCAGGCCTGCACTGCCCCTTTCCCCTGGCACACAATCCAGCAGAGCACAGCAAAATGCATGGTCTTGTTGAGCTCTAAAGACTTTATTACCGCAAGCCCCATTTTGGGCAAGAGCAGGCCAAATTGAGAGTTGAATTGAAATGGCTATAACTTCAGCTTTCCTCAGGCTCAGTCAGTGAACAGACTTGAACTCTCACAGATCTGCATTTTCCACCACTTCTCTGTTAGCTTGCTAAAGATCACTGAGACTTCAGAATTGAAAAAAATGTTGTAGTTCACTCTGTGAGCTGTTGGGACAGCAAGAGTTAAGCAGCTGAGCTGGAGATCTCATGAGATCAGGCTTTTCTAGTGGGAAGATTTCCCATACTTCCTGCTTTCTGATGTGCTGGAAATACTTTATGCTCAGCCTTTCTTGTGGTATCTTGGCACTAGTTCTGTAAATAGTTGAAGAGACATCATCAACATAACAATCATGCTTCTGTATAAAATGTTTTTGTTATTCCAAGTCACGGCTAAAAGAGAAAGAGATTCTGATCCCTTTCATTCAGGCACTTCAGCATGAACCAGCTTTCCTAAGTGTTGGCCAGATCACGCCCTAGAAGATTTAGGGTTTGGATTTAGGACTGTGTTGGCTTTGCTGACAGTATTGGTAGAGTAAGTTCTGACAACTTGTTCTTGTCTCTTTCCACCACAGTTTGCTGTCCCTTCAGTTGTACTGCTACTACTCTTTAAGCAGTTGCCCTGTCAACATGCACTTGCAGGATTTGTACTAAAAGTCTTCTCCTCCCCTCTTTTTATCAGAGAGAGAGAGAGAGTTATTTTATATCAGAATCACTTCATTACCCTGATTTTACAGCGTGACCCCGGGATTCTGTTTTTTTGGGGGGCTGAACTGAAGAGGTTAGCAAGATCACAGAATCACAGAATCACAGAATCATTTAGGTTGGAAAAGACCTCCAAGATCATCCTGTCCAACCTATGACCTAACACTACCAAGTCCTCCACTAAACCATGTCACTAAGCTCTACATCTAAACGTCTTTTGAATACCTCCAGGGATGGTGACTCAACCACTTCCCTGGGCAGCCTGTTCCAATGCCTCACAACCCTTTCAGTAAAGAAGTTTTTCCTAATATCCAACCTAAACCTCCCCTGGTGCAACTTTAGCCCATTCCCCCTTGTCCTATCACGTGGTGCGTGGGAGAATAGGCCAATCCCCACCTCGCTACAGCCTCCTACAGATGGGGCAGGACAAAGCACTCAAGGTGAGAAGCCCAGAGAACTGCAGACAGAAGTACTTGGTGTTGCTTGCTGATGCTTTGCCTGTATGTGGGCTTTGTACTGAAAGCCCAAAGGCCAGTGCGTCATCATGGTTCCTCTCGACTCTCTGGCCTAAAGATTGAAATGAAGTTTCTGCTCTCTGCTCTGAGATGATCCTGTTGTGTTGCACCTGTATGCATGGCCTGCCATTATTTGTAAGGTCTTTAGCCAGTAGCATTTCTGATACCTTCACTGTGTTTTCAGTAACCACTGACATGATTCCTATTACAGGGCCACCGAACAGCTATGAAAGTCCTGAGAGTTTCCTATGAGAATATGGATTTAGCAACTGAGGTAGAAAAAGGTTCCAGTCATAAAACTTGTATTCAGAGCTTAACTGAAATTTAGCCAAAGTTCCAGTCTGTTTGGAGCTGGTGCATTTTCTGAGCATTATCTTCAGTCTAAAACCATCCTGGAACTGTGTGAGGTTTATAAGCACATAAGCAGGTATGCGACACATGCTTTTGACAGAAACACTGACACTGGGGTGACATTTTTAGATGCACTGGCATGCTCTTGGGGCATGCTGGTGAAGAAAGCTTGTGCACAAACTGGTTTTAAGTTATGAAATATGTTCTAAGAATGTGTAAAGTGTGCAAACAGCTGTCCTCAAAAGTTCTTGCATGATGTCCTCTTTTTACTTCTACCTCCTCTCCCTTTGATTTCCTCAGCATGCTGTGGGTGCCCCCTCTTGCACGGGAGATGGGGACCCTACATGTGCAATTCGCTAGCGGGAGTGATGGGCCACATTCTTCAGAGGCTGGCTAATGACTGTTCCAGAAGGTACAGTATAGGAGTGGATTAGGACCCTTCAAAAACCAGGAAGTCTCGGATTTATTTTCTTTTTGAATAAACAGCTTTAGCTTTTCATTTCTCCACTTATATTAATCATGCATGTCATAGGCCTGCAACTTGGAGAACTTTAAAATAGCGTAGCCACCTCAGGGCTGCCTGTAATGTTGTTTTCTTCACTTGAAGCTCTGCTTGTTCAAGTTTCCTTTCCCACCATTTCTATGAAGCCTACAAGAAGGGAACCTTCTTTCACTCCATAACCAAAGCTGTGGTGCACCAACCACGAGGGAGAGGAGATTGAAGAGGCAAAAAACATCATCTTACCAATGCTGTCTCTAGTTCTTCTTTGCACCTTTTTACTAATGCCTTCTTAACGCACTATATCCTCATGTCTTATAATACTTCTGAATAATAATACATTAGGGGACTTAGAATATTTTATATTTGTTTTGCAAGCTGTTAGTGAATTTGCAAGCATTGTATCAATAATAACAGAAATGACTCAAGAGGTATGTCCTTCCCTCTGCACAAACATACTCCCTCCTCAGTTCTTATCTTTTTTTTTTTTTTACTTTAAATAGAGTTGTTTTAATTTATTCTTTCTTTATTTAATTAAAAATTAAAAGAACACGATTTTTCAGAACATGACATCTTACTGAACAACAAACAGGACCAGGGAAATCCTATTCTCCTTGAACATAGGGTCATTTTGGACTATGTAGACAAATTACATCAGTCAAACACTTCTGTGATGTAAATCTGAAATTCTATGGTTTTCAGTGATATTTGAGTCTGAGTGCAAACTAAGCTCAGTTTAGCCTCCAGTCTTGTATGCAATATATTTTTGACTGGCCTAGGGGACAGGAATCTAAAAACAGAAGTTAGTTCCTCTACATTGTATTTACATTTTTATGACTGGGACTTGTTTCTACCTTAACTATCACCTCCACCTTTTTACATGTAAAACCTCTACTATGTATCTGAGTGCCTTGGTTTGATGACTTGTAATATGTGTTTGATGATACTTACTTATTCAAGCTATCCTCTGATGTTTAGAAGGGCAGAACTCTTCCAAATCAAAGCTAATGGGACAGTAAGGCAAATAGGAAATGGGATGAATGCTGAATTTTAAACAACAAATATATAACCAAATAGAAAATACGTAATTTTCAATGATCAAGAAGCTTTTAATGAGTAAGAAGGTCTTGCAGAAATCTGCTCTCTGACCAATGCTATTTAATAATCTCACTGAAGATCCGGTGTATCACAGAGACTGATGCCTTGAAAGTACTTTTATGTAATTAAGCTAAAACTTGTATGTCTAGCAGTAAAGAAATTAAGTCATTTTTATATGATGGGAGATAAATACTAGAGAACAGTGATTCCGAAAACAGTTCTGGGGGTGATGTAGTTTTTAAAAGGAAATGTTATGATCCTTAGCTATCCATCAGGGACAGGAGGTTACCAGTATTCATAATACCTCTGCCAAAGTAACACATTGCACTTCCATCTTTCTTTTTTTTCTTTTTCTTTCTTTCTTTTTTTTTTTTTTAAAAAGGATATAGACAAGTTAAAAAAAAAAATTTGGGGCCTTTAATTTAAGTTCTAAAATGAAAAAAAAAAAAAAGTAATCCAGATTNTAGACAAGTTAAAAAATAAAAATTGGGGCCTTTAATTTAAGTTCTAAAATGAAAAAAAAAAAAAAAGTAATCCAGATTTTATAGTTTATTTATGAGAAGAAGTTAAGAATTTAATAAATGGTGTGGTTGTGATCTGTAAGAATTTGTACATGGAGAAGGCGTTCAATAACAGTGGGCTCTTTAACTTATAAGACAGTAGTGAAGCATTCAGGAACCAAAAGAATGATGTAGAGGAATCCAAAATGAAAACAGTAGGCAGTTGTCTTATTGGCTTTATATTTCTAAAAGGAGAAAAAATATCATTTTAGACATGGATTGTCAGTCAACTAAAATGTTTTAGCTCCCATAATAGAATTATACCATGATACTACGTAGGTGTTTTTTTTTTTTTTGTTTGTTTGTTTTTTGTTTTTTGTTTGTTTGTTTTGGTTTGGTTTTTTTTTTGGTTGATCAGTAGATGCTTGGATGAAATGATCGTCATAATTCTTTTTGGCCTCAGTTGTATGAGTATTCCTTAAAAAATCATCACCTTTTCCCATCCCTGATCAGAACAATCTGAAGTTTCCAAAAGAACTTAAGCTTTTATTTCAAAGTATTATGGTTAACTTTGTACATAAAACTTCTCTCTCTCTTTAATTTCCTTTTATTATATAGCTCTTTATAGGACTAAGGCTTTCCTCAGAATGTGTGTATTCAAATGACTCTGTGTTATATGATGCTGTATTTTTAATCCCACAGCATATGGAAAACATTCCCATAGAGTAAAGAGGTATTCTTTTATAAAGTTGAGATTTTCCTTGCTATGGTGACTCAAAGTAATATGTCATTTGGGCTTCCAGTGAGTGACAGAATAAAGCAGACTTCCTTGTGCACACATTAAAGATGTGCTAGATATATGTATGTTTGCGATTAGTAGCTGGAAGTCCTGACCTCTGAGTTCCCTGACTGGCTAGGGTGCATTTCTCCCTACCGCACAGGGCCAGCAGAATGCCTTTGCACTGTTAAAGCTTCACTTCAGTGTAGGTTTGAGTACTTCCATGGGATGTGGGAGGGCAGCAGGTTTCACTCACTGGAAACATTTAAATTTCAGTTTGGAAACAATTTTACTAACCAATGAATTATTTTCTTTTAAGCTTTTACAGCTTTTACAAGGAACATTGTTATGTAATTCCATTACTGAATCCAGCAAATTTTTGTTAAATTACAACACCTCTCTTAGGAAGATGTTATATAATGTTTTAAAGATTTAAAGGTATGGCAAATTTACCACTTCCCTTAATATCTTATTCCAATACATAATTTCCTCCATTTATTTCCACTTTGAATTTATCTTCTAGACATTGAATGTTATTGAATTTTGCTGCTAGCTTAAAGTTCCAGGTTTCACCACAATTTGAACATGTGACAGAGATAAAATAGCTCATAAGTAAAAGAGTGAATAATAACAAACTATGTATGTCCCTTCATGCTAGTAAAACTGATTGTTAATTCACCCCTTGCATCCACAGTGAAATCCTACTGCAGTGTTTGAGCTGAGAGCGAAATGTCACTTCTCTGAAGGTGGGGACTACATTAAATCCTCCCTTATGGGTTTATTGGCTTTCCATACTGTAGATCGTGATTATCCATCCACAGTAATGCCAGAGGCCCTCGCAGTTTAGCAGTGGAAGGCTGGGACTTGACTTTCATCTTGTTGAAACAAATAGTAACATCAAAGTTCCAACAACCCTCCAAAATGAGTTAGAGACTTTGAGGTGAATAGTGACTTGGCTGTGTGTGGGCAGTGCAAACACAGGCGATGGCAAACAAACGTCTTCTAGCCTTTTCTTCAAGGTGTCTGACTAGGGCTGAAGGTAGCAAGCAATTTGCTCATTATTGGAACAGAGTCACTAGACTGGGGCCTCTTCACATTGACTCGCAAAACCCTTTCATGCTTATCAGTGTGCAGCTGGATTTCCTCTGCTTTATCACACTACCAGTTTTCCTGTATGGCTCTCAGCTTTGTTTGGAGTTCTCTGTGCTTGCTATTATATGCAGTTCTCTTTGATGCCAATGATAGATCTTGCAACTGTGCTCTGTGAAAGGTGCACCTCTTCTGAGGTGTTGTGTAATTGCAGGATCACTCTTATCTCATCAATCTTAATGTTTTCTAATTTTTTTGCCCTGGGGTCTTGTTTGAGGCACGGCACAAGATATCCCTGAAGATTTCTGAACTGTTTTGTTGAAATTCTTTAGAGTTTTTCACATTGAGCTTTTAATAAAGCAACTCTTTGAGAGTGAACGTCTATTCAGCATGCCATTTCCCTTATGGTAGGTTGTTTTGTAAATGCAGGAAGTATTTAATTCATTAGTGGAAGGACTTTTAATTGTACTTGTTATGATAAGGAGAGGGACTCTGGACAGTTTCATCTTAATAAAACTTTTCCTCTTACATCAAGGTTTCTGCTAGGCTATTCCTTTTAGTCATTGTCTCCTTCTGAAGTGGCAAGCTTGACATGTGTACTTCCTCGTGACTAAAATGTTCAGAAGACTGTCTAATGTATCAGCTACACGCTGCTCTGTAATCTTATGAATAATTTCATATTGATTGATTCCAGTTTCTTGTTTTCCTCACTTATGACAGCAATATTCCTTGTTTTGTTCCTTGAATATTAAATGTCTTCCACATGTACTTTATAATTAACTGATTTCATGTTGTCACTTTGAATTACCTACAGATTAAGATAAACAATTTCTTTAAGCTAGGCTGTTTTTACCATTTTTTAAAGTTGTTTTGAATTCCATCTTTATTTGATTCTCTCTCCATGTCCTCTTGCTTCCTGGTTGCTGCTCTAATACATCTGCCTGCCTGTTGTTATAGCAGGGAATTACAGCAGAAGGAAACTCAGCAGAAGTAATGGGGTAGGCTGATGCCTAGACAAGCTTATGAATAGATATCATATCTAAGAACAGAGGAATGGTGTGTGTTACAATACCCAGTTGATCTGACGAAGGTGTAGGCTTGGACCTTTGCACAGCAAGTGAAAGAAGAAAGTACTTCAGCAAGCAGGATGGCCATTTTTTCAAAGGTATGACACACACTGAGATAACTTCAGCCTCTTTAAAAGCCCTGTTCTTTTGGAATAAAACTGTATATGGTAGACATCTTCAGAGAGCCCTCACAGGACGGACTTGAAAGGAAGGGTTAGAATTAGGGCAATTGGACAGCATATGGTGCACTGGTGGGAGCGGGTGCTGCACACTACCTGGGCTTATACCCATGGAAAATACGGCTTTTACAGAGTTTCCTCTGGTTATTCTTACTGAGGAAACTCAGAGAGAAATTTAGTTCCTCACAGCAATAAGACAGTCCTCCCTCCTTAGTGTGGATACCAGTGTCTCTCTGCTCAAGCCAGAAGTACACGGGGACACTGATGCTGGCCCTAGAAGTGAAGGTAGCATTGTAGGAAGAGTGCGGCTCTCCACTTTGGCTTGGGTGGGAAACAAAAGGCATTGACACAACATTTCTTAGCCCTTAATCATTCCTCCTCCACCTTTCTGGATAGAGACAAATACTCACAATGAATTACTAACTCAACCCAGGCTAATTAATGGAGAAACAGATACAGTTCCCATATTGCACAGCAGCAATGGCTAGCGTCAGTGAGATCGCTATATGCCAGAAAAGCTTTATGAAGAAATGACATATCTAATTTTTCAGGTAGTGCATAGCTTCTGACAAGCATCTGCAAGGACAAGGAATAGCCAGTTCTGTGCTTCCTGGCAACAAATGTGCAGACTGTGGCATAGGTGGCTGCTGGCTGTGAAGGCCAGACAGGACGGCAGTCCTGTTACATGTCAAAAGAGAAGGCTGGGGCCTCAGTTTCAGATCACATTTCACAACATCCCCATTTGTTGTGCACTCACTAATTACTGGAATTAATAATCAGAATAGAAGGCAAATGAACTCTGTGGGTAGGCAAAACCCAGGTGATTGTTCTTTGTGTATTATCAGAAATGGGTCATATCACTCTATCGTATGCAGGGAAGAGAAAGGGAAATTTAATTTGCATCTTGGCCTTCACACTCTATGGCAACATATAAAGCGAGCATCCTGGATAAATATATTCTGTAATTTCAAGCTCCTTGGATATGACAGACACTTTATGCTCAGAGTTTGCTTTTGGCATCATTTTTTACCGTTTCTAAAATAAACTCGATTGCACACTTCAGCTTGTTTAACTAATACAATGTTCAAAGGTATGGAAAAAAATATCCCCCTAGGGCTGCTGCTCTGAGCTGTGGCAATCGCCTAACTGCACATGGTAAAATATTGACTGTTCCAAGTAATCCCTTCCGCCTCCATAATCTTTCAAAGGTCAATATAGACCTTCGCATTCAAACACAGCTAACCTGGAGGACCAACTGACTGTCGCATGAATAGAGCTGCAGTCAATATCTGGTTAATATTTGCCATATGTGATGTGGGATATGCTTTTGTGATAGCTGAAAGCTAACTAGACTATTTACAGAGCAGAGGGGGTTAAGTGTGCCACTCTTTCTCCCTTTTTTCTCTGCTAAGAGGGTTGTGTTTACACTCACTGAAATCAAGACTGGCTGTGACCTCAGCTGTCAAGGCTTAGTCGAGTTCTTATTTGTTTTTGATGGGCGAATACAGACAAAGACAAACCATCCAGTCTCAAGTGGACAGAAAATAGAGACATGGGTTCTGCACACTGCAGCAGTTATATGTCACCCTCCAAAATCACAGGTAGTGAAGGTAGAGGTAATGAGGGGAGTAATTTCACTCTTGACTTTTAAGGTGTCAGGTTGCTTTCTACAGGGCAGGTATGTACACACTCCAAACCCCCTTTGAGATATTTGGCATCAAAATACTTTAAAAAACACAAAGTTGATCCTGTTTGTTTGGCCAAGGAACAGTTTGTGGGGGCAGGTCTGGCAAACTGGGGGCAAATGCTAGAGCCATAGGTCAGACCATGCAGTTACCTAACAGGCAGAGTGTAGAGGCCGGGCTGCTCACAGCTATCCTCTAGCATGGTACATTGGCTGCTATACATGCTATACATGAGCAACAGAGGGCGTGGGTCTGGTGAACTGTCATATGAACACTTTGGTATGAGCTCTTTGAAGTAGGGAAATCAGACCAGCGGCTGCAGAAGGCACCTTTGTGAATGAAAAAATAAACAAATTTTCATGCTGAAGAAATGCTGCACAGCAGGCTGGGAACACTGGTGACCTCCTGAGGCTGGCTGTAGGTGTGTTGGACAAGTAGACTGATCCAGTGTGATTCCCGATGTCCTCAACTTCTCATCTTGACTTCTTCTTCTGTTCTCAAAGTGCAGTTTGAGAGCTGGGCTTCTAGCGGTTGGTCTCACTTCTGCAGTGATCAGATATAAAGAACTAAATCATGGGGCACAAGCAGAAATGTTTTTTATTTCTAATGGAGAAATAAGTAACCGATTTTAGAGAAATGTTGTAAAAGCAGATATTTCAGTGCTTGTGAAATGGTGGAATTTTATGCCAAGAAATCAACAGAGAAGGAAGATTTCTGTTTTGTATAAAACTGGTAAGATTTGAAAGGATTTTTAAAAATCTCATGACTCTTCAGTGACTCCTTTCTCTGTAATTGGGACAGAAGAGTAATTCAATCAGAAGATGATGTCTGTTGGTTTAATACACAAATTATGGTTTCAAAGAAGCATTTACCTCCTTACACACTGGACATCTGGAAACATTCCCCTGCCACATTTTATTAGAACATTGAAATCACCTTGTTAAATGATATGGAGAGGTTTAGAAAGCAGGGTAATTGTTGGGAGATCAATCACAGATTAAAAGTCCCATGCCATTTTAATATGTTCCCATTTACCACCACAGACACTCGATCTGACCATTGACTATGCCATTTAAATGATTTTCATCAGAGACTTCCAGGCTTTCTGAGCATTCTCCTGGTGAAATGACCCCTGCAGCACTTTCCTGTCTTTGTTATTGAGCATACGAGTTGATAAGCAATGAAGCACACATGCCAAATTGCTATTTTAATATCAACTGCTGCTTTTCTCTTAAATTTGAAATAGCAGAACTGGGTCCAGACAGAAAATCTCAGCTGTTTATTCACATCTATTCTCTCAAATTCCCAAGCATAACTTTATTTATCATGCTATGCTGCAGAGTAGCTGAATGGTCTACGGTCATGACCAGGGGGATTTGAGGTGGAGAAGAGGGAGTACCTGGGGGGTTTGGAGGATGAAGTTGGGTGGGCATTCAGGGTGGGGGAGGAAGCATAGCAGAGAGAGCTGAAGTGCCCGCCGACTGCTGTGATGAACATGCATGCAGAAGCTGTGCTGGCATTTGAGGTCTCAGAGCAAGAGGCTTTTGAAGGAGGAACAGCACTGTTGGTGCAGGGCATTGGGGCATGAAGCTGCCCCAATTCTGAGAAGGATGCAGCAGGTGGAAAAGCATGACTGCATCAGCAGGGATAGGCTCTGAGCATGGGATGCTCTTAGATGAAACACTAAATTTCAGCAGGAAGGTTGGAAATGGAGGTAAAACTATGAGGGAGCTGCCTCTTTTCAGGGGTGTGTGTTGTGGTGCTCAGTGAGCATTTGCGCAGCCAGGGAATTGATGAGATCTTACAGGTTCACGAAGGTCCAGCAAGTGTCAGAAATGAATGATGGGGAGAGTCTCACCTGGTAGAAAGTCATGTCATGTCAGAGAAGCTAAAACAGTACACTGATCTCTGGCAGAGAGGGCAAAATGATACGGGCTCTCATCAGTGGCATAATTCAACACCTGGGAGGAAGCCAGGTGATGGCCGATGTGTTAGCGTGAAGGAAGAGGCCATCAGTGCAATTGGGAAGTTGCTGGGAGATATTGAGCAAGGTTATAGATAAAAGATTTCTGAAAAAGAAAAATTAAAAAATAGGTACCTCACTTGGGCTGACACAAGTGTCCTAAAGGTTGTGGGACAGAGTGGGCACAAAAGAAACAAAAAATCTTTGTGATGAGAAGAAAATATTTCAAAACTGTCCCCTGTATCAACATTTTTACCTTCTTTGCAGAGAGAACCAAGGGAACTGGAGGACTTGTTAGTGTTAGGTCATAGGTTGGACTAGGTGATCTTGAAGGTCTCTTCCAACCTAAAGGATTCTGTGATTCTGTGAATATAGTGCCCATATGCTGGACTCATGGTCTATGCTAAAGGTTTTTCCATCAAAACTCTACAAAATTGATGTACCTATATAATTATATATCCTTTGTATTCTTTTCATGTGAACTTGTGTATTGAAAAGAACCGGTTTAATTTTCATTCACACTCTAATCCCTGTTTCTGTCCCACTCCAACCTTGTGGTGTGTGTTTTTGTCCCTCTCTGTAGCAACTGTAAATAGAAAGCAGTCAGGAAGTCAGGACCATTGACAAAAAGCAGGAAGAGGAGAAGAAAAAGCCCTGAGAAAATGATAGACACACATGGCACACTCTGATCTCACCGTAATGAGGAGGCTTGTAAAGACTTGCATCTGTGGGTCATTTCCCCCTGACATATGGGGTGTTTGTTTTACTTGGTAAACAAGAATCACAGCACCCTGGTTTTAGGCAAATAGACTCTGGATACATTTTCATAACTGAACTGGGATGACTTTAATAGTGTGCAATAGCTCTCCCTGCTTTTCATTTCTTTTAGACATGACTTTTTAAATGTTGTGTGACCACTGACAACCCTGGAAGGTAGTCTCAGGTCCCTTTTCCTTTGCTTGTTTGGGCATTCAAAAGAGAGATCTTTCAACAAAAAGCTCTTTTCCATGCCCAGCTAGTAGCTGTGGAGTTCCTCTCTCTCTCTGTGAATATATTTGACTCTAGTTTCTGGTGTTTCTGCCTGTCTCTGCTCTGTTAGCTATGATCTTAGTGTCACTCTGAGATGCCTGGCCATGGATGCTGCTCACATGTTGGCTTGCTTCAGTTGCATAGAGACTGGCTTGCCTGGCATGGAAACCCAGATGTATGGCAGAAAACCAGTACAAACTCAGTCTCTGCCCCTTTTGGACAACTTGGTTGTAACTGTCTTGACCCACACACAGAGTGAAAGTAAATCTGCAATTGGGCATGATTTACAAAGAGAACAGAGACATGGTCCCTGTTGTTTCACCTCCATGCTAGAGCCCCAGACACCTGTGGGGGTGGCCTACAAATGAAAGACCAGCTCTTACCTGTCCAGTTCAATGTGATCTAGGACCCTCCACACAATTTAGGTAGACACTTCTTCACTCAAGAAGTGGAGCTCCTTTTTCTGACAAGTTTGTGTTTGGTCCCTTTTAATGTTCACTGTTACTGACTGCCCTTTGATGTTACTCTCGATATTTGGAAAGTCAATGTTTGCGTTTCTGCTCCTTTGCTCTTTGTGGAAATGAAAAATACTTTACTGCTCTTGCAAAATGACACACTTCAGATTTGCTTTAGCAATATTTTGCAGGAGTTTTGTGAGTCCCCTCACTTTTTCCAGGGCCCTAGTGCTTACTGATTAAGATAATTTTGCTCCCACTTCAAGATGTCAGGCTGAATCCAGCTAAGGTGAGTGCATACGTATTTCTACAAAATGCTCCATAAGTGCTTCCAGCTTTGCTTGAAAACAGAATTCCTTGACAGCATTACCATGTCCCTAATTCACACCTCTCTGCTACACTCGTGTCAGCTCAATCCCCATCCTCCCTGGGGAGCACCTCACCTGCCTCCATCCCCCAAAACCTCCTGGACACCCTGCTGCACGGGGGCAGCAGCCCCTCACCCCAGAACCCTCATTGTCATGGTAAATTGGCAGCTTGAATACCAGGTCAGTTCTCACCCATGTGCAAATCCTCTGGCTTTTGGGAAGTTCCCAGAACTGAGGCAGTGCCAATACTCCCGGTTTCAAGACTCCCTAACCAATGGTGTGAAGGCTGCTGACAGCTGTAATTCACAACATCAGGATATCATGCTGCTTACTGCCTGTGATTTTGGTGTAACCTGGGAAATTTGGGACGTGAGAGACGTATTCTGTGAGCCAAAGTCATCCTCTGCTTTTGGTTGCAGATTAACCTTGCTCTTGCACCCTCTGAGGTTTGTTTTGAATCTCAAGCCCACCTTCCTTTGAAACCAGTAAGTTTTGCCCAGTGCCAGTCAAAGCCAAAATCTCCCTCATCACCTAAAAGGCGGGTCTGGAGGGATGGCAAGGGACAGGGAAGGAGAGAAATGGGTTGGAGACCAGACTGACCTTTTTCATGAGAGGGGACTGGCAGGAGCAATGCCAACCAGAGTGCTTCTGAAAGCTGTTTGCTGCCTCCTCCTTTCTCTCTCTGCTCTTAGGAGGGGGAAACAACTCCTACGGCAGCTTTTCTCCAGGTGGGGGGAAGCTGTAGGCCATGTAACCAGGAAGGATTTTAATGCCATCAGGCTGGGGCTGGGGAGAGTGGACCTCTGACTGTAACATGCACCACAGTCTTCCCAACATTGAGAGATCCATACCCACCCCGTATGCCCATTTCCTCTCTTACCCCTTGTAATTTTTTCAGGTTACTCCTCATTTCACTGGGCACAGTGACAAAACCCATAGGGGCCATGGTCCCAGCGGAGGGCTGTAATTTCCAAGGCAGCCTTGAAAAGTGTGATGGTGATGGTGAGACCTGGGCAGGTCTTGTTCTCAGCTGGGACTCAGCTGCAGAATCTGTGCTCCTGTTATTGCCAGCTGAGGAAAGCAGTGTTGTTTCAGTGGAAATGCCACTGAAGTTAGCTCAGATAGCACGATAGAGGACAAACTATTGGAGAAAAGGGTGATGTCCAGTTTTGGGGAATGGCTGTTGTCAGGAATGCCCTGGTGGCACTCCACTTTGAAAACCTGGGTTGCCGTCACCTGTGCTTTTCAGTTGAGGTTTCAGAGACATCATGTCAGTTGGGTTTAGTAAATATTTCAACAGCATTTTGAAGTTCCAATGAAAACAGAGAAAAGCTTTGATGTCTACAGACCCTTTATCCCGCCATATACGTCACCCCGTGCTTTTCAGCAATGTTGTTTAGTCAGTGTTCGCTGAGGTCAAAGGGATGCAAGGTGCAAAATCCTGGGCCTACTTAAGTCAACAGCAAACCTTTCGAGGCTCACACTAAAGTAAGTGAAAGAAACCAAATTTATTTTCTCTCTTTTTCTCTCTCTCTAAAAAAAAAAAACAAAGGTAGATCAAAAATCAGGATGAAATGAACAATATGTGCAATGTATTTTTTTTTGTTTTGCTTTGTCTTTAATTATTCATTTATTCTTTTCAAGGAAGGTTTGCCTTGGACCATAATCCACGTGAGATAACCAGAGTAGATATTTTTTGACTGCCAACCTGGAAATGCTTGCCATCACCAAAGCAGTATTGACAAAAGTCTTCTAGCAAGGATTTGCCATATTGGTTTTCCTAACAGAAAACTTGTTTTTTTCAACAAATTATTGCTTTTTCTGTTTTATGGATATTTTCTGTACATTTGTGACTCCAGGGAAAGTTCCTACCCAGCAAGCCTGTTCTGTGTGCTACTGTATTTTCTTTCTTTGTGTGTTGTTTCACAAACATAAACACTAATAACAACTTCTGGGGCTCCCAAGGAGGCTTCCAAGTTTAATAAAGACCATGCTGTGAGTCCTTGCCACGATACATTTCTGCTTGTTTCAAAACAGCGTGGAAAACAAATGAGAGCCAAAGAACGCATTGACACAAACTGGGGATTTCTGCATTACCTGTGGGGGTGTTTGCAGGGGAGAATGCTGGGCCTGCAAAAATTTGATTCCAGCAGATATACCAGTGTACAAGCATGATTTCTAGCCTGTTTTCATCTCTTTTTTTTCCCTTTTTCCTTCCCTGTCTTTCTCCTTCGCTATGTCTACTAATATTTTTTTCAGTGTTTTCTTTACATGAGCAGCTTTTATCTTTTTACCACTTGGTTTTCCTTTCCTTTCCTTTCCTTTCCTTTCCTTTCCTTTCCTTTCCTTTCCTTTCCTTTCCTTTCCTTTCCTTTCCTTTCCTTTCCTTTCCTTTCCTTTCCTTTCCTTTCCTTTCCTTTCCTTTCCTTTCCTTTCCTTTCCTTTCCTTTCCTTTCCTTTCCTTTCCTTTCCTTTCCTTTCCTTTCCTTTCCTTTCCTTTCCTTTCCTTTCCTTTCCCCTTTATCTTCCCATACTGTTTTCTTTCCTTTTTCTCCTGGTTCTGCCTTTCTCTATGGGAGCTCACCCTTATCCCCAGTTTAGTGTGATAACACAGAAAAAAGCTTGTTTTCAGAAGCTCCCGTCAGTCTCAGGACAATCAATATGCTAGGCCAGCTCCTTACAAAACATAGCCCTTTTGTTTGGCATGTGCTGGCTCACCCCGGTTCAATGAAATGGCTTTGTTTTAGGTGTGGATAGTACGTCAGGGCTGCCTGGCAGGTGCATCTTACAGTCAGTGTCACTGAGCAGTAAATTCTGTAATTACAGGTCACAGAGGTGGAGCTCTCCTTTGATGTGACTTTTTTGTTGTTGCAAGCGGATACAATTTGCCTGAGATATCAAATGCAGATAGCAGTAAAAATTTAATTAACAAATCAAAGCTTTTATCTGGGGTTTTAGAACTCAAGCCAACAGGTTTCTTCAATCTAAAGACATCACAGACAGAGATGGAGGGTTGAAGTCAGTGCTTTTGTACTATATACAGCTTATGACCTCTTTTTTTTTTTTTTTTTTTATGATGCTTGCAAAGATAAAGCTTTTAGTTGTTACTTTTTGGTTTGGAGAAGCTTTTAGATCTTCCCCACAAGCAGGGATGTTGTTCATTGTGTGCTTAATTTTCATCATTGTAACTCCTCAGTGAGCATGCATTTTCTCTCATGGCTTTACAGATTACTTAGCAGGAGAAGATGGAGAGTGCTCACACTTGCCTTCCTGCAGCACTCTGAATTCATGTGCTGGCTTATTCCTCTTGTGGTGAGCCAGTTGGTGGTGCTATCAGTTGGCCTAAACTGTGGGGTGTGACATAATTCCATAATTCATTTACCTGGTTAACAATGGAAGCCTGGCTGAAATGAGGCTGAAAACTTGGCTACTATGTCTGAGTATGTGGGGAAGTTACTGTTTGCTTTCAGTGCTTTCTGGGGATGTTGTCATGATTGAAGTGGCTAGGTCCAGAAGCTGAGTGCCTGAGTCACGTCCCTCATTCTGCTGGTAACTCCTGGGAGCTGGGGGAGCAGCAGTCTGCCCCTGAGAGCTGTGTGTGTGTGATTACCCCTGCCTGTGTACTGAAAGAAATAGAAATGTGCAAGGAAATTAAAAAAAAAAGTCCACGTGCCCAGTGCCACCTTTGCTAGAAGCCGTTTCTCAGGGCACCCCAAGGGCACATAAGAGTCTAATATAAAGAGGGGCACACGGATGACCAGAGAAGGTTGCACTCTCTCTCTACCAACAAATGCATCTGTCTTGCATTTATGGGTCAGCTGCTCCTCAGAAATTATTTCCAAGGATGTTTAGAGACCAAAATTATAAAATGTTGCAGAAAAGATTAAAAAGGAGCACTGCAACAATAAAAAAATTATCTCAGGAGTTCACCGTGGTGTTATGTGTTTGACTTTCCAAGACTGAGAAGTACTTCAGATGAAAGCACACTGTACTGCAGGGAACACAGACTGCCTTTTTGTGGGTTCATGAAGGCAAACTGTTATATATGCACTACCTGTGTGTTTCTTGGTGCATCTGGAATTGGCCCAAGCATTTCTGCAAGCTTGCACATGAAGACCTTAGTTCAGGAAACATATACCAGTATCAGCACTTAGGAAAGTCTTAAGTACAGAAACACTTAATCATGGTCTTAAGGACCTTCCTGAAATGAAGCCAAAGAAACTGAGTCAAAGACCTCTGGAGTCAACGCAATGCCACGAACTTGTGCTTATGTAAATGTATGTTTAGAGTTGTAAGCCTTGAATTTTAATGTACAACTTTTGATTTCTGAGCTGACTGCTAATAGGGCAACAGAAATAAAATCCTATTGAGCATGATGAAGAGGGCCAAGGCCCCTAGTGAACTTATAGTACAGGGCATTTATAGTACAGTTAGCCATTTCTAAAGTATAAATTGTCAAGCCATTAGCTGTTGCAAACACATCAAAAGCTTTCCAATGCTGTAGCAGGAGTCAATTTAAAAAACAAAAACAAAAACAAAAATAAACAAACAAAACAAAGAAAGAAAGAACGAAAGAACGAAAGATAGAAAGAAGAAAAAAAGATGGCCATCCTTGTGTTTAAAGTACGCAAATTAACTTCTTGACATTTGCATTACTAATTTTGGTGCTTTGATGGAAGTACCCTGTTACCATACTTTAAAGCCCAAGATATCACCTCACAGGCTAAGAAAAAAGGGGGAAAGAGTTCAAAGTGAATAATTACCTGTTGATGATGTATTATATTTAAGGACTCTGGCTGTGGATTAAAGCTAGTTCTTGAGTTGTTAATAGCCTGCAGTAAACAACTAATGAATCAAAGAAAAGAAAAAGCAGCTATAGTTGAAGAACATTCCCATTAATACCAAAGGCCAGAGTTGAAGTGTTAAATGTAACACAATAAAATGCAGTCATTTCACGCCAGAGTGTATAAGAATTCAGAAAAAAAAGTCACAGGTGAATTATTAGGGATTGTCTTTTAAGCTTTGTTCTCCAAGCACTTTGATACTGTGCACAGTACCAGGTTTTGCACCCCTGTTTTTTCTGCAGTTTAGTTGCAATTTCTATGTGGCCTAAGAAAGAGAATAGTTTTGAGTATCTAGAGCTGTACCTACAGCAGTGGTGACTCACCATACTGTGGAAAGAATATGCTTCCAGAGAGTAAAAATGACAGCTCAAAGGAGGAGGCACAGAGTAGGAAATGGAGAGAAAACAGATGAAAACAGTGCAGAATAAATTGAATACCTACAGGCATCTTTCTGGTATTGAACTACTGAGAATCTTGATAAAACAAAAAACCAAGTGATTCAAATGGGTATGGTGGGGAATTATCTCAACATACTCTAGCTAAATAAATGACAGCAGGGCTTTTATCTGTGGTCCTTAGATCCTGCCCCATCCTTTTCCCACCAGAACAGCACCTTTCAGGTAGTCCTCACCGGAGCAGGGGTGGAGGGCCCTTATTTTGTACGAAATAGAGCCCTCCTCTGAGAAGCATTAAAAGAGAGAGTGTTGATTTTATTTAAATATGTGGGAATTGAGGTCATTTATGAATCCTGAACTTTTCAGGGGAGTGGAATTTTTCTCTTTGAAAATTATTGTAGGAGAAAAATAATGCTGTGAAATACTGCAAGCTTGCAGTCTGTTAGGTTGATGTGTATGGCACAGTGTTAAATGACCTTTCATCTCTTGTCAGACCTAAGCTTTTAAGGCTGCTAGATCTTCTCAGGTTCATGCATGGGGTTTAAGAACCATCTCGAAGTAAGGGAAAGCAAAGTGTGGAAGATACACATCCGCTGAAGAGCTGGTAAGTATTTCCAAAGAGAGTGATTATTTTTAAGGCTTAAGAATCAATATATTTTAAGAAAAAAAAAACACTACCAGAGAAAGCTAATGATGCCCTATGAGCAACCTACAGATTTTGTCTTTCTCTACTTTCTGGTAGATTGGACTAATAGTGCACCTTTCTAAGCTAAGCTGTAAAACCAGCCTGGCTATTCAGCAGCCACCAAATCCAGTCTGCAGCATGTCTGAATTATAGTCTTTAAGTTAAAGACAGCAGACATTTGTCCTCAGTTCATTTCAAGGAAGAGCGCTTGCACTGACGAAACACATGCCATTAGCCTTGCTCCACAGAGGCAAGGCCCACGGGCTCAAGGTTTCTGTGGGAAAGGTGATGGCAGGAGCATAGAGTCACCCCAGCAGCATCATTCCCAGAAGGAGGAAAGACATATGTGGGGAACTTACCCTTGATTGCAAAATGCCATCTCATAGAAATCAATTACTTTTTAATTGCCAAGACTCTTTTCTACCAGATTAAGCCACCGGTTCATCACTGGGATCTTCTCAGCCAGCATCACTCTCACCAGCTGATGACTTGGCTCTCATCTCAGAAAAAGGATTGCTAATGCAAATCAAAAAGCAAAACTCAGCCTAAAACAAGTGCTTTTGAGGTGGAATAAAGGATGTGAGAAAGAGGGAATGCAGTGCTTTGTTAAAAGGCTGAAAAGGGAGGTCGTACATGTGACTGCTGGGGGCAAGACTTCCCTCATAACATGTAGGGTTGCTGCTGACATGTGGGGTTTCTGCTCTTCTCCAGGCAGGTAACTGCTGAGGGACCTGGCACACTTGTATTGTATTGATACCAGTATTGTCTTACCTCCTCAGGGCAAGTGTTCATTGTAGGATAATGTGAGGATTAAACAGAAGACTGAAGTGTCTCAACTTCATTTTGAGTATCAGAATTTCCCTACTAAACACTGGGATTTGTGTCATCCAGTATTCACTGTCCCAGATAGGCATCCTGTTTGTGGCTGCATCCCCGTGGATGAGCCAATTTGGCATTCCATCGCCACTGGAGGATGAGACTCCCTTCCTTCCCCCACCCCATCATCTCCCATCTCCTATGCTCCTAGCTACCAGTTCCTGCTGCTTACTTTGTGCGAGCTCACTGGACCCTCTTTGAGCCAGTTTAATTCACAAATCCAGCCGATGACTAACTCATCAAAAGACTAAAATTGGCTCAGGGAAGTGTCTTACAAGCATGGAGCTGCTGCAAGGGAGTAGCACTGCAAGGTTCCCTGAAGGGACGGAAAAGTGTGATAGAAGGGAAAGATGGATGAGAGCTGCACTTTTCCACACATATGAGTTGTGAAACAGCACCCAAAGGCATTTTTTCTGAGTTTTCTTAGAGTACCTGGAGAGAGCCAGGCAGCCTGAGCTGCTGAAGCTGAACTGCTGTATAGGAATTTCTACACAGAGAGCCAGAACAATGCACATGGCCTAGAAACCAAACTTTTGGAAGTTTAAAGTTGAATGAGGTAAATCCCAACCATAATCCTCAGCACTTCGGGTAGATGTTTGTCATTATGCCTGTATTCACTGTTTCCCAAACTCTTGAAATCTGTGCTTCCTGTCCTGACAAGTGACAGGACTCGCCCCCGCCTGCTTCCTGCTCCCATGGCGCTAATCCTGTCTCCAAGCTATGTGCTTTCTCACAGTGGGGCTTCACAGTATAGCAGATACTTGGCTGCCCTGTTGGGTTTTGATGAATGAAATAGCAGTGAAATCTCTGGTTAGGCCAAATGGGAAACACATAATGTAAATGCAGTGGTTTCTGCTCCAAAGCAGGTGGAATGTCCCAGACACTCCAGCAGCTCACCCCAAAATCACCATCTTGATTATGATTGGTCTACATTTTACACACTTGTGTTCTACTTTACATCAATAAAAGTTGTATATTGACTTAAAATGGAGAGGGAGACCAAAGAATAGATGAGAGGTCTGACGGCATTCCCTGGTTATTGGAAATGTCCATTCAAAGGAACAAGAGTTTGAGGGTGGCTTTGCTGGGAACAGGTGGGCAGAAGTTAGTGACCAGAGTGTTTCCTGCAATGTCATTGCCTGCTGCATTGCTGTGCTTTTCAGAGAAGGCAAGGGGGCCACAGGGCTGCACAGCCCCTGTGCTGTCTATATCAGTGTGGTCCCAACCAAAATAGGCATGTATATGTTGAGGAGAAAGCTAGCCAGATATTTCAAATGTGTTTCCTCACTTCTTTCCCACTTTTCCCCACAGACTATGTACGCAAAAAATTGTTTGTTCGGGGTTCTTTAGTGGACCATACCTATTATTGCCATAAACTGGCCATTTCTATGTCCTGTGTTACCCTTGTTCTCTGCTGTTCATACTGCTTTCTCTGGGGATTGCATCTTGCTGAGCATTTTGTGATTGACTCCCAGATCTCTTCAAAGTCTCAGACTGGGTTCGACAAAGCATGCTGTTCTAGTGCATTATTTTGTATTGTAGCCAGTGCCTGGAGGCCCCTTTGTGCTAAGCAGTGTCTGTGGCTGGTACAGACGCAGCTGTTTGTCGTAAGGTCCGAGACACGCTCTCACACCACCGGCCCTGCCTCTCCAGTGCACAATGTTCTAAGCCATCGTTCAAGCTTAATACGTTCCATTTGGCACCAGCGTGAGAAAGCTATCTTGTTTGGGGAAAAATGTATTATTAAGCCCAAAGCAAGGATGCAGGCACTTTTTGGTGATGGTGTTGATTATTCGGAAAATGTTGCCTTGTTTGCCAAGCGTGGGACATGTGTTAGTAATTGACACTGAGCTACGTGGATCTCTTCTATAAATGTCTGTTTCAAAACACAATTAGTAATAAAACAAGGGGTCCAAGAGGTTCCCCAAGAAGATCTAATGCTGTACCTCTTTTAAAACTGTTGTCGCCAGCAGGCAAGACTTGTCCTCCCTCCTTCTCTTCCAGACTGCTTTTCTTCCTGTAAAATCTCAGACCTCTTCCCCATTATGCTTGTCTTGCACCTTAGTTTTTTGTTGTTGTTGTTCCTTCAAGAGACAGCTAGTTGAAATCTATGTCTTCTGTTTCTTAATACACTTTCTGCTAACGTTCATGCTAGCCATAGTTGAACAACACCAGTAATGACATAGAATGGTTTTCAAGGATGTTAAGGGAGGAAATAGTTCTATGAAACTTTTGTCATTGTTCCTCTGAACTCTTTAGCTCTTCATCTTAGTAACATTACACATAAATATAAAGTATCATAGGCCAGTAAAAGAGTCAGAGGCCTGATTCTGCTCTCAGGTCACCACCACTTTAATGTGAAAGCATTAATTCAGGTGGCATGTTTTCTGAAGGCATCAGTGGGGTTGGAACAAATCTTAGCATATCAGCCCTGAGAGATTTACAGCAGAAGGGTTTGAATGTGCAAATATTTATGCAGGTGGGCAGACCTGCAGAGTCTGTTGTTGCCACAGACCTGGATGCATGAGGAAGTTATGGGTCTGTGGTGATGGAGGTAAAAGCAGGCTTTTAAAAGACCTAAATAACACTCAATAGTGAATGGTAAGGACAAGACAATGCATATAAGGAGAAAGGCACTACGTGTAAGAACCACACTTGTAAATGGCAGTGTGGGGTTTGCTTGGTTTATATTTGGAAGGGTGAGATTATTTGATTGTTTTGGTGGCTGGTCATCTTCTTCATGCAGAAGACTATGATTTCAAATGTGGTTGGGGTATAATGATGTGTAGGGGGATGCTAGAAGACCAGCCGTCTGGTAACCTGGCCTAGTCTGTGAGCTAGCAAGGAGAGGAAGAGAAGGAGGTGCAGATGACAGATGCAAAGTTCCACCCATCCTTTTTGATTGCCAATGTCTTACTTTCATGTCTTACTGGACTTCTCATAGCTGTGGGACAGCTGTGCAGGAGAAAAACTGGTTTATATCTACTGCTGCTTTGCATGTTCTTTCCAATGCAACGCTAGTTGCTGTGATCCACCCCCAGTAAATATTAGCTAACTATTGCAATATGTTCTGTGTGGGGTGTAGCCTAAAACAGAAGTTGATGCAAAATACCACATCCCACTTCCCAAGCAACAATCATGGCCAAATTGCTCCATGTTTTATATGGAGGAGCAGCCCAAAGAACTCTAAGGTCAGCAGGAATATTCCCCCTGACTTAAAAAAGCTTTGGTTCACATCTTCCAAGACAATGTTAGGTGTTGATTTTCCCCCAAAGGTGAACAAGGCTTAGGACACATTTCTGAGATCCTGACCTCTCTCTTTTTCTTTTATCCAGTGTGGCCAGGAATGATCCCAAACCAGAGACATCCTGGCTCAGAAGAGGTGGTGCTCCTTGGCTGGGAATGGAGCCAAACCTTTGGATTCTTCCCTTTGTCTGAAGCTTCTCAGCCTCCAGGGTGTGAAGCTTTCTCTGGCCCTTGGATAGGAGAAGGCAGGTTGGTCTTTCCATGTGGAATCAATATTTGTTGAACTGTTTTTCCAGTTTGGATTGGTTGCTTTCCAATTTAAGAGGGAAAGAAAGGTAAATTAGGTCACTTTTTGGGGGGAGGTGGGATTGAATTTCTTTTCTTATCTACTTCATCTACTTCATACCAAAGTAAACTCAGTTTATGGGTTCTTGTGCATCAAATGAAATAAAAACCATAAATAGAAGGTTGCATTGCTGCTTCTCTGAACACACAATTTGAACAATAATGAATTTAAATTCAACAGTTTGGCTCACCATTTATGTACTTTGTATAAGGATGGTCCAGCCTGACAGCATCACTGGCTAGTAGAAAATCTGAGGAAATGTTCCAGCAGGACTCAGGCACTGTAATCACTACTACAAACAAAGAAACAAACCAACAAACCAACAAGCACCAACCAGCCAAACAACATCAAAAGAGAAATAAAAATATCCCATGCAAACCAAGGAACTACCTTGGCAATTGCAGAGCTGAGCTGTTTCTTTTCAGCTCAGGTTGAAAACTATTTATTGCACAATTTCAAGACATGAAGAAAATGCAATTGTAAGTTAGATAAGCTTAAGTAACTTCCTCTCTTTTTATTTTCACATCTCTCAACTACACTCTCTTAAGTTAAGTCCTGGTAGCACAGAGCCAGTGATCAGAACCCTCTGGCATAGGCCACCAGGATCCATGGATGATGGGTAACAACATGTCAGGGCCTGAGCTTTTCCTCTCTCCCCCACTGTTGCTGCCACTTGAGCTACCGTTATCCATGCAGCAGTGGGAGAAGGATGGAGAGGCAGCATGGGGACATGTGCCCCATGGATGATGGTAATCAGGCATGACAAAGTTCATTGTTCCCATCCATTAACTGCTTTCTCCTATATAGTCTTCTTTCCAGTGGGAGCCAGAGACAATAATTTTACATTATTGCTGACAGTAAGGCCTGTGTTGGGATATATGCTTTGTTGACAGAAGCTGAAATCTTTGAGGTATTTTCCATTGGAAGCACAGCCCTGTCCCTCCTCGTTTGTTTATTATTTGCAGCTATGCTGCCTTGGTCTCTTGGCCAGCTGGCTTCTATGCAAAGGGGATTCCTGGAAGAGCACTGGGAGGCTAGCTCAAGCCCTGGGGGGCCTTTACCATGTCCCCAAATGTGCACTTGACACTGACATGCTGAGTGATTTAGGACCAGACACTTGCCATCTCTGCCTCCATTTCCCTTTCTGTGAAATGCTGATGGTGGTACGTACTTCACAAACTGTGTGAAGCTGTGCAGCTGCCAAGCTCTCCATGAGGCAGCAGCTGACATTGATTAGCTGTGTTATAAAGGCCTATTACTGGGAAAGGAGAAGGTTGCTCTGTCACTGTGGCACAGAGAATGTTACGTTTCTCCATCCATCCTGAATGGCCAGTCTTGTAGGGGAAGAGTGAGAATCAGTTGTGCACTTTGCCTTTCTGTGTTCAGATACAGGAACAACAGGTAAATAAGGGGGTAATCAGCATTTACCGTGCCTTTCTGTGTTCAGATACAGGAACAACAGGTAAATAAGGGGGTAATCAGCATTTATCGTCTGAGCTAACAGAAGATAAAAATATCACTTGTAGCCTTTGCTCTGGCTTCATTATCTGACATTTTACTTTGCTTGCTTAATGGATGTGTGATAAAAAAAAAAACACAAAACTAAAAATAGACTAATAATTCTCTTAGTTTATTTTCTTTGTGCTCACACTGTTTGCCCATTATTCCTTAGTCTTCTCCAGATACCTGTGGGTTTATCTGTGACTATCTAAGGAACAACTTCTGCTTCAATTTGAAGTCAAATACATATTTTCCATAGACTTTAACAGAAACAGAAGATGCCTTAATGCCTCACCAAAGCTTTTTAGAGATGAGGATGTTTTATTCCTCAGAACAGATGCTTTAGGCTCTTCTGACTATGAGTTGATTCATTAAATACTAATTTCCTGTAAATGAGAAATAGAAAAAATATCCTTGACTCTCTCTTTCAAGTAAGTTGAATAGCAAAAAAGTGCCTCATTTGTTCATGATTAATAATGATTAAACCATGGTCTTATGGATTACTAAATATTTTCCTTAATGCAGGAAAAGCATACAGGCTAATTTGGGCAGTTGATTACCGCTATCCTCATTCCACCAGTGTAATCATAGCCAAAAAAATTGCACCATGGGATAGTTTCTTTGTTTAGCATTTTGAAGACTTCAGATACTTTTTTTTTTTTTTTTGCATATTCTACTGTAAGGCCTGGAATCAAATCTATAGTTGCATTATATTTGATATGGGTTGCTAGGAATTAAGGCTTTGACAGCAGGCTGTCATTCATACCTTTTGCTGGGTGGGGTGGAGGTATGAAATCTTCTCATTATAAAAGAGCCAAGTCACATTACTGAATCACATTACTGGGTTTCATGCACTTGAAGAATCTCTGACCTTGTGTTCGCCTCATGATTGCCTCCAAGATGTGAAAGTGGAAACAGAAAAAAAGTGCTGTGAGGGCCCAGATTTCAAAAGATCAGGTCTCTGTGTGATGGAGTGCATGGCTAGCAATGCAGAAGGAAAAGGACCCACTGGAAAGCCCATGGTTGCATGTTTCTTAACTCATGCAATTATCACCATAGCTTCCTTTCCTTTCTCAGTTGTTTCCTCAAGATTCTTTTATTCTCCGGCACCCAGGCTCACAGATTTCATGGCTCCTGGCAGCCCACCAGACTCCGTGGGAAGAAGAAGGAACATATGTGTGTGATGAAAAGGGTGAAAGCTTTATGGAATCAGTTCTACCATCCTTTCCTCATACAGGCACTTGCTTATCACTGTGGTTTTCCTGAAAGATTGAAAATAAAGTCTTCCTGGCTTCGGAGCAGTAAAAAGTATTTTTTTACTGCAGAAATACAACACCATAAGTGCTAATGCAAGTCCCATTATTTTGGTTCTTTGACATGAAACAATGGTGCGGCTGCCCTGCCATATTTAATACAGCTCTGTAACCAATGTTGTGCAAAAACTTTAATACAAAATGAGCTTAACAAGTAAGTGTAATATCACACCAATATCAATCACCTAAAGAAAATTACCTCCTCTCCCTCCCTCTCTTTGCCTTTGCATTTCTGTTCCAGCTGAACTATGAAATACTCTAGGCCACGTATTTCTCTGAGGTGACTGCAAAGCTTCAGTAGCAAGCATCTCAGCCCTCTGTCTGTGAACCACGTGGTGCTCCAAAGAAGACGGCAAACAACTAGGAATGTCAGTTGTGTCTCACCCTACAGGGAATTTCAGATTTTTCTGAGGACAAAAATATTTGCCTTGGCAAATATTCTATAATAGTAAATATTAATAATAAAGCTGCACTTTCAAAATGTGTTTTTCTAACCTTGGAGTCTGAACATTGTATATCACACACTTTTGAGTCTGCTATTGTCTGAAAATTGTTTAATTGAGTCTGCTATTGTATTACCCTTAAGATTTAGGAATAGCAATAACCCGAAAGAAAATGGACTCTCAGCTGATGTAATCCAGAATACCTCAGGTTTAGGGGAGTGCATTATCAGTCTTGTTTTACTCAGCACACCTATTGGACCATTATGCTATGGGCAAATAAGATGTTAGCATCTTTTAAGAAATAATTACGTGGCTATTGAGAATCCAAATGCTTCAATCTGACTATTTTACTTTGCAATGCAGTGAATGAAGAACAAGGGACCATGGTTTTGTAACTCTAGTATGTTTTTGAAGCAGATACCTGAAGTTGCGTTAGTGGCTTTGAACCTGTTGAGTCACTGTATTTTTGCTCTTTTCTTCTTCTTCTTCTTTTTTTTTTTTTTCCTCTTTGTTCTCCTTGTTCTCTTTTTCCCCCCTTTCTTTCCCCTTCTTTTTTCTTTCCTGTTTCTTTCTCCCTTTGGTTTTTTTTTTTATTTTGTTTTGTTTCACTGTATTATTGTGTTTTTGCCTTTTTCAAGGTTATCTGTCTGGAAGCAAAACAAACATTGGCTTGCTTTCTTCCAAAGGAGTTTTTGGTTGAAGTAATAATAACACATTTGTGGTGAGCAGCAAGGGGCCATCTGTTCACTGCTGAAAAAAATATACACAGAAGTCAGCATATCAATGAAATGCACTGAAAAGGACAAAGCAAAGTCTCCCAGAGTGCTTCTCTCAAGGCTATTAAAGCTTTTGGGTTGCTTCAACCCACGTAGCTTTAAATAGAGCTTCTGAGGATGTCTGGGTTAAAGCTGCCTACTGTTTCACTGGGTGACAGCCTACTCTCCCACGTCTTCAGCTACTGGTCTGTAGGCAGGCAGATACAGACCGACCTCGTATCACTCCAACACACTGAGATAGCCCTGGACTTGCACAGGCCCACCAGACCTATCATATTCACATCTACCATTAAATCAAAGGGACATTGCCTGAATGGCTTTCCCATAAGATCTGCATGTTGATTATTTGTAAGGCATGCTTGTTTCCAGTGTTATATGATGAAACCTATTAGGTAAATTTGTCCTCTCTGCAAGAACAATTATAGACAGGTATCCTACAGAAAGAGCTCTTCGTTTTTCATTTCTTCTGCTTGGCACGTAGGAGTTGCATTTTAATGGAAGAACTGGGGAACTGGGCCCCTTCTCCAGACTCCTGATACTTCAGCTTTGATACTCAACAGATCCAGGAGAAATGTGATGAAGGCAGAGAGAGCCTTGCCTGCTCTGTCTCTCAGGAAGGTCCACGCTCAGGGTATCTCCCTGTTGGTGCACGCATTGCCTCTACTACAATGACTCTGCCACACTGACTTGGGACTTGCCACCTCTCGTATGTGTCAGCTGCAGCAGAGGATGAGATGGGAAGACCTGACTGAACTTGCTGCTGTAAAAATTATTCCAGAGGCTCCAGCCACTCTCTTGCTCCAGCTCTTGAATTGCCACCTGCAGCCTGCATATCACTACACTGACAGGTGTTTTTAGCCTGAATAAGTGGCACTGCAATGAATTTGGGATGTGTTGTGTAAGCTTTTCTGTTCTAATGACCTTACAAGGTCCTTATCCCCTTATCGCAAGAAATATATGGGGCAGTTGGAAAAAGTTCAGAGAAGAGCAACAATAAATATGGCAGGTACAGGATGACTCTCTATGAAAGATGACTAAGCTAGGAATTTTTAATCTGAAAAAGAGGTAGTGGAGGAAGAGATGATGGATTTACAAAAAAATTTAGAGTGGCATGGAAAGAATGAATAAAGACTGATTTTTCACTCTCTTCCAGTATGAGGTGGGAGGCAGCAGATGAAGCTAATAGAATAGCAGGGCTCCAAGCAAAACATCTCAGGCAGCTGACCTGCAGATCTCCTTGCCAAAGGATGGTGTGGGTGCTAAAGTTTTATGTGGGTTCAAAGACAGTAGAATTGAATGGAAGAGAAATCCCCTGAGAATACTGAATACATGGAAACCACAACCTCTTCAGGAAGTCCCTGTCCTGACAATAGCTGGAAGCAGAGTCAGTCTTACAGTGATTTTGTATATATGCATGTTCTCTAGGCATCTGCTTTTGACCACGATGGGAATCAGGGTATGGGCTAGATGGACCTTCAGTTGGATATTTTATGGATTTTCTTCTGTTCTTCACTGTAGTGAAAAGCCTGCGTAGCTGTAGGAACTAAGGGTAGGGTTCACCTTACTTAATGTTAACCATCTGAAAGTAATGGCTCTAGTCACTTAGCTCTGCCAGTAATCACTAGCCCAGAGGGCACACTGCCCACCCTAAGACAGGTGAATCACCATTTCCAGCTACCTTTTATTACTGATTTCAAAGGGATCTGGACAACTGCCTAGGGCTAGATGAGTACTTATAACTACAGTTAATTGTACTTCAGTGAGACTGATCCTGAGTAAAGCAGGATTTAGTTGTAAGTGTAAGGCCTTTTACTACAAGGGTTTAAATGTACTTCATATTAAGGGTAACAGCTGTTAGATGAGTGCTCTGAAAAAAGTTCCTTGAGCATAACTGTGAATTTCTCTCTCTTCAAAGGTCAGTTGACTCCAGCAAAGAAACCAATCGAGTTCTACCTGGGGTTTGAAGAAGCTTTACTTCGGAGTGTGGGACTGCTGACATTTCACTATGTATTTAGAAACTGCATCTGAAACTAATTAAAAGGAAGGTGACTGATAGATGATAGACACAGAAAGTCTCCAGAAACATTACATGACCATTCCCAGCTGTTGTTCCAGCATGGGGTACCACCAGCTGTCTCATTAAATCACATCACAGAAAAAGTACAGAAATCTTCCATATTCTCCTGCCACAAGAAAACAACCACCATCAACAGAACCCCAACAAAAAAAAGAAAATCTTAACAGATGATTTTTTTTTCTTCCTCTGATTACATTCTGCCTTCCAGGAAGCAGATGTAAACACAGTGCAAACTCATTCCAATTTTGTAATCACCAGTGTTTTGTTTTTGTAAATGTATCTAAACTGCTAACTTCATTTGCACAGCACTTGAATTACTCAGAAAATTCTTTTTCATCTAAACTTCCAATATGCAGTGTTACAGATTGTGGCACTGGTGGTGCAGAAATACCCTGTCTGCCTTCTGTGGATGCTTCTGTGAATGTGTTAAGCATTAGAGCACAGCTTTCCAAAACAAACAGATATTGCTGAATGTTAAAAACATATTAATTAAAGTGAAATATATGCATTTCTTTTTAGTATGAGCCTGTGTTTTGGTTCTGCCTTTTTAAAAGAGATTGTGGTATTCAAGATGTAAGGTCAAATTTGTCCCAGAATGTGGATTTCATAGGGACAGACTTAGTAAAAGCCAAGATAAGCAGAAACAGCCCCATTCTATGGTGCTAATAGCCCTAGTAAAAGCCAATATCAGACTCATTCTATTTTCCTTTTCTAAATTTGACTGGATGTAATAATTTGACTGTATGACCAGTATCTTAACAACACAAAGGCTGCTATATAGGATTCCAAATATGAAACTGGCAGGAAATGGATTACTATAAAATACAGAAGCAAGCAATCTGCTTTCACCAGCCTGTCTGAGAAACAGGCACAAATCTGAAAACTGTACTTTAATTATCTTTGAATTTTAAAAATGTTGGATGCTATTTAATAATTAGATGTGGGAAATATTAACAGTATTTCTGGATACTAATGCTACTGGGACTTACAGTGTCATAAATCTGGAGCAATGCCACTCAACAAATCTAAATGCCATTGATGTAGAACTGAAGGAAGGGTGGGGTCAGACCTAAAACTGTTTCTAACTTGATCTTGACATGGCCGTGTTTACCCGACATGTTTTTTCCTGCTGTACAGTGCAGACCAGTGCTTTTCATCTAGAGAATGAGAAGCAACAGTATCCTCAGGTAAAAGGAGTTCTTCTGTTTAAACACATCTGAAGGCTACATGGTGTGGGAGAAACTCATGATTTGAACCAGCGTGGGTGGCTGAATACTCTGCATATTTTTGTGGAGCTTTTAAAAAAGATGAGCTGACAGCATCCTGCCTTACCTACTACCCTGAACGCTATTTCGTGCTGTCCTTGAGCAAGGCTGCCTGGGGGAGTTAAGGCTTTTTGGATGACTAAGAGCTAGCAGTATTTAGACATGTACCTCCCCTTCACTTCAGTTAAAATTAGGCACAGAAATGCCTTGGTGGATGTGGGCCTGGTGAGCAGTGAGATATGGCAGGGAATCAAAGCAACTGGTGGGAACAGCGCGGCGGCGGAGCGGCTGCAGCAGCAGGCGTTTGCTGGCTCTGCTGAAGGAAGGCATGGCCTCTGGCTCACCGCGGCCATCCCCTGCCCCGAGCAGGAGCCCGTGCTCACACGAAGCTGACGCTGGCTTTCTAGGATGGATGGGAATTGCAGCTGACCCAATAACTTGTGCAAGCTGTCCTGTCAAGTCTCTAAGAAGGTGTTTTTTTTAGGATTAATTCTGGAAGTCCTCTGCAAATCTGTGGCATGGCACTTTTAGGAACTCGCACTAAGTGGTGCTATAAGCAGCCAGACAGGGGTTGGACAGTGGCGAAGTTGGAAAAGGCAGCTTCCAAGAAAGAAGGCTAGTATCAACAACTATAGCTCAGATGCACAAATTCATTTATCTGCTGTGGCCTTCCTAACAGTAAGCCAGCTGCAAACATGTGCAGATGACTCGCTGAGTCTACTTCAAAGACTCTTTACAATTCCTTAACTTGGACCCAACCAGGGCACCATGGGTGCCAAGATGGACCCAGAAATTTTCCTTGGATAACCATGTCTTAGACTGGCATTGCATCTTGATTTCCTCCTTTCAGAGAAGGAGAGTTGCTAATAATTAGCTGGTTTTGTAGCTGTTATAATCAAGAAGCTAGGCTCCATGTGTTGTAAGGTTACATTTTATTTTAGAGCCTAAGGAAGGGAGAGAAGCTGGGGTGGAGGAGGTGGGACATGGGTTTCAACTGGAATAATCTGTGGGGGGCAGGGTGATTTAGCTAGAGGGCCATAAAATATCCAGTGGAAGGATGGGGAAGCTATTTCTCATGTTCAGCAGCTGTTTCAGACAGTGTGCTGTAAGTTTGCGTTAGGGGCAGGCTGTCCTGCAGCCCTTGCACTGTCTGACAGCCACGCTTGAGGCAGGGAGACAGGGAACGGAGAAGGGCAGCACAGGAATGAGCAGCATTCCCGCTGCAAGGACCAGGTCCCTGTTAATATTTCTCAGAAACTGCGATCTCAGTTAGCAGAAGGTTTTAGGGTTTGTCATGAGCCTTTTGTGGCAGTGACGTGCACCCAGGAACACACACATTGAGTATGACCTATGAATCAGCACTAAAATGTTTTAGGCTTGATGAATTTTGTTTGTTTTTGTTTTTGTTTTTCAGACAGATAAAAGACTTCTTAGAAACTTCTTTCAGCTGTAGTCCCAGTATATTTACCATACTGGATACAGCTATAGACTTCTTATCTTACCAGAAACAGAGGTGCCCTAAGGGCTGATACTTCCAGACTGTAAATCCCAAATAAATGTCATCAAAAATATTTGTTGATATTGGAGCCATCTAAAAATTACAACTGAGCTCAACATAAGTAAAAAAAATAAAAATAATAAAAAAAAGTAAGCTCTTATCAAAAAGTAATGCTGTACTTGTATAAAACACTTCCTGGGATTGTGGTTTTTCCTAAATGGCATGAGTTGAAAGTTGTTTTTCATTTGACAGCTACAGCTGTGACTCCAGCTGTCCCTCTTAAATGTTAAGTTATTTGTCTCAGGAAGCCTCTTATCCAAAAGACTGATGTTTCAAAGGGTTTTGTAGTCACTTCTTATTTTGTGCTTCCTTATGTATATGCTAATGAGCTGAGGGTGGTGGCCAGGTGATAAATTGCTAGCAGGTGACAAATTTTTAGACAACCTGCTCATTAGTTAAAAGGCTGGTAAGTAAGGTGTTGGTGTAGGCTGATGGGGATTTATTGCTGTGGAATATGATTTTTAAAAAAGTAAGTCTTAATATAGCTCTATTGGATGGGTGTTCCATGTAGCTCATATCGCTTTTTAGAGGGGGTGGTTGGGCCTTCCCACCATGGCTGGAAGTTTTTCTTCTGTAACTCTTTGCACATGTGAACTTTGCTGCTTAAGGATGAATAAATGGATTACTGAGCCTGTGTGTATCCCTCTAAGAATGTGGTACGGCAGTCTCAGGATGAATAATAATGTAATTGCTACAAAAGTCTTATTCTTGGGAGAGCAAGGGGTATTTTTTGGTTAATACCGAGTTCCAGTGTGGCTTGAGCTGCAGTTTGAAACGCAGTTGTACATTGAGTTGTACAGCGGTACCACCTTCCATTTAAGTAAGGCTGTCCTTGTTGAAGAAGTTATTAATTTTAGTAAGACTACAGGATGCACTGAGACTGATCTTTCCTGTCTAAGGTAAAACATTATATTGGGTTGCTACATTTGAATTTTGGTAAAATCTCTGTAGATAAACGTTCCTGTTTCTGGCAGTGTCTTTAATTTTAGGAGTTTTCAAGACAGTAAAAACACTTTTCAGTTTGTGCAAGGCAGGTGGAAGCTACCCCTCTGCCCTCAGTTAGCCAGAGTTCTCAGGTAATACCCACCAGAATGCAGTTCTTGAAAACTGGCCTCTTTGAGAAACACTTCTAATGAACTGGACTTACGCGTAGTGAGCTAGGTGTAAACATATTGATTTAATTTCTTCAATTTGAGGTAGCTGATTTCCTTTGTAGTCAGGGGAAACAGGTAGAGGGTTTTCTCCGGCCTAAAACCATTTATGACAGAACTAGGAGGACTGACAAAAGCTTCTGTCCAGTCAGGGCTGGCAATGAGTATGAAATTATATGTATGTTGGCTGGTACGGCAGTGGGATTGGTCTCTTGCTGTCATTTTTGGCAACACAAGCTACATGTGCAAAAGAGACAATGCTGGTGTCAGACACAGAATTATGGATCGCCTGTGGCTGTCTCCGCACCTATTAAAAGAAAATAAGTGATATTAGTGGTGACGCACCAGCTTTAGGAGCTGTTCCAGGAGTTTGTCCCCAGAGCATCCAAGGGAGATAAGAGTTAAGTATGTGCTCCAGAAAACAGAAGTGGAAACAAAGTATGTTAAGCCCAGGCAGGCAATCTGCAAGGATGCTGTGCTCGGATTAATTCTACCAAGAACTAAATACAACAGATATGTTGGGGTTTTCCTAAGTCTGCTCTACAGTAGGAGATTAATTTAGACTTCTGCATTGTCTAAAATACAAGGCTGGAACCAGGTCGCTGGCTGGCCTCTTCTGCAAATGTTCCCCAATGCAATGAGAGCAGCCTGAAGGAGTTTGTACCATCTGCAATGGACAACCACAGAATATTTGATGACACAGAAAACTATTCATGTAGCTATTGCAATGTTGCTAGTTGAGAGCAAATACTTTGTTGAAGACTGGCTGTGAGTCCTCAGCTCACCTGAGGAGGAAACACTGACTCCCAAGTAAGCAGTTTTGGTGACCTGACTATCGCTAGGAAACTTTGAGTATGTTCATGCTGTGAACATATGGTGACACTGGCATTTTGTGTCCAAAGTTATTTAAGCACTGCAGGTGGCTGTGTTAGAAATTATCTGGGTCTGCAGTAGAAGTGTTTTAAGTGGTTAGTAATATATTAATATTAATTACAAATTATCCAGACAAACTTTCCCTGATGTAATTTAGTAAAGGGTCAATTCCTATTGTAACGTAGGGTCATTACCGCTAATTTTGTCTGCCAGTAACTATTTGCTAGTGGTGTGCAATGCCATCTTAAATCCCTTCACAGACCTCTTATATGAGCTGCAGTTTGGAGGGAGGGTTTTTATTTTTATTTTTTTTTTCCTTTCATTAGAACAATGAAGAGAACTGTCAGGGAGAAGCCAATAAAATAGGTAAGCTTTTGGGTTCATCCAAGATCATCTTCAGCTGAGAAATAGAAGAAGGAACATCAGGTTAACAATGTGCTAAGAACTATTGCTTTGAGGATGAAAGGAACAAAAAGATTTTCCAAACTGTTCCAAAGTTTGCCAGCCCCTTGCTCAGTAGAAGAGCTTTCTCTGGGGCCATTCTCTAAACTGAGATACTTGTAGCAGTACAACCTCTCTGTGCTGTAAAAGTGGGAATAAGAGCATGTAGGAGGGATAGGAATAAATTCTCTATAGCAGAGGAAGTGGGGTCTTGTTTCAGGCTGTGTTTAAACAAGAAACAACGACAAACAAAATGACCACAACAGTCTGAGGTATGTCTCCCTGTATATAGTTTTTTTTTTTTTTTTTTTGTATGTGTGAAAATAACAGTTTTAAAGATTTCCTACTCTTTTTCCCACCCATAGGGCCTTATTCCACCCCTCTTGGTTGGGTTGCACAGCTGTGTGCAACTGGGAAACTGCACCAGTGAATTGTTCAGAGGTCTTAAGCAGCTCTACTAAAACTTCATAAAATAGCTTTGTGCCTGAGCTAATGGGCCCTACGTTACCAATGTATGTAATCCTGGGATTGGTAGCCTCATGGATGTATATCCACATAAGCCAAGTCTGTCACTGGGGGTCATGAGTAGCCCAAGAAAATAAACAGAGTTAGAGCAGCAGGCAGTGACTTGGTAGTCTGTACAAGGTGGGATCTCTTCCACCCCTCTCCCCCTTAGTTCTTCAATATAAAATAAACATGCATAGTAATCTTTTGGCTGTTTTCATTACCAGTTCAACTACATGAGTTTCAATTGGCTTAAATTTAAAGTTTTCATTGATAGCTTGTATTTTAAGTAGACCTCACCTTTTTTTTTTTTTTTCTACAAAAGCCTGACACCATTAAAAATAGAATGTCTGCACAGAAAAACCCCAATATGAAGTTTTCTCAGGATATTTTAAAGAAAACACAGTTATTGCAATAGTTGATCAAAAGATTTCACATGTGGGAAAGTTTAGCTGAAGAAAGAACAGTTCATATCTATAAAGATAGGTTACCTATAAAAATAGGCATATAACTTGATCATTTAAACTCCTAACCATGAGTTTAAATAGCCATTTCTAGCTCATTTCCTTTTCCCATTATTTCATCTTCAGATTTATGGGTAAAAAATCTAGGAGAGAGATGCAGTTTGCCTATGCTATCCTGCTTAATCTGGTCTTTTAATGAGGCTTGCTCTTATATGGTTATCTTTTGGAATGGTACATCTTCCTCTGGTGGGAAGAGTTTGTTTCCTTTAAAGTATTTTTCTATTGTGGTGTTGTGTTTTAGAGAAATGCCTTGAAAGTGTTAAGGTTGGCAGAACATTGCTAGCTGTGAGTTTATTGGAGCTGGAACTTGCTAGATAAACTCCGTTGTAATGTATGGTTATATCATGCCTACTGAGTCTTTTAAATGTACAATAACTTCTATGTCTATAGCATAGTAGTTCCTGTACTTAGGATTTAAATGCTGGAAGATTTGGCTTTTTACTGGGTTCTGGCATGTAATTCTTAATAACTTCCTAAAGAACTTCATTACAGTTCTGGTTTTATTTTAAAAAGTCTCCATTGACTTCACGTTGAGGTCTATGTGCAAAACTGGCCCTGCATATGAGTGAGCCACCTTTGCTCCCCAGAGCCCTTTTGGCTCAGGATGCTGAAGTAGAGCTGAGGGGGGATTCCTGGCCCTAGAGCAGGTTGTTAGAGGCAGCTCTGTAACAGTGTGGAGATGAGGGCCTGGCAAGCTGCTGGATACTGCATGGGAAGCCAGGGAGGGCTTCTGCTGATGGTAAAGTACCCTGCTGTCCCTAAAAGACTTCTACTAGACTGATGACCATATGTACTAATTGACTTGTCAAGAGGTATACCTATGTGCTAGACACCCAGGCAGACTGCTGCCAGGGGTCTAAGGTCAAGCAAAACCGTCTATAACTGCCATAAAAGCAGAATCTGTCAGCCCAGGTCCAAGGTGCCTCACAGGCCTGTCGATGTTGTTCATCTTTGACCAGACCTGTAGTTTGGTTTAACACCTGGCTTTGGTGATGTAGGTTCTGCCTCTTACTGCAAAAGGCACAGAGAGAGTAAAATACCAACGGTTGCTATACATATAGGTACATAGCTGTACTTTGTATTATTCTGGTGAAGCTACTTAAAGAATTATTGACTGCACATACGTACTTGCTGAGTGTGGAGACTGCTTTCAGGCAATAAGTTCACAGTCTTCTGGATGACTACTACTTTCTCTCTGTTTATCCTTGAGTAAGTAGCTCTTAATTCCTCTTCTGGATAATGTATGACTAAGTTTGCTGGGACATCTAATTACTGCTTGGAGCACAGTCAAAATCTTCTTCCAGCTGCCTTACTTTGAATCCCAGCTCTTTCTCCATGTTATCGAAAATGGCTGCTTTCTACATGTTGGGGCCTCCGCTAGGCAGGCACACAGTGTGCATCAAATCTCTTCAGCATGCCATTATGTTTATCCCCTTTGCTCAGCCGTTAGCAGCAGGATACCATCCATTTCTCTCATCCTGCCACTGTTATTCCCTTCAGTGCTGCCTTTTATATAAATAACATACTTCCTGACCTTTCCCAAAGATGCCTGCAGCCTGCTGTGTTTGTCTCTAGTTAGCTCAATGCACTCTGAAGTGGTCTGAGCAGCAGAGTCTGAGTCCTCTTTTGTATTTTTTTTTTCTTTTGGACACTCAATACAATGAGATTTATGTATAAACTGGGATATTAATGAGGCAGATCTTGATTCCTTGGCTGTAAAATGATCAACTTGCTTAATGCCCTGGATTGACAGTAATGCCACTCAAAACCAGAGAGCTCAGATGCTGCCTTTGAGTTGATCCAGACTAGGGAGGAAAAAAAAATTCTGCACGTAAGGTGGAAGCAAGTTTGGGTTGTTCTCTGGTTAACTTGGCTGCTTGTATTTGACATTAAAAATGCGATGGCTGTCACTTAGTGTCTCCACGCTTCTGTGGCCAGAAATTGTGGCTTCTCATGTTACTAATGGAAATGCTGAGGCAGGTCAGGTACAGCATCAAGCCATTTGGGGCTGCCCTGTCACCTGCCCAAGTGTGTTGGGGATGGAGGTGCAGCATGGCTGTAGGCAAAAAAGCTTCTGCTATGTGCAGCCCAATTAGACAGGCTTTCATTGGGATAGTGAGCGCTCGCTACAGCAAGGAGGCTGACATGAATGCGAAGCTGTCACTCACCAGGCTAAAGACTCAGCACCCAGCATATAGTTTTGAGTGTTGTAGGCACAAAAATGCTTGCAGCAAGCCCACTTGTGGCATGCTTCCTACCATGGTGAACAGCTGCATCTCCGAGGTCTTGTGCGATGCTTGGTGTGAACGAAGGCTTTGCATCCTGATCGTTTGCGTTCAGTGCATAGAAGGGACATGTTCTCCTGACTTGCAGTGAGTTAATGGGCTCATTTCCTTTTGCTGGAAAAGGGCATGGTGATATCATAACCAAAAAATGTGCTAGACTTTGTATTGACATTTTTTTCCTTACTTCTTCCATGTGTCTTTTTCCCAAAGCAGGGTTTTTACTGCTAGTCACTGTAAGAGTCATATGTGCTGTATTTAATTGTTAAGATTTGTGATGTGAGGGTTTGGGGAACTACTTTGTCTTTTTTGTTGACATCCCTAGCATGCAAACCTACAGGCTGGAGATCTGGGACTGCCACCGGTCTACCTGCTGTTGTACTCCACCAGTTCAATCTGCTTGTTGGCTAATAGCAGAGACTTTTGTCTGGTGTAAAACATTCAATTTTTATTGAGCCACTGCACCCAGACTCTGATACAGTTTTTTACTTTGTGTACTACCCTAGGCTCATGCTTTGAAAGCCATTACAACAACTCTGTCTCAGTGTAATTCCCCCTAAAATCTGTTCCCTGTTCTTCAGATAACCTCACTGCCATCTGTAGATTACTCATGGGGTCATTGATTGCTCAGTTTAAGTGAGGGTGACAGAATCTGGCATTGGGAATATCTTTCTCTATGCTGCATACAAAATGGAAAAGCCAGCGGATATGGTTTGAAGAGATACCCTATTAATCTTGCATGTGAAGGAACTTACTTCAGATGGCATTTGTATTTCTTGGCAGCAGAGGGCAAACTGTAGGTGTGACAGCCGCGGATGCAGGGGCTGAGGTTAAGGCTGCAGATCTCTGTGTGGGCAATGCCATCCCATCACGAGTTTCTGGGGGAGCAGCATGGCATTAGCCAGCTGGGCTACAGCTGTTTGAGCCTAAACAGACTTTCAGAGGTAACTAAATAATCTAATTATAAAAATCTGAAAGAGGCTGTTCCTTTCTCCACTGATTAATGCGACAGAAGAACTACATATGAGTGGAAAGGTACCCTGAGCTGGAATGTAATTTTCTTTGTCATTGGATGTCTGGGGCAATCCAGATGACTTCAGTGAAAGGCACTTAGCAATCAACAGAACTAAGATCAAGATCCAAGCCACAAACCGCCCATCTTTGCACTGCTCTTTGTTCTGACTCAGAGCTAGTTTGGGTCTCTTCTGCACTGATGACACCTATTTTTACATGTGGTAACTTGACAACAGGCCAAGGGCAGAGCCCCTCTGATGTGCCCAACAGTGCTCTAGGGACACGCCATGTGGTGGGACCTGCGAAGTGCACCTCCAGGATCCCTGCAATCTTTCTGCAGTGCAACAGCCACCTCACAAAAATGCCAGACCGAATGCTATGCTTTACTAATTTTATGGCCTTCTTAATGTGCTAAAGTGTGTAGACCAGTGTGCCCTGAGACTATTCGTAACACTGAGGCATGAGGCAGCAACACTCCCTCTGATACTGCTAAGCCTTCTGGGGACTGCATCTGTATGAGTAAGGAAGTTTGCCTACCCCTTGTCCTCACTCCCTTCCTGCCCTCACCGCCTTGGAGGAGCTGGGAGAGGAGAGCCGAGCCCAGCCCATTCTCACTGCAGCTCCATTGGGCTGTGGCAATTTTCTCTGGCACCACAATCCATTGCTGGGAGGGTAAAGAGTGGGGTCAGGGTGCTGTTCCTTGAGATACAGAGTCTTCCCCAATGCACTCTACGTGTCTGTGCCATACTCAGAGCAACTTGTTAAGCTAGGCCATATCTGACACCTAGAAGAAAAACATGATGTGTGTGTGCATTTCACCCCCACATTCCCAGCAGCAAAGCCAATGTCCTTGATAAGCAGGTAGCTTAAACCAGACATAAACACGAAATATTGTTTGCAGTCTATATCTTGCATTTAGGAAAAATGAGATTTTAAAAACAAAGAAACAAAAAACCAGGACCCTGCAGTTTAAGCTGAGAAGCTTCCTGCTTATACTGCTTAGAAGGTGTCTGGTTTTCAGAAGTAATTTTCCAAGCCTTCGATCTATTTAGAGACTTCAGGCAGTGACTGCTTTTAGCACCCAGCATGTATATGTGGTAGTTTTGAGAAGCTTGCCTGCTGATGAGTTGATGCATTACAAAAAAGCTTGGTAAGTGGAGCAACTTCATGCAGTAAGGCTTTCAATAGACCTAAAGAGACATGCGTGGGGAAAGATATCATTGTGGCCTGAGCTCTGGTGGCAGTGACAGCAGGAGGGGGGTGGGAGGATGCTAAATGTTTTTTCTGTCTTAAGTCCAGATTCTGACTAACCCCTGTGTGGGTTCTTGTATCCATGTCTGGACTGTCCTCAGTCCCAGCTGGGTACATGGTGTATCTTCTTTCCAGCCCAATGGGCTGGGGGAGGGAAGAGCACAGAGTGTGACTGGGATTAGAATTTGGCCCTTAAATGGCTTTATTAAACTGTGGGAAAGTGGTAGGATTGCCAAACAGAGAAAGTACTGAAAGGTCATCACACTAAACACCTCCTCCATTTCAAAGCAAAAGAAAGCCTTTGTGTTGGAAATCCCATTCTCTTGAGCAAAATAGAATGGCAGCCTCCACTTTTGGGTTGCTTTCAGGTACTTACACGTTAGATGTTATGAATATGCATAGGAAATTTCTCCACAATATCTGCAGACATATTTTCATGAATCCATACATCCATAGGCGTATTGAAGTTCAGGGTTGACCCCAGTATTACTGTGGTTCTGGGTTTTCCATCTGATGTGGTTTTGAAAAATACTAGTAAATCCTTGCAGAAATCTTTTGTTTCTAACCACAACTCATGGCTGTTCTCCAGGCAGAATGGCAAAAGTTGCTCTAAATTTCCTCCTCCTGCTTTCTATTAAAGATTGGTTGATCCTTCTTGGTTTACCTTGCATTTGAGCTATGGTGTTGGGACAAGGCTGTTCTACATACACATAATCAAGTCCTTTCACCAAACTTTCTTATGGCATGTCTCAGCGTAGATTAACAATGGCCACTTCAGGAGCAACACACACGTGGCAGTTGTGGGCAGCAAACAAGATGTTAAACATCTCCTACAGAGGGAATCACAGGCCTGACTGCAGTCTTGTTAAGTCTCTCATACTCTCCCATTCTGATTTTGTCCACTTAAATTTCCCTGAAGAGGGAGTATCGGCTTTCCAGAAGAGAAGAAATGTTGACTACTTACTGAGCAACAGCTGAAAACTATCATTTTTATTCTTACATTTTTTTTTGACATTGAATACTTACACTGGAAGACACATTTTTCACTACAGACTATTTCCATTTTGCTTTGTAGAGCAAATGAAATGATTAAAGCAGGAGTTATTCCCAGTTTACAATCACTTCTTCAAGACAGTAATAATAATTGACCTCAGGTTAGTCTCTCCATAAATTGTATTTGAAACCGTGTAAGTTGCAAACAAGCACAGCCAGATTGTCCCCAGAACATATGCTCCAAGAGAGAAAGTTATGTCAGGTCTGAGCAAGACATGGATGGTTACTTGCTTTGGTTCTTAAATGTTAGTGTGCTAAAGTGAAACCAAGCAATTGTGTCCCATATGTGCAAAGTATAATGTTTTGCTACTCATTAACAAGAAAAGTATTATGGTTAATCTGAGGCTTTTCTAAAGCCTTTTTTTTTTGGCAATAACACTATGGAAGGGAGCAGCTGAAATAATAATAAAACTTTATACTTACAGGGAACTTTCATCTGTGAATATCAAAAAAATTTATAAGCTTAGTTAAATCTATCTTGGTATTTTCCTAGGATACTATTTTTCTGTGGCGATTGGTAAGCAAGAAATTTTATCCTGGTTTAGTAGAAGGGTGAACTGGGGCACAGAAAGGGTGAGCAACTAGTGCAGGGCTACTGCAGCAGATCACAGAGTGTTAGCCAAGATTCATGCTCAAAGAGGTGGGTTTTGCATTGCCCTATTCATGACAGGGTTGGGTTACTTTCTGATTTCTGACAGTAAGGAGTTCTGCTGCTGAGAGCCTTTCCCCATCAATCCCGTGTGTCTAGGTCCTAAGGATCTGCTTCCAGGTGCTGGTAGCTGTCTGCTTGCATCTTTCTTTCCATCATTCCTAAGGGTCACTTAGTCTACCTCAGATGCTTGAGCTGCTCTTTCTTGCACCTGAGAACTGGGCTCTGCAGTGGGCACTTCCCATCCCCACCAAGGAGCCCAGCTGGGAGATGGAGCACCCGTGTGACAGGCTCCCAAAGAGCTGCATCAACTAGGTTGGCAGAGATACTTCTGAAGCCATGAAGCATCATCTTTATCCTAATAAACGTCTCAAGGTGCTTGGAGCACAAAAACCCTTCAGTTAGAAACGGTGAAGGTCAACCTCATGATGCCAAGTCCATAGACATGAAGAAAGGATGAAATCTTCTGGTCAGTTGAAGATGAGGTTACTTTACTATGTTTGTATTTTGGAGCATTCAAAAATCCAGGGCGTCTGTCAGCCACTTTAAAGAGACACTTGCTTTCAAGATATAAGGGGTGTCTCTCATCTGTGAGATCTTCAGGTCTCTTTCTTGAAATAAGCTGTCCCCTTGATACAACAGCTCATTTCTGTCTGGAAGTGCAAATACATCTTCTTTAACAAGAAGATATTTTCAGAGGCTATAAATCAAACAGCGCTTTTCCTCATTAAAGGAGGAATCACTTGTCTTTCATGGCACGGGGGCTGTACAAGCACAAGGATACTCCCTGCACTACCCCTGGGTCTCTGTGAACAGCCTGAATTGGATCTGAAGCAGAATAAGCATTGTGCGCTCTGAAAAGAGAAATTTTCTGGCTGTGCTGGTTTCTGCTGCCCATGTGAAATCTAATTGGCAACAAATTTTACAATAAACTTCTGGGCAGGCACCAATGTGTGGTCCTACGGATGCCTGAGAGAAGCTCAAGAACTGTACATGTTCAGCTTTCTATATGCTGGGCAGATAGGGTTTAAAGGGATGAATCAAGGGGGAAAAATATGAGCCACTGCATTGTGGTTCATTATCAGTCACACAAAAAGATTTTATTTATTGACAGAGGTTCCAATGGTATTTTAAAGATTGCCCTGTCCGGGATATAACATACAAGGATTTACGGCAGGCCTATCAGAGATTTTTCACCCTGCATTATTCATTTTGTTTCACTGTCTCACCTCTCCTTAAGTGGTGTGCTGTTGTTACAATTTATAGCTGAGATTTTCAGACAGGAGGTATGGCTTAGAGAGTGCAGTCTGAGGCTTCAGAAACCTTATAGAGCATGGGAACTTCTATGGAACACCAGCACCTTTGCATGACCAATGTGCTCATCGTTCAGTTAAGGAGCACCGAAAGTAAGCACTTGCCTCTGGACACCTGGGTTTAGGCTATATGCCCTAGAAATTTGGGACTCCTGGAAACAGAAATACCTTTTGTTTTTGTTTACACCCTGGTGATTCAAAATTCTGAACCCCCTTACTCCATTGCAAAAAAGGCAAATCGTGTATCTGAATAGTGTATACTCAGGTACACCCTGGGTTTTATTTTTTTACTGTTATTTTTACCAGTGATTGTTTCATTAACATAACTACATGTGCAGATCCCAACGTCATTAACAGGTTCTGGAAAACTGAAAATCTCAGACATCAAGCAAATTTACTGGCAATCTTGATCATGAATGAAATCCCACTTCAAATATACCTGATGCAACTATATGTACTGAAGTCTTACACAGATCAGTTGAAGAGATTCCAGCTTAGGACATTTTATTAACCTCCACATAACTGATTGCATTTCAGCCCTGCACATGTTTTGATTTGTAACTGCTCAAAAAAAACCACAACAGTGCGTGCATCTCAAATGCCTGGCTGAAGTATTTTGTGAAAATGAATGATCAAAAACAGGTCAGATGTCTCTTTCTGTCTTGCTCAAACACGTTCAAAATCAGAATAATTCTCAGCATCTGGTCAACTTTAGTAATGTTTTTGTCTTGTTTCTTTAGTCTCTGTAGAGAAACATAATAATCTGTGACGTTTTATGAATCCAAGGACATTTTATTCAGTCACCTGTCTAGACATGTACATGCACAAACAAGTTGCTAGTGATTTCAAGACATGCATAAAACACTGCCAAACCAATGTACTGAAAAAAGTCCTTTTATTGGTTGCTACCTGCTTGAAGAGCATTAATGAGGTATGAAACTGAGATGTTATGTTAAGTTAGTAAAAGGAAAATTCTCACGCAAAATGAGTAATGCAGAGCCTCACCCTTCAATAACTGAGGCAGGGTTTTGGTCTGATGGTTGTGCTGGGGATGTTTGCAATAAGAATATCATTACAGTTCAGCTTTTCTTCAGCAGTAGATTGTGACAGTGAAAGACAGAAATGTCGTCTTTGGACTGTTTACCAAATTTTGTTCTTTTAATGAGTATTCAGCCAGTTTACTAATAATTCTGCAGTTGTAGATCACTACTTTACAAGCTTCTTGAGTGTAGAAGTTCTCTCCAGCGTAAGGGGGAAATGTACCTTCAGAGGTCTCAGGAAGAAGCTAATTAAAAGCAGCTGTTTTCAAATGAGCACTGTCTCTTTAAATCTGAAAGCTTTCATATGTCTTTGATTCTGTGACCATTAATTGTTTTCCCTTGAAATATGTTATAATTTATGGGAAATCATTAGTCTGTTGTAGAATGACACGAAACTGGGATTTTGTAATCCTTCTGAGCACTGTTAAAATTATTTCCCACAATTGTTATTTCCTTTAGGACCACAAAGTGTCCTTATTATCATTGTGTCCCATATACATACCAATTGTCTATAATACATTGGCTGGTTGGCAATCAGTTCCTTTTGTGGGATTTTTTTTTTCGGTTTAGCTAGAGTCTTACCTTTCACATGGCTCATATGTCTCAACCATAGTTTTGACCGATGTATATTTCTGTCTATATGTGCATATATACACCTACCCGGTGGGATGATTTTTGGTTTCATGATCACTGAATGTGTGGTAAAACTAATTATTTTCAATGTTTCCTTAGACTCAAATATTTAAAAAGCTTATGGTACTTCAGAAGTGGCTGACATTTGATTTCTGTTTGGGATAAGGTTCTGAGCCAAATTATTTTTTTCCCTCATCCCCCAACCTGCTTGCATAATATCCGAGTAATTAAACTGTGTGATTAATGTAAAATAAAGAAGAGATCACCCAGGCTTTCACTCTAAGACAAATGAAGCTCCAGACATAACGGTAATTGAAGAGTTTTACTCTTCATTATCTTTTCTGAGAGAGCTGGAGTGATCCATAGGAGAGGTACTAGTGGGATTAATGCTATGCTCCCTGCAAGGTTCTGGTGTGATGCTATAGTTATTTTTAGGGCATCGTTATTGATATTGGCTAGAATTACTCAGAGCCTTTAATCAAAAGGAAGAAGTGATAAAGACATCTTTATGATACGCCCATAAGCGATAAGCATGAGGAATATGGAAAAAGATTAAAGACATAATATCTTGGCCTCAGAGAAAAGGGTCTTTGTCCTGTTAAAAGTAAAGTTGACCAGATGTGCTCATTTAGGCATGGCAGCCCTTATTTCCTCATCAAGCCAACCTCTGGATAGGCTTTTAAAATCTAAGCCTTAATTTTGAGTATTTTCTTTGACATCCCATAAAGCTTGTTGCACTGCTCTATGACCAAGTTGTGCAAGGCATTTAAGCTTGTGCCCCTTTTCTGCAAGTGAATAGTCAAAGCAAGATGGAAATTAAATATATGCTTAAATTCCTCACTGAATCAGGACATTGAGTGACACATTTTGTCACTTAATGACCGGTTCCTGTGTGTGAACTGCTTTGCAATTGTATAACAGTGAGGGAGGCTGACCAAAAAAACACAGCTGTTGGTGCAATCATCCTAGTGGGAATTACTTAACCTTCATACCTATTGCTCTGAAAGTGCCTGTAGATAAAAATAAATGCAGGGAGGGGAGAAAAAGCAAGCTGCTAATTTTGATGCAGGATAATTCTGCATCGCCCTGGGAGCTCTGGGGTCCAGAAGGGACTATCCCTCTCCATCCCGAGCTGCCTGCCCTGCTCCTCTCTGGGACCCACACCAGCTCATGTTAAACATCAAAGCCACCCACTCAGAAGGATGTCAGTGGCACACCAGGTCTTCATGCAGCCTGTTGCCTTTGAAGAAGCTCGACACCTTTAAACATGCAGCCCATAAAACAGCCCGTCTTCATCTGAAGTTGCTCATTGTGCCTTCATCAACCTACGGGGGTGAAGAACTGAGTGTGCTGTCATTGGAAGTCAACAACAGACATAAAATACCAGCTGTCCACCTGCCCCTCCAGCACATACCCACTGGGATCATGTACACTTGCTGCTGTTTGAGGATGGGCTTTGCCAGAAGCAACGGCATCTGCCATGCATGGGTCCTGCATTTGCAAGTTAAAAGTTCATGCAGTTAACTGAGCTCTCCAACTTTGGGGTCAGGCACAGCTTGTGGGAGCGTTTTATCATTAGATTTTACAGTCTAGAATGGACTGAATGCAGCAGCCTGCAGGAGTGCAGAGAGGTTGAATTTTAGAGTGGGGTTTTAGTAGGAATATTTGCATACAGCTGTGTGCTCTGGAATGAAAAAGTATTTTCCATTCATTCTGGCAGCTGACCATGTAGGTTCCTAATTTGAAGCAAGGGAAAGCCATAAGAACTGTATATCAGGACAGGAAAAAGCTTTTGGACATTTCCTAAAATGAGACCTTCAGTTATGGATGAGGCACTTATTCCATCACTGTGACTCCATTAAATTGACAGTAAATTCTCATCTTGTTCTGCATTTTTTATTTTTATTTTTTGCAGGAGATCCACAACTCTAGGGGAATGTATATTATTAACGTAAATGTTGTTTCCCTGTTTTCTTTATACCACTGATTGTCTGCCTTTGAATTCTCTTCAGGGCATGTAAGTCTTTCAAATGTCTTTTTCCTTAGGGTATATCTGTTTTCTTATCTATCTGGAAACATTACTGGCTTTTGCTGGGAGAATGTAATGGAAGAAGAGTTGCTTGGGTTTTATGAGTTCTTAAAAATAATTTTATTACAGTTAAGTGGAAACACTTTTAATGTTTTCTAATAGTTCTCATCCTGGATGGAAGTTATCACTGCTGACAGAAAACCTCAGGGGGTGGAGAAAATAGTAAGTAGTCTTCCAGTGACGGATTATATGTGTATCCAACCATCTAGAAGTTCAGATACTGATAGTTTATCTTCAAAGCAATAAGAAAAATCACATGGCTGCATCATACTTTACCTACCTGCTGAAATCCTATTTCATGATTTGGGATTATGCCCCAGAGAAGACTGGCAGAGAGATGATTTTATGAAATCCTTCAGCAGTATTTTACATCCATCATTCCTAACGATGGTGGAGAAGTGGTGGTAGTCTGGGATGCCACGGATCATGCCAATTCCTGTAATTCAGCCTGAAGGAACCCCACTGGTGTGCTTCAGATCCTCTCCCACCCCCCAGATAGTGACACAGTGCCACAGCAGTGGGGCCTGGTGTGCAAAATGCATCCTTTGACGTGTGGCAGTTGGATGGGGGGCTGTGCCCTGGGCTGCACTTCTGAGTGATGATTTGCAAGGGGAAAACCATGAGGCATGTGTAGAGCTATCATGCACCTATAACCAGTAACTGGTCTGACTTTTTCAGACTGTAGTTAGGTAATGTTTAGTGGTCATTAAAGTATAGCAGAAATCTCCTAAGGGACAGATGAAGATCATCTGGCCTCTGCTGCCTAATGACCCTTTTCCTGGAGAGTGTCAAGCTGAGTTTGTAGTTGTGTCTCTTCGTTTAAACATTAGCTTTCAATTTATTACTTAAGGGACCCAGCCTCAAATTGGAGATGGGTCATTATTTGCCCTTTTTTAAGGCAAATTGCACTGTGCACACAAACGTGTCAGAAACAGCTGAGGGTAAAATGCTTTCTAGTCCTCCGGCAGCTCATCACTTTATGTTGGTGTCATTGGATTAACATAAGCTGTCACTGACCACAGCGATTAGAGAAAAGTGCCGCTTTATTATCTAAAAACTCAGCAGGTTTTTACCGCTTTGCTATGGCAGTAGGATGGAGATATCCCAGCTCTGGGGCCATGGCTCCCAGTGCTGGGTCAGTGCAGGACAGAAAGCCTGTTTCCATCTCCCAGTGCTTGGAGCAGAGGCGATCTGGCCTCCTAGACAGCCAGTAGACACCCTCCATAAATGCCTGGACAGGGGTCCTGAGAGCCTGTGTTGACCCAAGACAAAATCCAGCTCAGGGTTAGGCACAGGTAAATAAGCAACATCCTCAGGAGATGCAGCAATGCTGTTTCCAGGTCCTGGTAGGCTTCCTTAGTACATGGGGCATCAACAGACAATAATATGAATCTACCCAGTAGTTTCTTTCCTTTACAGGATCTGTGTCTCCTGTTAATTTTTGTTAAGTGTATAATATTCTAAACATCTAGTAGTGGATTGAGTTCACAAAAATGAGTATGATATTCTTGATTTATGATCTGTGTAGATTAGCATCCTCCAGGTAATCCTTCGTGTTTTTCTCCGTCACTTGGTGAAATGGAGCTGCATGTATGTGTTTGGAGGAAGCCGTGTGGGAATAAAAGCATCCAAGCAGCTAAACAAGCTGCTGTTGGAGCATGCAGAGTGGGGATGAAGGACCTAAATAAACCTCCTCACATCCTGTAGGTAACAGATAACACATATTATTGTGTGCATTCAGCATTCTCCAACAGAGTTATGGGTTTTCTGGCTGATACACAATTTCCTGTGTTGTACAAGGGATTACAATAGATGATCAAGACTAAGCCATGCTGGCAGAGTTTCATTCAGTGCTAGGATATTCATTCTGTTATGTAACTATCTCCTAAAAGTGACCCTCTGCACTTATCTAAGTCACAGCTACCATTTTTTTCCACCATTGTTTTGAAAGTAATTTTATTCCTTGAGCATGTGCAAGAGTGATACCGTTCCATAGTCAGAAAGGTTTTAGGGTTGGGGTTTTCTTCAGCCTTCTTATATTTACTTGTTTGTTTCCTTATAACATCATGTTTCTGCTGGGAAATATGTTTGGCTACGCAGGAAGAGTGTCCATTGCAATTTATTCTTCCTGACCTTTTGTGAATCTAAAATAAACTGCTTTTTGGAAAGAAACCAGAGGCTCTTCTCTCTGTTCCCTTCAAACAAATCTGACCTTAGCGTTGTTTCTATTGGAGACAGCAGGAGCTTCTCTTGGAGTCGATGAAAAGGAAGCAGAACAGGGTAAAATTTTCCAACACTGATTTTTTTTTTTTTTTTTTTCTTCCAGTAGTCAGATACTCTTTGAAAAGATTCTGGATTTTTTCAGACCTTCCCTCTTTTCTTGTTGTTGCTGATCCCAGATGGCTACTTTGCCTGTCATGCCTTATCCAGTCAACTTCTTTTGCTTTAACTGAGGATAGGGTTCTCCCCATCCCCAATGTATGTTTTATCACTATGCAGGAGCCCTGTCATGGCTATTCTCATCTACTGCATAGCCAGAAGGGCTGAGAAGTTGTGCAGAGATTGGACTAAAATGATAAAATAAGCAACTGCAAGCCTCTCACACGTGTCCTGATGGTCACAGTGAAGCACGTCCCAGGCACAGCGTTGATTTGCAGCCTGTGCTGCTCAGGTGAATTGCTAGAGCATGGAGATTGAGGTGGTATCTGTGCAGGCACAGAATTTCCAATAAGCTCTGCTGTCTTTTCTTTTGCACCTGATCTCAGCTCCAGCTTTACTTTGTTTAGTAAAGTTTACTTTGTTTAGGAGAGAAAGTTAGCTGACCTGCATAGATAACTTCTTGCTTTTGCAGACTGGAGGTGTGTTTTTGGAAGAAGGAGACAAAGTCTGGTGGGCAATGACCATAAAGTTCTCGGTCTTAACTATGTGCATCTGTGTTATGCAAGAAGCTTTGCATTGTGCAAAGTACTTAAAAATTGCTTGCTAAAATTAGTAAGTAATGAACCATCCTGCACATTGTTGGGGAAAACAATGCAATTGGAAGAGATCAGGAAAGGTTCCTTTTTGACAATTATTTTTAACAGTGTGATACAATTTAGCTGAAAGTTGGGGAACAGCTGGGGGCAAGAGGAGAAACATCCCTCCCTTTGGTTAACCTTGCTCGGGAAGTGTGAATCACTGAACTAAATAAAGTTTGTAAAAGATGCTTTGAAAATACTATGCTACGCCCTATAATTCAGCCAAGAATGAAGGAGGAGGGAAAAGAAAACATCAAAAGTCCCTGCTAATTTTTACATTGCTTCCTGGCACATTTCTGTTTCTTCTTTCTTCCTTTTTATTTTCTTTCCCCCTTTATAGACAAGAATCCTCTTTCTGTTTTGTTGTTTTGACTTTTTGTTTTTGTCTTTTTATCCCTTTCATTTTGTGAGGCTGGTACCATAACCTTAAAAACAACCTTGTTGTCTACAGACAACAGTGAAGAGAAATGCAAAGAGAGTCCTGTTAGGATTGGAGGACAACAAAGACAGTTTTTCTTTTTTTTACATTTTTATTAGGACCTCATGATGTACACATGAAAAATTAATTTCAGAACATGAACTGCTCTTCAGATGGCGCCATTTAAATCTGGAGGATGTTAACATTCCTGCTGCATGACAAAGGTCCGCCACCCCCTGCGTTGATACTCATCCTGCTCAGGGGCACTAACATCTAAGGATGAACAGAGGCCCTGGCACCAAATCCTGCTTGAAGGCTACTTTCACATATTTATCCCGGGATTTTCTAGCATTCCTTGTTGGGGGCAGTTTGCCCTTGAGGGCTAGGCTGTATGGCTCTCACTCTTTGCAGGGCTCCAGCTGTTTCATCGATGTTTGGATGCATGGGGCAGAAAGTGCCTGCCCCAAAAGTATAAAAATGGAGTTTTCAGTGCTGCTTAACAACCACTGTTGTAGCCGGGTGACATGGAGGGTGAAAAAGCGTAACCAGCCCATATGGATAAACCCACCCACCGGTCCCCCCGTGCTGGTGTGCGTGGGGCGCTGGGTGGCTGGTGGTGGCACACAGTGATGGGGTGGCAGCAGGCGGTGGCAGGCGCTGGGCTTGCAGCCACCATGGTGCTGCATGGGTGAAACCCACCCCACAGCCTTCATGGCATTAGGGCTTACTTGTTTAATGAAAGTTTAACAAGGAGAGCGTATGTGATTTGCTTAGCAATGTTCCTCAGTAAATGGAACCGAGATTGGAGGGGCTGGGAGCTGGGGCACTGCAGCCCTCTCAGAGAGGCACTGGGAGAGCAGACGAGGGCCACAAAACCAGCTTGTCATCTGCTTTTCCCTCTCTGCTTTGCTGCTTAACCCCTTGCTCCTCCTCATAAAAACAAACACTCGCAGCCCAACTTCCAGGTGCTCTTGCTGGTTAAACACCCCTCACAGCAGACACAGTCTGGGGGGGCTGAGGCTGCTTGCAGGTGGAGAAGGAGAGAGGTTTTTCTCCCCAGGCCGCTGAGCTCTGTGGCTGCTGTTTAGCCCGGGGGCTGGAATCACACACATGTGGCTCGGGCACTCCCTGCAGAGCAGCGCTGACCTTTGGATCTGCAGCTCCACTGTCCCAAGTCCTGGTGCTTTTCCATATGGTTCCTGCTATTCCCGTAAATCCATGCTGGCTTTTTAATAGCAAGCGGGGAGTTTCAATGAAGCCGAGGTCACTTTGACTCCCCGAAAGTCGACGTTTTTAAACTGGAACCAGACTGAGCCAAGGGCAGCGTTTGTGCTGGGGTGGGGTGGCAATGACAAAGTTTCCTACCATCCCTCATCAGGCACTGAGTGCAAGCATGCAGCCTAAGCTCAAGGTTTGCTTTGTGTGAGGGTCAGTCTCTGGATCACTTTTATGAATATGTTGCTGAGTGGACTGGCTTTTTTTTAAGCGGGTTTTATGCCAAAACTCTTAAATACTTTATTTTTTCTGTTTATCTGTGGGTGTTTGCACGGACGTGCCCAGCCTTGAGTTGCCCTGTCCCTCTGCAGAGCATGAGCAAGCACCCAGTAGCACAACACGAGCAAAGAAATTTCTATATATCTTTAAGGTCAGGGAAAGCTGAAAACAAATGACTTCTGACAACTCCTTGGCTCGCAGATATGTCAGTAGCACCAAGGCTCTGTGGCCAGCTACATGCTACTGAAACAACCCCCTCGTCTGGCTGTCTTTCACTTCAGGGCTCTGGCTTCAGAGTGCTGCCTCCAAGAGCAGCTTCACTGCTGCGAGAGATGCCTGCGAAACCATTGCACAGCAGGGCTGAGCTCTTGATCTCGGGACAAAAGACTTCATGCTGGCTCTTCCATGTGAAACTGGAATGACCTGCAGAAGAACTGATAATTCTGTCTGTCCCGTCCCTCCTTTTATTTTCCTCTCCTCCTAAGAAAGAAATGTGGGGAAAGCTTGAGGGGAAATAGTGTTTGCTGATCTTGTGCAAAGCCCAGTGACAAGTGACAGCTGGAGGAGCCTGACAAGGCATGTAAACTTGGGCTAATGGAAACCGATGTGCCAGCTGACTGTTTATTCAGATCTGTCATTGTCAACAAGGACCCCTTTACAAGGCAGGTATTGTTTGTAGTAACAAGTGCACCACGAAGGGGAATGTAGCTCCAAGTTCTGTGAATTGGCCTCCTTAAAAATAAAATAAAATAAAAAAATCCTGGACCCATCCTTACATGCAAAACTGGCAGTATCTAAATACCTGCTGACAAGTCTGCATATTTCAGGTTTAATCAGGCTAATTTACAATAATCAAGCATTCTTTTAATTGCATTGTTCACTTTGGTACTGTTGAAGCTGTGTTATTGTCCCAAGCATACATATCTGGACTGTCACCTTAAGGCTATGTCTTTTGATATCACCAGTGAGGCAGAATCAAAAAAACAGCAAATAGTGGTGTTCCTGTGTTTTCTCTTTGCAGAACAAAAGGAAAGACAGCTTTTTGAGCAGGCTGTCACCCTTACTCCTCTGGCTTTCCAGCAAAATGTCTCTCAGCTAAGCAAACAATACAAAGAGTTCATTTTGAATGAAGCTTGCTGATTTGTAGCTGTTTACACAAAATCCATACAAACTATTAAATAGCATAAATGAAGCATGAAATCTTGCATCAAGGCTGCATTGGGCAATGCTGCATCCATTCTGCAGAAGTACGAAAGAAATATTCAAGGAGTTTTACTGATCTTTGAATGAAGGTATAGCATACATCTTTTTGTGCTTTTTATAAAAAGAAAAACATCCTCTAGCTACAGATCTCTGTTGACTTCATGATCCTATATGGATACTGGTGAACTGGATATCAGTTGACTGAGAGATCAGTGGAATTTGAAACAGGACTAGGTATTTAATGTAAGTAACAAACTTCATCTACATTAGACAATTTAAAATAGCATCCAGGCTTTGGCTGTGGGATCTCCTAAGTTTTATCATGGAGTAATATGTGTGTGATGGCACACACTGGAAATCTGGGATCAGTATATTTATGATTCTACTCTGGCCTAAGAGAGATGCTTAATTTCATAATTGCTGTGTTTCTTCCACTTAAAACCAACCAAACAAAAAACCCCCAACATACTCACCGGTACCTCCCTCAAAAAAGATACTATGAAATTTAAATGTCTGTAAAATTCTTGGAGATCTTTTGAAGAGAAGAAATCTCCAGAGACATATCTTATTTCTGTGCAAGGAAGCATTTATTAGTTTAAATGATGAACATTGCCATGTGCAATGGGAGAGAGGAGTCCTGCCATAAATGTTATCTCTTTTTCCCTGGCTTGCTGGGTCTTCTACAGAGATCGCTGCCGTGCAAGTGTGCTGGTAAGGCTTCCTGCACTGTCTGGGTTGAGCTTATTTAGGGCCAGGCCTGGACGTATTTGGGGTGCGCTGTTCACAGTGTTACTTAATTCCCAAAGCTGCAGCAGAAGCTGTGGGAAAGCAGTCCTGCAGTCTGCTGTTTGAGATAAAGTCTTAATCTCTCCTGTTTTCCTTGGCACTGTTGTTGGCTGGGCACACAGGAAACATGTTCGAGTCATTTATTCATGTGGCATTTTTGTGCAACCTTGGGAGGACCCTGCTTACCATGCTCCACTCTTTGCTTCACCAGAAACAGTGTGGAATTTACGAACCTCATGGGAGCTTAACTTGCTGTTATTTGGAAACATTTCTGCTTCTGGCCTTAAGGTCCTCTTTATACCAAAGCTTGAGGCTTGGCTGTTGAAGTCTTTGAGAAGCAATCTAAGAGGTAAAATGTAAGAAACTGCTCCTGGAAATAAATGGAAATGGAAAGAAATGATATATTTGAGTAGACTGGGGACAGAACTTGCAAAACAATTTAAGCCAGAGCAACAGTGAGCAGTGGATGGTGGAAGATTTGCTCTCAGGTGTTTCCATTTTTCTTTATCAACTCAACACATGAGCAAATTGCTGGCATTCAGTTCACGAAGTATATGCCCAGACCTCTGCAGGCAGTGACAAACTCTCCCAGGTGCTGTCTACACCCAAATTCAAACTCTGCCAGCTGCATCTGTGCTTGCTAGCAAAGTGCTTGACAAGGTTTCCTGGCCTGTGTAGGCAGTAATTAATTGGTTTATACATGTTTATACTGGACAGAAACTGAACCCTTGTTAATAAGAACCATACACGAAAATGGTTTTGGCAAAAAGTCTGGACTCAAAGAACACAGGCTGGAAAGCCTGTACCTTAAGTCACCTAAACAAAACATCTTGTTTCCTTTTGCTTTCATTATGTGGTACCTTTGAATTTTTACAATGGACCTGCGAGCAGCATGCACGTATCAGCATCACTCCCTGCCCAAGCCAGCCAGCCTGCCCTGATGTGGGCTGTGCTATTGGGGTGGGCGTGTTGTCCCCTGCGTGCAGCTCCAGGGGCTCTCTTCCTCCGTGTTCTCCAGCTATGGAGGGGCAGGCAAACCTCGCTTGAGGTTCTGGCTCAGTTATGTGTGGAGATATGCTTTAAGCACAACCTCTTCTTCTCTCTCTCAGTCTGCAACACTTCTTATGCAGCTTTGCCATTCCATAAGGTTAGGGCATTGCAAGGTGTCTTCAGTAACAAAGCATATCACTACTGAGAGCCCAGTTTTATGAAGAACCTTCAAAATTCCCAGACTAAAACCAGATGTGCTTTTCTAAAGGTGCTTTTGCTGAAAGGTTAATTCTGTGCTAGTTATCGTCCAAGAGAGAAATGATGTCATCAGTGTACAGCAAGTTATTTGTCTCTAGAAGGGTTAAAGCAAAGAAAACTGTGAGTCATTAGAAAGTAATTCCCTTATTTGAAGCACACACGAAACAAGAGTCCGGATGGCAAAGCAACAAAGCCTCCTTCTTTCATGTGCGTTTGCTGAACGCCTTAGTGTCCTAGATAAAGAACAAGTATCTACTAGTGGATTAACATTATGAAAAAGTCAGGATTAAAAAAAAAAATCTTAGTGAGGTTGTGTAATTGAAGCTCTGCATCAGTTCAAAAGCTTAGGCCAGTAAGCTCCTGGCCACCAACTAATGCATGTATTTTATGACAAGAAGGCAGAATGCTAATCATCAGGGTAGCATATGGAGGGGGAGAAAGAGAGGGCTGCATGCGTATTCAGTGACAACCACCCCAACTTCAGAGGCAGTACAGAGGGCTATTAATGTATTCCTTGCCCTGACTGAGAGTGCTGGCCTCACTTCTAATCCTGCCCCTCCAGGGTACTTAATTTCCAGCATTGCTCAACCCAGTCAGGCCTGTTTAACAATTTCTTTTCTGAGTTAGTCTCTTTGAAGAGGCCCTATTTTCTGTTCAGTGACATGAAAGAGATACTGATGTTGATTATCAAAGGCATGTGCTCCAAACCACCAAGCGTCTAATGCCCAAGGGAGGTAATATTATCTCTGCCTTCAGCGTTTACATCCTCCCACCAAGAAAGATGTGGTGGTTAACTAGCACATCTTTTTTCCTTCCTACTAATTTTACATGAGCTATTAATCAGAGGGGAAAATTAACTAATTCTTCAGCTTGTAGGTCATGCTAGGGCAGCACTCTCATCTAGATTAAAAGGACTGTGGACTGGTGCAAAGTCAGCTGTGCTATACTCTGCAGCAAGGCAGGTTTATGTACGCTCTTTTCACTGTACTGTACCACAGAGGTCTCACTGTGTTTTCTCAAAGTCTTTGACCCTTCCTGCCCTGTCCAAGTGACCACAAACATTAGCACAACAGCTGGAGGGCTGGTTGCCTCCACCTGCTCCTGCCTCTGGGAGGAGTCACTCCACCTACTGACTGCCAGGGTAAAGATCAATCAACATCTGCCCGCTCACCCTTGGGGACAGAAGGTCTCCTGAAGAAGGAGCGAGCTCTTGGGCATTCACCATTTGATGATTAGGCCTGAAGCCTGTCTACAGAGTTATCATCATTGTCCGAGCTTTTAACCCAGAAACCCTTGAAATGACACTGTGGATAGGTGGAGTTAAGAGGTGAAAAGGGGGAAGCTGTTCCTCTTTTAAATGAAACTGGTGCTCAGGGTTTCTTTCTATAGGGTTTCCTCAGTCACCGGCTGAGGAAATTAATCTGATTCAGGGCTGTAGAGAGAGTTTTGGTTCACCTCAACTGCATAAAGCAATGACAATTGGCACCTGGCTGAAACTCTTTTCCTGATGCCAGGATGTTTGTGCATGTGCAACAGCTGGTCCTTTCAAGGCAGTGAGTCAAGCGCTGTCCTGTCATATGAGCTTTAATGTGAAACAACAACTATAATGGACACATACAGTAAATAGCATACTTTTTACTGTAGATGCAGCAGTGGCTCAAGTGGTCTCCTCTAGTTTTACGTTAATTAAGGTTATAAAAAAGGACAGTTTCTTTTTGAGGTGGCAATTGAATCCAAATCTACCACACCTTGTGCTTCTCTGCAGGAGATGTTTTTTTCTCACTCTTAATGTATACTCGACTTCCAAGATGACACAAGTAAGCAAACCCAGAAGGCTGAACTGTTTAGCTGCATCAGCATTTTTTCATCCTTTGCACATTTCAAGATATCAAAATATACTGCATTCAAAGAAGTTGTTTGTTTAAAAGATGCACACAAGTGTGTACACAAATCTACACAGTTAATGTTTTGAACTGAATTAAATGATTTCAAGATACTTGTGTGCGTTGATAATGAAAACAATCTTATGTATAGATTGGCTCATGAATTTTTGTTTGCTATAATATTTTGGCTAATAGATTTTAAGTTGGCAAAAATGGGTCATATAGGCAGCTAGATAGATTTAGGGTTATTTAGGTTAGTCAGGTGCTCCTTTTGAGCTGAATACCAAAAACTCAGGTGAAGAGTATCTAATCTCTTTTCAGTGAAATACAGCCATGTGTGTTTTTGTAACATTTTACGAATAAATTGTATCAGGGCAATGATTAAACACTTAGAAAAGTGTCATTTTAACAGAGTATTTGAAAATTGAATGAACTTGAACTTCTCTACTAACACTACCTAATCTACCTGAATCTACTAATAGATTAATTGTACGCAACTGTAGTCAGTTTGTTTTTCATTTTTGTTTTGTTGTTGTTTTGTTTTATTTGTTTTTGATAAAGATGCAAATGCACATGCAATATCTCATGTAATTATTGCAGCAGGGCAAGCACAAAGGGCTTCTGGCAGTATGGTTATCTGATCTGCATGTGTTCTTGCTGCAGTGCCAAGCCTGTAGAAGCCTTTCTGCTGACTAGTTGTGGACCTGCCCTTGCTGTACTCAGACCTCAGTTCATTCCTTCTCAGTTCATTCCTTCCTGTTCATTCCTTCTCTGTAAGAAATAACCCAAAATATTTTTTGAGGTTTTCACAAAAATTATTTTGACTGAAAGATCAACGCAAGACATTCGAGCTTTTGCTATTTACAAATTTTGTTCATTATTTGGAGTGCAAAATGTAAAAAACCTCCTTTGGTACTCTTGCTTGGTTTTCAGCTCCACACTTCTACCAGCTAATGAGCAGTTCCTTCACAACTAAACTTGCCAAGGAGTTTCTGCTAGGAAGCAGAAAAATAACATGTTAGGAGTAAATATTCATGATGTGGCTTCATAAAGTGCTTGGAGTTGGTCTTCCAGAACAGGATTCAGCAATGTTTGCCTCAGTCTTGATTATTCCCAAAGTGAAAGAGCACCACAATGTGTTTAGACAGTTCACTTCTGACAGAGACTGATTTTACTCGATTGTGTGCTTATATATATTAATATATTCTACAATGACTGCACTGCCCTGGAACACAGGACAATGGCAGTGGTGTATAGAAGCGTGTGTAAAACTGTTCTGATGAGATCTACACTGGGTAGATAAAAAATAAAAACATAAATAAATAAAATAATAAAAAAACAAGACCCCACAGGAAAAAGAAAAAAAAAAATATGAATGCAGTTTTATCTTGATTTGGAAACCAAGTGTCCTGGCTCATCACCAGCATCAGACTTCTGTTCTTTTGTGCTTCAACCTCTGGAAAGTCCTACCTTGGACCAAGGCCACCGGGAAACAACCAGAGGCTGCCACTGATCCAGAAAACAGGGGGAATTGACATACAGCAGGACTGGAGCTAACCAGAATAAATGAACCTCTGTTCCTCAGTCGTGTCTTGGAGGGAGATATGGAAAGAGCTAGCAGATAGTCCAATCTCATACTGAAAGTAGGGAAGACCTCTGATGACAAATCCACAAAGGTCTGAACTTAATGTTATATGCTGTTATAACACTGGGTGATGTGTTTTCCAAACAATCTCTTTTTGCACTAGGACAGTGGGTCTTTGTTGTAGGATGCCCTTAGAGTTCAAATAACCCTTGTTCCAAGCAAAGGCAAGTAACTTTACCTCATTTTAATGTGATGTATTACAAATAATATCTAGCTATTGTCTGACCCAGCTTATTCCACTTGTGCCCTATATATGTACATAAAATGTGAATATTTAATTTTAAAAAATTATTAAAATTGTATAAATGCTTTAGCAATTGATCTTGCTTTGGATTTTTCAGACTAGCTTTGAACTAACAAAACTGTAAATCTATATAGCTCTTATGTTGACAAAAGCAGAGCTATAACAAAAAGATTATGTTTGCAGCAACATTGCTAACAACATGCATTCATTTGTCATGTAACAGAAAACAAAGAACTTTTCCAATAGGCAAGCTATGCAGTTCTGGGTAGCTGTATCCTCTTATCTTGCATAATCTGCTGCACAAAGCCTGTTTTGGAAGTGAAGACTGAAGTAGCTTTATAAGAGTAGAACTCAGTAGCACACCAGCATTTCCATTTCAATGATATCCACGCCATTTTGATGAGATTTTGTGCTTTATGGGGAGTTTTTCTGAAACTGATTCATTTTGGGTTTTCTACACACTAAACACTCAATTCCTGATCTCAAAACCACCGGAATACATGGATCTTTGATTAGATCTCTCAGATATAATTCTGTGTATAATTAGCGTGCTGTGAGCAGGCTACATGATAACTATATGAATGCTGTGCAGACCATGTCTAAATAATGACTGTTAGTAAAGCAGTAGTTCTAATATTCTGTGGTATCTACCTCCATTAGATTGATATGGTCAAAATGCCTCCACTTTTTCATAATTTGACTTGTAGGCAGTATATGGATTTTTCCACTGATGCAATTTCCACCACCAAGTCCATCCAGTTGGCTGAGTTAGGCCCATTTTTGATCACTTGAGTGTCTATGAATCAGCTGATTAACCACCACTGTCAACACCACCCATTTTGCCAATGGTCTGTGTATCTGTGAGCAATTACAGAGGACGTTCAGGCAGAGTATGCTCTTCCCTAGAACGAACTCATGTTCTGTGGAAGTTCCATGTCATTTTTTTCCTTCCCCATCCTCTTTTCATATAATTCTTGAGTTCAAAGGATTCTGAACTATGTAATCACCTTTTTCATTATAGCTCTGCCAGTGACCAGCACCCTGGAAAGTGTCTTGTGGAATTCATGGGAATATAATGCAGATGTTTAAAGAAGTCACAGTATTTTATCCTGATAGTATTGGTTCTCCGGGCTGTGAAATTTTGCTGTTGGTCTGCTCAGTATTATTAAATAATTCTTGATTCTTTTATATATTGGAAGGGAGAGTAACTAAGTTTGTTTTTTTTAGTTGAGTTGTTATAAGAATTTCTGGGGCCAAGTTCAGCCTCAGAGAACATCCATCCACTGTGCCCTCATGCTAAGTTCATTATTAGTTAAGGACATCTGTGCTACTTAATCTGAATAGCTTTTGTGACCTTATAATCAGGTAGGCAGTTTCCTCTACCTTTCTTTATTCCCTCCTGAAGCCAGAATTTGTTCCTGGATTTGTTCATATGACAGTAATATTCCATCACCATAAATTTCAATTACAGTGCTGTGCTTTTTCTTGCCAATCCTCCCTGCAGATCTTTTTGCCAGCTTCTTTTATAGGATTTATTCTACCAAATATACTTAAGAAGGTGGTTTGAAGGATCCATAACAAAAATATGGATCCATACCGAGCCCACTTTCCCTGTGCTTAAACTGCTAGGGAAAGATATGAAAAAGCATTATATACTTTATTGAAAATTGGAACAGATTTGGGTAGTCTTTCTCCTTCCGTTACACTGCTCATCCAAGCTCCACAACCATCAGAGAAATGCTGGTGGTCTTGAAGATGAACCAATATGTTTTTCCAGTTGACAGCTTTTGACTGGAGACACAGTTGGCCCAATAACTCTTTTTCTGGGCAGAATTTTTGCATGCAAAGCAACAAATACAACCTGTGGTCAGAGAGTAATGTAACCATTCTCAGTCAGCTATTTCATCCTTATGCTATCATCTTTCAACACTTCTGTGTGGTACAAAATGACACTTGGATGGTTTCAAACAGATTTGTTATTTGTTATTGTCACTCAGATTATGACACAGCTGAGGGCTTTAATCCACACAATAGGCAAAAAGGCTGCTGGCAGTATGGAGAAGCCAATTAAAAACAAAAATGCTAGTAAAGTTAAAAGCTGTAAATCTAAAATTAATCCACTAAGCCCCCAGATCCCCTACATAATTCTCAGTTATGGTCACAACTCTTGAAGAAATGACATAACATATTAACACAGGAACCAGGGATAAAATCACGTTCCTTTTCTAAGTCATCTTACACCTTGCAATCCTATTCCCACCTACTGAGATGCAGAATGGAAGAAGAATAAAATGAACAGCAACACGCTGCCTCCTCCTATGTGTTTGCATATTAGAACAAGGCTGGCTGGGCTGCTGACCACTGCTTTGGCATAAATATTAATGTGCTCTTAAGCTCACACTTCTTATTTTGCCATTGATCCAATGGAATCTACTTCAAGAGGATCTGAGTAAGATTAGAGTGGAAAGCTCCTTTGGAATCATACACTAAACATGGGAAGTGCCTATAAGAAAATGAAGATCTAGGTCAGTGTGGTCTGCAAGAAGTGATGTGTCCCATAATCTTCCACATTCTTGCCCCAAACAGGGAATGGAAGGGAAGGAGGGACAGCTCGTTCCTGGCAAACCTCACACATGTTAGACATCTCCTGGTGCACCCATACGTGCTAAGACACCATCAAACTCTTACAGAAGACAGGGATGTCATCATGCAACCGTATCCACATCCTAAAACAGCATCTGGCCCCAGTAATAAACACATTTGCCCACCATGAGCTACAGGCTGGCTTTTCCTGCTGTGTCTTGAATTAAGAAAAGCCATACTGCTGTGGGAGCAGGGCCAATGAGTTTCTGCTACAAGTAGCCTGCTGTTTTTCCAGGGTGGGCAGAAACGAGCCCTAGCCCCAGTGGAAGAAAGGCAGTGGGGCTGTTCTTAAGGTAGGTCTTGCAAAACTGCATGAGGAAGAAGAGCAGCTTCTGTGTAATCAGACAAGCCAGAGGCTCTCCCAAGAGCAGACAGGCTATTGGCCAAGACTTTTCTCTTGGTGTTTTATTCTGCCTGCGACCACATCTGAGTTGTCCTTTCAAAGCAAAGTCATTCAGTCCTTCTGGGACAGAGCCTGCTCCTGCAGCATCCCTCTGCACTGCCAGCTTGCTGCTGCAGAAGCCCTCCCTGCCACTGTGACTAAGCAGCAGTCATGCCAAAACCTCGCTGGTGACCACATGCACCTCCAGTTGCAAGAATCAGTTGCTTGCTTGGGGCTGAAACAACAACATCCAACATACAAGTTCACATAGCTCCCCCTCAGTCCCCAAATCCATGTGGAGGATACTGCAAGAGAAGCAGCTTGGCCTGTGGTACGTGCCTGTGGTGTGTGCTCCCATTTGCTAGCACAACAACAGTCCTGACAAGGTTTTGAAACAAACACTTCAGGGGCAGAGACTGGGGAGGCATTCATACTTATGCTGCTCCTGCACTTTTTCAGTCAAGGCAGATTTCACCAGTCTGGACAACAGAGCAGTAGAGAGCATTGGTTCTTCCAAGCATTTTTACATGTTTATGTGGTTCTTAGGGAGAAGAGGGCTCTTCTCCTTACTCAACCTGTTGTGCCCCATTGCATTTCATTTGACTGCTGATGAGCACGAGGAGCTGCTCTTGTGAGCAGGCAAGTGTGCTGCCAGGCAGCCTTGCCACCTACAGCCCATCTCAGGGTTTGAAAATCTCCACAGGTGTCTTCGCCTCCTCCCCAGTGCTCATCCACTTGTCCAAGGGGACTAGAGGCCTGTGAGCAGCTGAAGGGCAGGGAAGCAACAGAGGAGGTGAGAGGAAGCGCAGCTGGAGGAGACAGGGCTGGAAGAGTGGCTTGGGAAAGGGGAATATGGAGGCAGAAATATGAGGGGAAAAACAGATGGACTTTGAGAAATGAAAAAGGGAAGGTGGAAGTAAGAAATAATCCACCTGTAGGTTCCCCAGGCACGTTACCTGTCTCTGTGACTGCATACTGCCCTACCAGGTATTCTGAGTACTGTTGTATCGTGTAGACTTCTGATCAGGGCGGTGGGAACCAGTGAGACTGAGGATATAGCTGTAGCTGGTAGCTCCATTTTGCTAGGGGAGGGTAATATGCAGATGTTATTCAGTGTCCTTTGCATTGCTTGATCTGTTGAGAGCTTTCTCTCAGGTAAATACTGTTGACTGTACCTAAGGTATGGAAAGATGCCATAAGTAGGTCCTATGGGGTGAGAGGTGGGTGGAAAGAGAGCTTAAAAATGATGTAGGAAAGGAAAACAGAAGCACACTGTGAAAAGATGGGTACTGTACTGGCTGTACTTTGAGGAGGGTTTCATAATATTTACTAATCACAGTCTTCCACCTCAGCCTTCTTCCTACTTCATAGCAATGTCCTGTATTTGTTCCTACTCTGATTTCAGCAAGCTCAATGAGTGAATGAATAGTTTATACACAGTATGGAATGCTAAAAACAAACTTTCATAAATGGATTCCAGTCTATAATTGTCCAATTAAGAAATTGCAGCAGCTTTACAAATCGAGTGATACTAGACTCGGGCAAGCCAAGCTATCGAAGGTACAGCCAAGCCATAGTGAAACAAGCCAAAAAATAGGAGATCAGCCAGCAAAGCTGACTAAATGCATAGAGTATGAAAAAGAAAATACATAATAGATATATGAGGTCATTGTGGCTGCCAGGAAATGGTGCCAAAATATCCTTGCTGGCTTGACTTCTCTTGGCTCAGACCTAAATGCGGATGCTGAGCTGAGCCCAAACTGGGCATTCAGCATGAGCTTGGCCTCCTCCTTCATTGGCTCAACAGCTCATCCTTGGGAGGCTGCTTGAGATGTTTTTGTTATGGAGATCTTCTTGTTCATAAAGAAAAAAGCTGAAAGGTCTGATCTGATCTCCCCTCACTGTTCCTGAAATGAAGCCACGTTTCAAGGTTTCATCAGGATCACATTCAATGATGTTATAACAGTAATTTCGATTTCTGATTTTTCAGTGGTGATCTGAATCCCGAGAGCTAGAGCTACTGAAAGGAGCCAGATCTGGCTGTCTATTTCATTTGCTGTTCTCCTTTCTCTCCTGCACCAAATGTTGTAGGTTTTGAAAAATGTTGAATGTATGGTGAATGTTTCCAAAGGCTGATATAGTCTGAATGTCAAATTGAGGTGAAAGAATTTTATTAGTGTTTTTAATTTCTTTAATGGGGTTCTTTATCAAACTCTGTAGATGGCAGTAGGTTAGTTTTCTACGACGTATTTTGTTCAAATACTTATGCATTATGGGACATGTCTGTGTTCCCTCCAAGTGGAGAGAAAGATCCCCTGCAGGATTAACCTGCGCTGAAAGGTAAAAACTAGGTACTATTCTCCGAGGATTTCAATCAAGGATTGAGAACATACCCAGGGTATCTTATGACTGTAGACAAAACCATTGACAGGATGCTTTACTGTGAATACCAACAAGTAAAGAAGCTTCATATATATCAACATGTTTCATATTTGATATTGGCCTGTGTCTGGAGTCCCTCAGCTTCCTGCTCCTTCTGCTTACAATGCTTGTTCGCAAGAGGGGCTAGTGACATAAAAATAGGTAAGAAGAGTCAAAAAAAAATCTGAATCAGCAGTACAAAGTTCTGGGGGTTCTTTCCATTGCCATAGGAGGGTTCTGGATCAAGGCTTTCCTGAATGAGAAATAAGTAAAAAATGTAACATTTGGCTGTGAATACAGATTTCAGATGCCTCAAAAAGAAGGACATTTAGATGTCATTCTGATATACCAAACAAATGTTAAAACGATTAGGATTATTTATGTGATAATTATTTTTCTTCAGGGCAAAATGGTAATTGGAAAAAACAAGAACCGTGACTAATCTTTTAGTTTGCAATTACCTTTATAGATACACAATTGCATGTTTGGCTCTGGCAATTGAAATTGTTTTATTTGCTTTTCTTTGTGCATGTTGCCTGTAATTACTGCATCTGAGCACAGAAGACTCTATGTTGTTGTTTTGTAAGACCAAAAGGACCAGGGGGCCTGTGGTTTAGTTGCTGGATAATTTCAAAGAGATGTTGAATACAAGATAATTCCTAAGGAATTGCCTGCTTTGTTGAGTTGCTTTCATTATATTTCTTCTCTCTCTTTTTTTCTTAAATGTTCTTAAGGGTGTGGGGTGGGAGGAGAGATGGCAAGAGCTTACTGGCTTATTTACTACTCACAGAAGAGTTCAAGCATTTCTCCATCTGCTCTAAGTATTGTGGAATGTTGCTAACAATTGTAAATTATTTTATGCTTATTTTGCAATATGCTTGAGTTGCATGACTGAAATCAGTGGTTGTTTTGCTATTGTCATGACTGGGTGGAAGCTGAGATCTTAAATAAATATGTGATGATGAAGTGTACTTCCCTCTTAGTCACATGCAGGCCTTTCTTAGCCCTGCAGACAAATTCAGTGGTACCTCCTCTGACTTCTGGAAAACAAGGGACCGGATGGAAAGAACTGGTCAAAACCATGAGGATCATGACCTTGGGTGGACAATTCAGCAATGATGGTACCATACTAACGCTTTCAATTTTCACTTTCCCTTGTCTTATTTTGAACATTCAGAGAATAGAAGGATTTTGTTCTGTGATCCAGCTTTGCGTAAAAGACTTGTACTATATAGTAAATGTGTTCGGTGGCATATTTACTCAAATATTTTGATTTTTAATTGTCTAGTTGGAAAGGACCCTTTTACAGCATTCTGACATGGTAAAATGATCCAACATAGAGATTATTTTTAAGGACTCCTGACTGATGTTTAGACTTCTATCATATTTATGTACTCACGTACTTACTTGTATATAAAAGAAATGCTATGCGTTACAGCTTTGCTCACTTGGCAGAAGAGAACTCTCCTCCATAAAAATGCCTTGTGTGCTGTTCTCAGCCAGTGGAATGAACTCCCTCAGGAACTAAGGTCCTGCACACTGTCTGTCTGCCTGCTTCAAGTGCAAAGCTATTTCTTCGACCTTGTCTTCTCCAGTACAAATACATATTAACATACATAACAACAATTTAAAATAATCCCTTCCAAAAAAGACCCTTCACTGCTCACATCTCCCTTCCCAGGAGAGTGGTGAACAAACAGACGGCATGTGCCAGATGTTAGTCACATGGGAAGCTCTCAGAAGCTGCTCAGATGCTATGGTGAGGACTGCAGTGTAGGAACATAAACACAACAGAGGGAAAGATCAGAGAATCATAGAATATCCTCAGTTGGAAGGGACCCACAAGGATCATCGAGTCCAATTCATAGATCAGCTATTGCTGCTTGCCAACAGTAAGCAAATCTTTTGGTTGAGACTTAGGCCTTTTTTTTGCCAGAATTTCCTTCTTAAACTCTGATAATTTTGGTTGTGTACTGCATTATCTAATATATCCCATCTTCCCTTTGCTTCATGATGGCCAAATGGGATATAAATGAGAGCAAGGACAAGCCCCAAGTCTTCTCTTGTGGACTTTGAGAATCTGATCCCAGAACTGAGTTAAACTGCATCAGATATGAGTCTCATAAAACTAGATTTCAATCATGAGCAATTCCATGGACCTCCAGCAACTTCTTCCATAGTTGTATCTCAGATGTCAGATAAGATCAAACTCTGTAAATCTGCATTTGCTGCTTTCCTCAGATAAGGAACACAAACCAAGACACAATGAACACTATAAATAATGCTTATACAGGAGTAGCTCTGCTGACTTCTACTACAGGAGTAGCTAATACAGGAGTAGCTCTGCTGACTTCTGTGGAGCCTCATGAGTGCAGTTTTGAGTGCTGCACCTCTGAAAACAAAGGTTTGTACAGACAGTATCCTACATCCAAAGAGGATCCGGCCTTTCTCCGTATGGGGGAAGTGCAGATCAGTTGTTGCTACAGAACAATTTGCAGTTTCTCTCATCTCTTCATCTGAACCTTGCCATGTATTTGTAAGGACCCCGTGCATGAAGGACAGTGAGAGCTATCATACATCATTTTTTCCCTGCACTTTGTCTCTCCTGTTATTTTATCTGGGTAGATTTAGAGGATTTCTAAATCTAGAAATTCTGAGGAGATGTCTGATAGCCCTAGGATAACACGGAGGAAGAAGTTAAAGGCAACCACAGACTGCGTTTGCTTCTCCCCAGAGCAGCCACTTTGGGTGCGCTGGTGACAGAAGGAAAGCCCCAGGCACCGTGGTGCCTGGTGGAAATGCTGCAGGAACAATCTGGGCTGGTGTGCCAGGCATCTTCCCAGCCAGCGACTCCCTGCCCGCAGGATGGCATAGGGGAAATGCCTCGAGGGAAACGGAGGATTTTGCCCCAGGTTGTTGCTAGGTAGTATCTGGCTCTGTGTATCAGTGAAGCTTCAAATAGCTTATCTTTCATCTGTCTATGTACATGTCTCTCTCTCTTGCCAGCCCAATGTTTCTTCATCTGAACGTGTGAAAAATAACCCCCTGAGTAGATATGGGTAAAATAAAAGCACACCAAAATCCCAAAATATTCAGGGAAAGATTTTATCTTTTGTTACATGGAAAGACGTCTCCAGTCTGGCTTCAATAAAGGAATAACTTAAAAGGCAGAAAAATAAGCAGTAGAACATCAGCTCTCACTTCAGTGTGTAAACTTTGGAAAGGCCACCTGTCAGATCCCTGGTGGAAAGCAGCATTTTGTTTGGCATCTGGCTGATTGCCACGATGAAATGTTGAAGTGTTTGGAAACTTGTGGGACTTTCTTCAAAAGGCACACTTCCCCTCCCCCTTTCTCTAAATAATTAAATCTTAAATGTTCTGGCTTGCAGTTAAGAAAAGATAAAACACAACTGCAGGATTCTTTCAAACACACTAGCTAATAATGTGGGGGCCTTTCATGCTATTTATTTTAGCTTTCCTTGCATGAAATATGAAAGATATTGCCTCAGTGTCACCTTAACTTTTCATCCCAAATCAGCCACAGATTCTGATCTTGGTAAGGGAGAAGTAGATTTGAAGCAACTCCAGTGAAATCTGACCTAGCTGCAGCGCATCGCGTACTTATGCCAGTGCAGAATTGGCACATGAATGTGATTCTGACCTTATTAGTCTTATCCTGTCACAACGCGTATCACTCTCTGAAGCTACCCCAGATTTCGGTGACTCACACAAGCTACTCCTGGCAGTGTGAATGGAAGCAGAATGAGACCCACAAATTGTCAGCTGGGTGATGTCTTCTCAGGCGAGAAGATAAGAATTTCACTCAAAGTCTGTTTGGCGGCAGGCATATTTTGCTCTGATAGTTCGTTCTGACTGTTTTCCCTAGTGTTACATTGTGTTTCAGGGTCCTGTTGGAAGCAAGTTGCTTCATGATTCCAGTATTTTTAGGAATGCAAAGCTCCAGATTAACACCATCTGTTGTTTGAAGATAAAAGTGAAGACGCTGATGTTGGTGGCTAGTTCTCTTTGAAACTGCTGTTCTTTTAAGTAGCAGACACTACAAAGCTACTCTTGCACCAGTAGATATGCATGGGGCTCCCAGCAAAGGAAAATGTGCTCTTGGAAAATTGAACCCAAATTTTGTTACAGTTACTTATGCTATAGAAAAATCTTCTTATTATTCCCTTACATTTCTTGCTGGCTTTAGTGCTCGCAGGGAGCAGGGGATTGAAGGTTTCTGGGCCTGGAATCACCTTCAGCCATAAAGCAGAGATTGGCTGCCAACATAAGGGCTTCTCCACAACGTCCCTCTAAGATGTCTTGAAGCTTCCTGGGAGTGAAGCACGAGAAGTCAGTCTGCAATGTCATTTCCAGAACGGAGATCACAGAGTAGAGCCTATGGAGAAAACCGTGTGCTGCTGAAATACCTCCCTCTGTTTTCCAACATGTTATGCATACAGGGCACCAGGCTGACTGCTGCTCCTTTTGGAGATCTAACGCTGTCTTGTGTATGTGAGTTGGAAGAGTGCAGGAAAGAATCAGAAGGTGGGTGATCTCGTCCTGCACACTGGTCAATAAAGCTGGAGAGAAAAATTAATTTGCCCCAGATATAGGACCATGGGAAGAACCAGGAACAGGGCTGTAATTCTCCAGCTGTCTCTGCACAGGTCTGTTGGCATTTTGGCCTGAACTCAGAAAGAGTCCTCCAGATGCTTCCGGACAATGCGCAGCTACCGCTGGGAATTAGCATGGGATAAGGAGTACTCCCAAAAGGCATTTTGGGTGCAACCACACTGTATAGAGAGTAAGGAAATTTAGCTTACCCTGTAATTGTGCTGTGCCAGTTGGTCTCAGGGGCAAACACTGGTCCTTGAGCAGAGACGGCTTGTTTTATTTACCATCACACAGGAAGGCTGAGCGGCTCTGATCTAATCCTGGAGCAGCTCAGCACCTAATGACTTGAGACTTGTGGCAGGGTCACTTTTGAGCTGCATGAGGTATTTCCTATTGGCTCCCATGAGCTACAAGTCAGGCTCAACCACTGTTGATCACTTGACCTTGGCACTGAGAAGGTTAGCAGTATCAATTTTATTTGAGATGCAGGCAGTTGAAGATACAGACAATCAGATAGCGATCACCAAATTAAACTTGCAGGAAACAGTGATGTCTTTACTGACACATGTTGAACTTCATCCAAGAATCCTCGGGTCCTATATCTACCTCTGTCACAAATCTCCTGATGAAAATCTGTTTTTAAATCTTTTAATACCAAGTTTTGAAATTCTCTTCTGTTTTTTTTGTTTTTGTTTTGTTGTTGTTGTTTTGTTTGTTTTTGTTTGTTTGTTTGTTTTTAGTGAACCCATTAGTTTTAAGGGGAACTTAGTCCAAATAAGTGAGAAAGCCCTCCAGAACATGACCAGTCCTCATAGCAACATTTCCATTATTTCAAATGAAAGCAGGCTATTTTGTTGCTATGACATGATTTTAAATTTTTTTGCATGACAAAAAAATATGAAGAAAAAAGACATCACAAACTGTCTTGGCCTGATGTATTACAAAACAGAAAACACTGGGATACCAAAAACATTGAGAAACTTTTCACTTTAGTATAATCTCTTGCCAAACATTGGAATCCTTACTCAGAAAAACACAATGAAACTAGTGAGAGGTTTATTTAAGTTGGGCCTTCAAGGATTCATCTAAAATTTCCTAAGCAAGTGCACAAATGGTTCCTGAGTGGAACCAAACAGAGAATGGTTGCTGCTCAAGCTGCTTCAAGTTCTCTCCCACTGATCTGCAGAATCTCTGTTCCCAGCTGTTTTTTGGTCTCAAGTGGAAGGAAAAGGCTGCAAGTTTACCCCCATCAGCCTGCTGTCCCCCTTGGGCTCTCTCTCTTTTCCCCTCAGACCTGCAAGGGTAAAGAGACATCCCAATCCCCCGTAGCTGGTCTTCAGGGGAGTTATACTGCTACTATGTTGGATGGAAAGCTGATGAACAGCTTAAAGGACTTCTTCCCAGTTAAAGGTTTGGAAATAAGCCCCATGGCATGGCTCTTGGAGAGAAAGCCTGTCCTCCTGGTGGAAATAAAATAAAAATAAAAATAATAATAAATAAAAAACATAAGAATCTGTGTGAGGGTATTTTCTCACAAAGGTTTCCTTCTCCAGAGCTCCTTCCTGTGGGTTTAAACTACAATGGGGATAGTTCAGACCACTGTAAATGTTGATACAATTGAAGGAAAACAAGAATCTAGTTTGTCTTTTCCTGTCATGGAATCATTTTTTCATGCTGAAAGTGATGACTGAGCCCTGAACTGAAGAAATCTTGAATACACAGCAATTCATGTTAAGGAGCAAAACAAAAAGCAAAATCCCTCTTTTATTTGGGCATGACATTTTGGTAACTTTTCAACGTGCTGTCATCTGGTTGCAACAAAGATCTCACATCTCTTTTCAAAGCCTTCCTTTTGACCTTGTACTAATTAGAGTACATGTAAAAACAATTCCAAATTAAAATGCAGAATAATCTCTGCGTTAGCTAAGGGACACATTTCTAAAAATAATGAGGAATGACACAAATAAATGCCAAGACAAGACAACAGCTCTGCATAAGCTTCTTGCGATTTGTGGATGTCTGTGGTTAGTCTGCAAACTTGCACACATTTTCTGACCTTTAGGAGGTCATGCTTTGCTAAGATCACTAGTCATGTGCCTAAAAAATAATATGTTTGCTTTGTTTTCAAAGTATGAGAAACATAACTCCAGGACACATTTTCATTCCCATGGTACAGAGATGAATACATGCCAGGATGCTTTACTTGAAGATACAATTTGAGGATCTTTTGGACTTTCCTATTAGAGAGCATGCACATCCCAACTGAGAGAGTGTAATATAATTGTAATATCTGTGGGTTTCCCTGGCATTGTATACCCTGGCAATATGGTATCCTCTTGGGGTTCAGTAAAGAGAACTCTAGCTCTCCACCACGCTTGTTAAGCGTTTAAGATATGTAATCACCTAATTCCTATTCAGGTTTATGGGAACTTGATCCTCATAGATAGTTTTGGCCACTCTACAGTGATTGTTACAGTGACAGCACAAGTATACTAGGATCCAATTGTTTCTTTAAGGATGAGAGCAAAAAGTCCTTCAGGCAAAACCTAGCTGTTTCAGTTATGTGTATCACTTCTTTTATTTCACTGCTGTAATTCTTCATGACTTTCTTCTCACAAGGTGCCTATGAAATAGAGCGGTGCTGTCTATCTTCTGCTCATTTCCTTGAGGGGGTGAGATATATTTTTGACTGGGAATTGGGCCTGAGCAGCCTACACTGTGATTCAGAAAGCCTGTAGGTGTGACAGGAATTTGTCATCACCTTGTGTTTTCTTTCTAAGCTTTTAAGTAAAGATAGCAAGATGTCTTTCCTTGACCAGGGAAGACTACAATGACCAAGCAAACAACAATCCAGATCCAAAGAGGTACCTAGTATCTCACTGGTTTGGGCCACTGAGAGATAATAGGAGCTGTGAGAACTCAGCACTTCACAGGACCGTATTTTCACTCATCTATCCCACTCCTCTGGACTATGTTTCTATGTGATAAAGATATAGCTAGTTATGTGTGGGGGACCCAGGGGAATATGGAGCCTGAAAGCAGGTGGTTGTCCCTCAACTGATTCACTGGGCCCTGCCTGCCTGCCTGGAGCCTGCTCCTGGTGGTCTGAGGGCCAAAAATCAGTTGTTAAGGCAGCAAAAATGTGCTCTCCTGAGTCATCCAGAGATTTGCTCATGGACTACTTAGGAGCAGGCAGGAAACCTCAGCTCATTTATGCATTTACAGATCAACAGTAGACCTATTCATGTTGTGAGGGACTGGCAGTGGTGCAAAAATCCCCTTTCCTGTCAGTTTGTGGCCCATGTGAATAGAGAACTTGCATATCTTTCGTTTAATACAGCAGTGACATTAAAGATATCTACAAGCAGCATGAAGCACGATCAGGAAGAAAAGCAATGTTACCTCAAAGAAGCAACTTACTGCTAAATTTTATTGCATCACCTGGTATGAGGACTGGAAACAGCCTATCTCAGATGCTTTAAATTCACAAAATGAAACTCACAGTGTATCAGAACAACATTTAAACATGGCAATAAGGCAAATATTTCTGACCCCAGCTGGTGAAAAGCTTATGCCCTGAAGCATGACAACTGATGGGCCTCATTTTCTTTTATCCTCATTGGCATAACTGCAGATGCTATTCTTACTCTCATAAGTGTCTAGCCCTCTTTTTATTTTTACAAAGCCACTTGTTTTGATAATATCCTGCAGCAGGATATTAGCTTGTACACTGGTACATTTTCTAGCAATCAGAGGCTTGTCAGATAAGTTTAAATAATTCAATGTGAACATTAGAAAACAAACTGCTGCCCAGATCTCTGTGTTATTGTATCCCCAGAAGTCACAACACTATTATGAGAAAACAGGATACTGATTTTTATCTTTAAAAAAAAAAAAAAGAGAGAAAAGACACACACTGGAGACATATTTCATTCCAGGTAAGCCAGCTCTTTTGGCAGTTAAAAGTAAATGAATGTATTAGGGCAAATAATCAGATCATCAGCAACAGAAAATTGAGTGCAGACTTAAAAAACTTGAAAAAGGAGTACCCACTGTCACAAAATCTATTGGTCAAACCTGTGCTTGGTTCACTTCTGTTCTTGGCCACTTCTGTGTTATGTGGTATGGAACTTCTATTCCTCTGTGGTCTTTCTACTGCCTGCTAAACAATTTGTTCTGTTGATTGTTTCATGGAGAGACCAGACAGGTTTTTTGGGCTTTGCAAAGGATGAAAACAGAAAGACCTGATCAACTGTTAGCCCCTGCTAAAAGCAGGTGTTATAGATATAAAAGAAAGGACTGAGGAAAGAAATATTTTCTTCTTCTCCTGGCAGAAAGCTTACTTAACTTGTGTGGTTGATTCTAAGGCTGGGAGAAGATTGCACATGGTCCTAAGTATCTTCTTTTGTATTAGTCAAAGATGAGACAATGGGAATGCAAGAAAGATACCATCTTCGTCAACACCAAGTCCAGTACCTAACCACTGAATAGGATGCAAATAGAGCCTGTCAGTATGTCTAATGAAGCTGACCCCTTCCCATAGGAATTTTCTAGCTACTGTGGATGGACAAGCAGACTACATGTACAGCCTAGCTCCACCATGGATTGTATATTTGTATATACCAAAATTTGTTCAGTATTTTGACCTAAGGGAACAACAAACAAAAAAGACAAAGACCTTCAGGCATTGATCTCCACTTCAAATGGTCTTAATTTAGATATCCTTAACAGATCATGCCATTGGTACAGAATGAGAGGGAGAAACTGAAGTATAAATAAGGTGAATAGCACAAAAAAAGTGGTAACAAGATCAGTATTCAAATTCAGTAACAAGACTGCCCTGGTGAAAAGAGATCAAAGTTTTAAAATAAAAGGTTTGCAAGGAAGAAAGGCTCAAGGGAGAAACAGAATATCCAGGCTATCTCCTCACTCATTTTTCATACTTTGATGTAACGCTGCCCTGGATGGTTCTTTCTTTGGCAAATCACCAACAGGGAAACTGATCTTCATTTGCTCAGAATCTGAACCTTCCAGCCTTCATTCTTCATATCCAAAAGATATGGAGACAGATATTTAAATAAATTTCTGTGGTCTTTACAAGAAATAAACACAATTTTCTCATATTATATCTATATTTGATGATGAAGGAAATCCTACAACTTCTTATTGAATATGGGATCCAGCTCAGTGCTAGAAGACATGTATCTAAGCAACCTGTCCCAAATGCAATCCCAATAGAGAAAGTAATTCCATAATTTTGTCTCACTAATGACACAAATACTTTGCAAACCAGTAGATAATATACTCATTTCTGCAAAGCTGTTCCCTCAGGTATGTTACTGCTTTCCAAACTTGACCATATCCTCTTTTGTTTCAGAGTTTTGATTCACATATTCCTCATTTCAGTCATCTTCAATTTAGCATTTTTCCCTTACTCTTGCTCAAATTGTAACATGAATGACCCAATTGCAGCAGTAGACTTTATGATGTTTTGCATGTATGTGAATGGATCTTATGTATAAAATGACAAATAAATACATAAAGACATAGAGGTAAAAAAACCTGGCATCTACCCTGGACTGCTTCTCGACTTTTCTCGAGGTTTAGGTTGAATATTTAGGTTGAATATTAGGAAAAACTTCTTTACCGAAAGGGTAGTTAGGCATTGGAATGGGCTGCCCAGGGAAGTGGTTGAGTCACCATCCCTGGAGGTCTTTAAAAGACGTTTAGATGTTGAGCTTAGAAATATGGTTTAGTGTGGGCCTTGTTAGAGTTAGGTCAGAGGTTGGACTAGGTGATCTTGGAGGTCTCTTCCAACCTGAACGATTCTGTGATTCTGTGATTCTGTGATTCTGTGACTTTTTAATATTTTCCATTTGCATATAGCTTTGCCCTGCTTTGACTATGAAGGCTAAAGCTTTCTTGGACAACCTTAAACTCCATCCTTCAGAACTTTAAAGTGCTTGACTTTCCAATTTAATTTTCTTTAATATAGGTTTTTGTTTGCTTGTTTGCCTTTTCTGTGAAAGGTAGCTTAACATTTGTATTATAACAACATCTGGAAGCTCAGCTCTAAAACGTAATTGCTGTTGGGCCTAATTGCACTAAATCCTGTATAAACATACAAAAATGTCCTTGTCCCAAACCTACAAGATGAGACAAATACAAACAGATGGGTAAGACAAACAAAGAAACAAACTTAATAGGATATTCCCAATTAGTCGGAGAAGATCAGGTTCAAGACCATCTAAGGAACCTAAAGGTGCACAAGTCCAGAGGACCTGATGAGATGCATCCACGGGTCCTGAAGGAACTAGCAGATGAAGTTGCTAAGCTGTTCATCATATCTGAGAAGTTGTGGCAGTTCAATGAAGTTCCCACTGACTGGAAGAGGGGAAACATAACCCCCATTTTTAAACAGGGAAAAATAGAAGACCTGGGGAACTACAGGCCAGTCAGTCTCACCTCTGTGCCCAGCAAAATCATGGAGCAGATTCTCCTGGACAATATGCTAAGGCACATGGAAAACAAGGAGATGACTGGGGATGGCCAACATGGCTTCACTAAGGGCAGATTGTGCCTGACAAATCTGGTGGCCTTCTACGACGGGGTTACAGCATTGGTGGATACGGGAAGAGCAACTGATGTCATCGACCTGGACTTGTGTAAAGCATTTGACACTGTCCCACACGATATCCTTGTCTCTAAATTGGAGAGACATGGAATTGATGGATGGATTACTCGGTGGGTAAGGAATTGGTTGGATGGTCACACTCAAATCGTTGCGGTCAACGGCTCAATGTCCAAGTGGAGATCAGTTATGAGTGGCATTCTTCATGGGTTGGTATTGGCACCAGTACTGTTTAGCATCTTTGCTGGTGACCCGGACAGTGGGATCAAGTGCACCCTCAGCAAGTTTGCTGATGACACCAAGCTGTGTGGTGTGACTGACACTCTGGAAGGAAGGGATGCTATCCAGAGGGACCTGGTCAGGCTTGAGAGGTGGGCCTGTGTGAACCACATGAAGTTCAACAAGGCCAAGTGCAAAGTCGTGCACCTGGGTCGGGGCGATCCCAAGCATGAATACAGGCTGGGTGGAGAATGGATTGAGAGCAGCCCTGAGGAGAAGGACTTGGGTGTGTCAGTTGACAAGAAGCTCAACATGAGCTGGAAATGTGCGTTTGCAGCCCAGAAAGCCAACTGTATCCTGAGCTGCATCAAAAGAAGTGTGGCCAGCAGGTTGAGGGAGGTGACTCTCACCCTCTGTTCTGTTCTTGTGAGACCCCACCTAGAGCACTGCTTTCAGGTCTGTGACCCCCAACATAAGAAGGACATGGACATATTAAAGCAAGTCCAGAGGAGGGGCCACGAGGATGACAGGAGGGCTAGAATACCTCTCCTATGAAGAGAGGCTGAGGGATTTGGGGTTGTTCAGCCTGTAGAAGAGAAGTCTCCGGGAAGACTTTATAGAGGCCTTCCAGTACCTAAAGGGGGCCTACAAGAAAGCAGGAGAGGGACTCTTTATCAGGAAGTGTAGTGATAGGACAACGAGTAATGGTTTTAAGCTAAAAGAGGGTAGATTTAGATATTCAGAAGAAATTCTTTACTCAGAGGGTGGTAAGGCAGTGGAACAGGTTGCCCAGAGAAGCCGTGGATGCCCCATCCCTGGAAATGTTTAACGCCAGGTTGGATGGGGCTGTGAGCAACCCTGCCCATGGCAGGGTGGGTGCAATTAGGTGATCTTCAAGGTCCCTTCCAACACAAAGCATTCTGTGATTCTCTAATTCTTAGAAGTCAGTGCTCAAAACTTTTCATTCTTTTGGCTGTAATTCAGCTGATAGGGAAGAATATAACAGCAGTGTGATTACAGAATGATCCTCCCATTTCTTTACCTTCCCAGCTTCCAGTAATAACTTGTTTAGGAGCTCATTAAGCCAGAAGTTATATCTACATTGTTGCATTTAGCCATGCTGTACTAGCTGTTTTTTCATGAATTTGTCCAATTACTTTCTAATTGTAACTTTGAGCTCCACAGCATCCTGTAGCAATGAGTTCCACATTTTAATTATTTGCAGGAAAAGTATTTCCTTTTGTTTGCTTTAAACTGCTCACTGCTTAATTTCATTAGTTACCAATAAATTCTTGCACTTAATTGTTCCCTATTTACTTTCTCTGAACCCAGTCACTTACTATCATGAAATTGTTCTTCAACGTGTTGCTGTCAGCTTTAGTTTTGGCTAGCCTGAATAATTCTGAATCATTTGCAAACTTCATCACCTCACTCTTCAGTCCCTTCCCAGTTCATTTAATGAACTGCATGAGTTCAGTATAGCTCCCTTGGGTCTTACCAGTAACCTCTTTCAATTGCAAAAGCCAATTATTCTTACTCTTTATTTTCTAACAAATTAATAATTTATGCAAAAACTCCTATGGCAGCTTAGTTTCTTTAAGCATGTCTGTTGAGAGATCGTCAAATGCTTGTTGAGAAGATCACAATATCAAAATAGAATTGATGTTAGTCACGAGTTCAGTGACTACATCAAAGAACTGTAATAGATTTATAACATAATATTTTTCCTCTAAAAGGCTTTATTCTCCTCTTCAAGACCTTCCTAGATATATCACTTTTATCCATATATGTACTAACTCTGTTCTTTTTAAAATTTCCATTGTATTTATCACCTTATATTTCTCTCATGCTGAGGCTGGTTTAAGCAATATTTCATGCACCACAGTTAGTTCATAGCCTTCACAGGGAGCTCCTCTGGAGCACTTAGGTAAATACCACATGGTCCTGATTAACAGTTATTGTGTGGTTTACATTTTCTTCTGGGCACAAAAGTCCTTGTATCAACACTTCAGTTTGAGATAAATCCTCAGACTCTCTCTGTAAAGAGTTGTCGTGGTATGAGAAACTCCATAAACCTCTCTGCAGTGAACAGTGAAGCCTTGGCGTCGAATTTAGGTTTTCTGCTTTAGTCTGATCTTTCTTGAGTATGCCTTTTACACATAGATCATTTTTCAGGCTCACCCATTCTCTGGCATGTTTCCTGCTTTTGATGTTTGAATAAGTTTCTATTATTAGTTTTAATACCCTTGGTAAATTGCATGCTTCATATTGGCCTTCCTTATTATGGCTTTATGTTTATCTTGCCAATGTTTATGTTTTATTCCATTTTCTTCTTAAAAAATTCCCCCAGTTTTGAAGGATATAATTTTACTCCTGATAGCTTCCTTTTCTTTGTTTTTTAGCTGCATTGGCTTCTTTGTATTTTGACTGAAGTTTTTTAGCTTGTAAAAAACATTTAGTTTTCTAAACTGCCTTCTTGGTATCATTCTACCCTGTTAGTTGCTCCATTCGATTAGCTTAGTCTTATTTATTACTGACTTTTCTGAAATTCACTGCTAATGTGCTGCATTTTTGGGGGTGGAGAAGGTGTATTTTTTTGGCTAGCTTTTTTATTCTGAGCAGAACATGGATTTTCACCACATTCTGGTCCCTGGCCCAGCATGATTCTGAATTAACACATGGTGAACCAGCTCCTGCTCACTCCTCAGGCCTAAATCAACAGCTGCTTCTCTCTTTCATTTTTTTTTTTTTTCAAAGAGCTACCATTTTCACTATTTACATTTTAGGTTCCTCAACCTTCCTGAGTGGGACGTTGACCTGGCCTGCAGTAGGGTGACTGAAATTTCCAGTTACTATTGCATTTTTGCCCTAACATATTCTTAAATGTTCAATAATTAGTTGATTGCAGTTTCTAGGATCTTGACCATGTCTATTCCTACCCACCCTCTCCAGGTAATACAGAGCATAAGCTGTCAATCTTGTTTAACATATTTCCATGCCTATTATATTCAGAATAGCTTTAGGAATAGGATGGTCTTTGTGTTGACTCTACTACTGTATCTCCAAACACAGTAGCAACCATATTCCATGGATTCTGGTATCCTGTCTCTAACAATGAGCAATGCAGCTTCCCAGAAAAAAAGAGAAGCCCTGTGCAATACTTCAGAGGAAAGAATTCTTCCTAAACCTCTCCATATACTGCGACATGAACAGGGACAAATTACTGCAGAGCTCTACATGAATACTGGAACTGATGAATTTTTTTTTAATGTCTTTGTGCCAAAATAGTTTATGTGAATGTATTCAAGAAACGTTCCAAAGCAGACTATAACAATCTTAAGGAAGGTCAACTTTGGATATAATATTCTTGGCAATGGGCCTTTAAACTTAAAAATAGCAATAGCCAAAACTACAGGTTTTAAATGATCATTTCATTGATGCACCTGAACCTTGATGCTGTAGTAAGACTTCATGTTATATGTATAAATGGAGGGCCCATCCTTTGAAAAGCATACCAACAGGACGCATCTCATAGTTTTAGTAATTTATCTGAGTGAACAGTGAACAGCAGTGACTCAGGTACTTCTTGTCACATTACAGCTGTCTCTGTCATAGTTAGAGATGAAGGGAATAAATTTAAAATAGAAAAAAAAAATACAGGCTTAGGGAAGTGGAGAGAAAAATATTTTAAGGATACAGTATTTTTGAAAGGTGATAGAAAAGAAGTAAATGTCCTCATGTGTGGATCTAAATTACTACAGACCTTAATGGGGAACATCAAACAAAAGCACTTTATTAACTGTTAAATGGAAAGCAAATGTACCGTCTTAAGCAATTATTTTTACCATCTGGTATCAGCTGTAATGCTATATTCCCCCCTCTCCCTGTGTTGCATATAGTAAGCTGTATCTAGCTCTTTACTTTCTAATCTTGTTTAATGCCAGAAGGAAGTAAATGCCAAAATGGCCTATTTTCATTGATGCCATTCATTCCCCATATGTTCAGCTTTCATATCAGGTACACAGCAACGATTGTACATCTCACTTTTCTGCAGTTATTTTACATGAGCCCTGGGATTTATCTACACAGACTCTCTGGAGTGAAGAAGAAGGTGTGCACAATGTTAAACTGAGGAAGTGGGAGTGACAGAAAGTGATAAAGGTCAAAAAAAAAATGACAAGGATGCTAAGATGAAAACAACAGGAAAGTTAAACACTAGTTAACAATTAAATGGATATATATATATTTTTTACTTGTGTTCTTGTGTTCATATCCATTAAATTAACCCAGTCCCAGGCTTAATCTCCTAGACAGGAATTACTCTGAGACATAACCTGCGTCGCGTTGCTTTGGGAAATCTTTTCAAAAATTTCATGTCTTCCCTGTTATTTGCACATATATATTTCCTTTTCATGTATGATAATGCTGCACTATTCCCAATCATGATCTCTCAGAAAAAAATACGTTTACTTTATTCTGTGAAGAAAGTCCACTCCTTGTCTGTGTTTCAAACACCCTATGCATTTTGTCTTTCACGTCTGTATTAAAAGTCTCCCAACCAACACTCTAGAAAAAAAGCAGGTGATTTAGGATAGTGTTTTTCAATCAACAGCTCTTATCTCTTTGGGTGAAACTGAGTCATAAATTAAAGAGGACATAAAGGCACTGAACTCTGTAGGTTCTGCCTCCAGTAGCTGTGTTAGTTTGGGTTGAAGTTCACAGCTCCAGGTGACTCAAGCTATTCTGTGACTGAGTTGCAGAACTTGAATGCAAACACTTCTTCCTTGTGCCTTTGCCAAGAGATCCAGTTCCCCTCCAGCTTGGAGGTAACAGCTAGTATGTAATGCAGTGGATGTTTTGGGAGTATGTTTGAACAGGAGCGAAGTCTTGAGGTATCACGAACACTGAGATATAGGACAAAGCTGCTATACTCCACCCCAATACTCTGCCATTTCCTCTTTTTTATGTACTCAGAGGTGTATCCTGTGGAAGCAAAGACTTCCCTGCTGTTTTAAGCTCTAACATGAATTAAGGCAGGAAAATCCTGAGACAGCTGAAGTGCCAGGGACACTGCTGGGCTCCTCCTGTGATCATGAATGTGCCTTTTCTGCCAGTACACTAAAGAACATATTAGAGTGTGTATATTCTAAGACATTCCCAATGCATATGACATGTAAATTATAAAAGAATTATTGTGGAGAGCTGCAGAGGGGACACATGAAGACACATGATCATACTTTCTTATGGGAATTTCTCAGGTAACTCAGTGAAGGAATAGGACTTCTGAAGTGTGGACCCAAAGAAGAGTTAACCAAATGTATTTGCATAATTATCAGGAGCAGAGGATAGCAGAGATCAATCCAGCCCAGCAGAGATGTCACAGACCAGATGGACAGCTAGTGCCATGCTGGTCAGGAGAGAAAAAGTTTTATTCATTGAACCAGGGACAAACAGGAAGATATCTGGGCAGGTGGCAAGCTCTTGGTGAGTAGACTTGATCTCTGAGAGGCAGCCTCATCTGCATAGGTATTTTCTTTCACACTTTTATTTATAAACATTTTTAAAAGTATCATCTACTCCAAATGTTTTAAGTACTTTGATTTGCATTTTTTCTTGACCTGGACTGAGTTAAGAGTGATTACAAGACAGATGAATAACAAATAACTTCTTAAGCAGGGAACACTAGATTATGACTGTGCATATCTGTAGGAAAAGCCTACAGAAAAAGGAAAAGTCTACAGAAAAGCCTACAGTCTGACAAGCACAAATGGACCCAGAGGGAGTCACGGTCCTCAGATAAGTGGAGAGATGACATTGCTTTTCTTTTTTGTGTGGTTTGGATTAGATGTTGTAGCTTGCATCACTCAATTTTGCTCTTCTGTACCATCAGCAAAATATAGGTTTCCTTCAAGAAACTGTACTTGACTTATGACTCCGTTCACCATTTTTCAAGTCCAGTGCCTCAGGGGGCTGCCGGGTGCTCTCTGGTCCTAGGCTAAGGTATAGTGTCAGCCTGGTGTCTGCAACAGGAGGTGGGCCTGTACTGCAGTTTCAGGGAGGAGGTACCCAAGCTGGTAGCAGTCTAGCTATGACAGGCTGATAGTCACTGGAGGATGCAAACTGCACTTGAGAAACACGATAAATTAAACACATGTTGAGCTCTCTCCTGCTGTCAGGAGTCTGGCCCTGTACTGCATTCTGTGTAGTTTGATACCAACATCTGAGCCAGATTGTTTAAATCTAGTTCAAGTATTTGTGCATAACAGAGCAATGTAGAAGTATCTAGGAACTCTTATTACATTGAACAGACAAGTTATTTTATATTTTTAGTGGAACAGAAAAAAAAAAAAAAAACCAAAACCAAAAAAAAAAAAAACCTGCAGTCTAAAAAATATTTATATAGGACATTGCAATTATTGTTCAGAATTAATGAGTTTTATCCCGTTCTTTCAGCTTAAAGAACACAAAATCCCAATGAAAGGAAACAGATGTAGTTGTTTTAAGCATTTCCAAAGGAAACTGCTGTAAAGTCTGAAACATCACTGTATAAAAGCCTTGTGTGTCATGGAGATGTTCTGATATTGTTTTCATTTGCCAGCTGTGTGTAAAGAGGGAGTTATGTCTGTGGTCAATAGGTCTTCCCACATCAGAGCAGTAACAACAACAAAGCAGCGGAAATATTAGGAAAATGCTAGCTTTACCTTCAAATACACTTGATTTTCCTAAACAAGAAACATGGATTAGGAATCAGTTCAAAGGAAAATGGTCAGAATTTATAACGCTCTACTGAAAGAGACAATAATAGGAAGAAAAAGCATTAATAAAACGAACCAGTCTAAAGCAAGCGTGGCCAAAAAAATAAGATATCAGAACATTATCTCCTGGCTCTCCTTCTTCGCTAGTGCTTGACAATCTTTATCCTCCAAGAAAAATACCAGCACTTCCAGTTGGTCTGAAGAGATATAGCATAATAAACTAGTAACGAATTTTTGGGATGGCAAATTGGGTGATTCAAGTCCAGCTCCTACCTCTGCCTTTACCATTGGCTTTAAGTGTTATCATTTGTGTTATGGCAGCACCTAGAAATCTCAGCCCGAATGTAAGCAGACATTTCTGTGGCAGACCCATAAAAATACAGTCTTTGCCCTGGAAACACCTGCAGCCTGGTGATATGAACTTCCTGTGCTTTGGTTTTCCTATCAGTCAAATGGGGAACTTCTGTTTGACCAGGATGTCTGTATGACTCCACTGTGGGTTTCCGATTGATGTTCTTTTTCACCTACTGCCCATTATGCTGGAAAAAACAACAGTTTGAACACTGCAATCTACAGATAGTAGGTCCCAGTTTTGCATGCAATGCTACACATTGCAGTGATATATTCTGACCTTACTACACATGGAGTCCAAGCTATTGAACACATTAAAAAAAAAACAACACACACACACAAAACAGAACACAGAAGCGATCAAACTGCTTAAAATGCTTTCAATCACTTAATTGCATGATAGGACACTTTACTTACATTTGCAAATGGGAATGACATGGAAGTGACAAAATATCTTCTGTGAGCTAAAAAAATCATACACAACCAATAAAAAAATAATGGCTAAGATCTGGAGTGGAAAAGATGATAGTTCCCTGTGAAAATCTTGTCTTTATCAATGGCTTGTATTTTCTTAGTGTATTTCTCTGAGACTGTATTTCTTCAGCCAGTTAAGATGCTGACACTGGTAGTCACTTCAGTCATTTAATTTCTCTCTTTGTTTATTCTGGACACCTTTTTTTTTTTTTTAATTTCAAATGCTTATCCTTTAATTTCCAAGAACTATGGTGTTGACCTGACAGCTGGCAATTAAACCAAGAGTCTTAAATAGAAATACCTTTAACCCTAAAGAAATGTTAAAACAAAAACAGCTCTAAAAAAAATAATAATAAAAAATACCCAGTGAAGGAGTATGTGGGAATAAACTTCTACTGACCCAACAGTAAGAAAATACCAGAGAACAATGACCCTTTCAGGGGACAGATATTTCAGTAAGTACATATCCTGTTCAACAAATACCATCTACAATGTTAATAAAACACAGGAAGGCTGTCAAAGCTTACCTGCTGAAGAAAAGCTCTAGAAAAGAGGACTTTTGTTTTTCTGCTGAGAGAGGGTAAAGAGTGGGGTGGATTGTCGTGTGAACATATTTCATTCTGTACGGTCACTAGTACATAACAAAGCTGCCACAGAGGAGGGGAGGGAGAAGGAAGGTCTCTTAAATTCTGCACTTGCAGCTCAGTGCATCATGTATTTTGCTGGAGAGTGGCAGAGACTGATGAAAGACACTGTCTTTGGGCAGTCTGTGTATGAACACCACTCACCAAAGATGATCAGTCATAGATGTATGGATACCCTTGATATTTTCATCGTGGTTTCATCAAGCTGTAACTGTCTGTGTGAGTCAAGAGGCTGAAGGAAGGAGAGCAGAGTGTCAGCCACAGAAATGCAAAGTCCACCTGCCTGTGGGATACAGCAACCTAGAACATGGGAGCAAGCCCAGCTCTCTTTATCGGACACACCCAGGCAAAAGTTGTATAGGTGACGATGCTTCTCATATATAATAATAAGTCTTCAGCACAGACATCTGATTACCTAAATCAAGGTGAGATGGGCCTGAGTAAAACAGGAATTAACATAAAGGCAATGTTCACACTGCAGTGCTACATGGAGTCATTTTGCCAGGCAGGCTACTGTTGAGCTCGTGGCTCCAAAAGCAATATGCTCTCTGATATGCTGGTGATACCCTGTGCACGTTCTGCATTTGAATAGGATTACTAGGGTATATATGCACTTGATGTTTCAGGAACAAAGTCTTAGAATGATATATTTCACATACTTGACTGCTGTCGATTCAGCAGATTATGCATTTGAATATACAACAGAATACTTCCACACGCATTCCAAACTGTACTAAAAATACAGTTCATTTTATGAATTAATACCTTGTTATGTATATGCATTGAAAGTTTGGAGGACAAAAAGTAGCCCTTTGTGTGGAACTTCATCTCAATAGTGACACTGACAGAAAAAAAAGCAAATGGAAGCGAAGCATCACTGTTCTGCATGGAGTCAGGAAGCCCTGGGTCAATTTATCAACAAGAACTCCCTGTCTGCATGATCTTACAGGAGCCATAGGGGAAGAATCTACATGAGAGCAGCTACCAGCAGCCAGTGGATTTGCAGTAGCTTGGGCTGTATCTGCATACTGTTTCCCATCCTGCACCTATTCCACCTATTCTTCTGTTGTGCCAGCAGAAGGTTGTAGCCAGCATCAGGGCCTCCAGTCCCACCTCCAAGCTGAGAAGAAGACACCATTGACTTAGGAAGTGGAGGCACAGAGTAAGGGGCCTGTGCAGAAAGGCTCTGCACAGCTCTGTTTTGACGATGTGTGTGTGTTTGTTTCTGGAGGGGTTGTGCGTGCCTGAATACAGCTAGAGAACAAAGGTAGAGGGTAAGAGTCATCCTACATTTAAGGTCAAACTTTTTCAAAATCCTGAAATAAACAGTGGTCAGCCAGTATTCAGGATCTTATTCTACAACAAATATAGTGCTTATTCAGCTCTTTCCCTTGTCCAGCCTTTATGGCTGTCATTTACAATGCTAGGAGAACTGCAATGCATCTTGTATTTATTATCTCCAAATCCATACATTGTATCTTAACATCATTTTTTTTCTTCCATTTTACCTGTACCTTGCAATTCTGCATTTTGTTTCTGAACCTGCATGTTTTCAACAGCATTATCACAAAGTTGACCCTGAAAAAGATATCAGAAGATTCCCCTCTACAGTCAATTTTCCATTTTTATTCCTGAGTATCTTGAGTGTGCTAGGCATTTGCATTTGCAACCTAATTAGGACCCCCACAGCAGCAGAGAACATGCTGCTCTTTTGTGGTGTTATCAGAAGCTCAGCAGAGTTGAGAACCTGCATCTTGAGGAAAACATTTATTTTTCAAGTTAGTAACTTGTCATACACACATTTTTGCCTTCCTTTCTCCAGTTTTAATGATTGAACACAGTGTTTGAAAGAAATTCCATGAGTAAGAAGCTGGTTGTTTGGTTAAGACACCAGAGCGGAGTTCTTGATGTGGACATCCTAGGACAAATTTGGCCAGACTTGTGAACATCTCCATTCACTCCCATTAAAATTTGGAAAGTGAGAAGGCTATTTTGAAAAGAAATCAACGGATAACTGTTCATAGATATGATGCGATTAAGGCCACATAAATCCACAGAGAGCTAAAATTCTGGAGACTGGAAAAAAGTGAGTAGATGATAAGAATAGACAGAGTCCTTCATACTGTCCCACCAACATATCTCAGCATGGACAAGGAAAAAACATTCAGAGATGAGAGGGTAGTTCCCCTCCAGCCCATTAAATTCTTGGTCGCTGTTTAGCAGCATTGTCCAGGGTGGTCATGTCCTCTTTTGGTGGAAAATGTTCCCTAGGATGGACAACCTTGAGACAAGCTATTAACTTCATACAGGCCACAAATAAGTATGGAAGCTGAAACAGCTTGATCTTTACCACTTTTGTCTAAAGTCATCTAGGGACTGTTGCTTTGATTGAAGTCTTGGATCAGTCTTATTTATCCGAGATAAGTTTGTGAGTAGACCGAGATTAATGAAAGACGGAGACATGTTCCAACAAATATCTTTGAGGGAAGACCCAGAATCTATACAGAAATAAAGACACTAGAAACCTGTCTTCCTAAATATGGCTAGATGCATGAACTGAGCTGGGGCTACGTCTGAATGGTCTAATTCAAATAGGCACAGAACTACAATTTGTGTATCGAGGCTACAAGACATAGAGGACAAACAAGAGGAGCAGATGCCTCTGTTCTGCTTGTTCACATAAGTCCCAAAGAACAGACCCAGATAAATCAAGGGAAATGTTAAGGGACATGGGCTTTTTCTAGCATAATGATAATACCACTCTGTTGTAGTGTCTTTTAATCAGCCTAACAAGCCTTCAAGATTTATCTTTTTACATTCAAATTTAACCTCCTATTAAAATTACTTAGAGGAAAAAAAATGAAGGCCGATCTCATTTCCACCAACTGAATTCCAATATGTTATTTATGACAAATAATTTTGTTCTTCCAGATGAATGTTACACGGAATAACATATATGGCAGATCATCATACTCTACCTATATATTCTATCTATACTATGTCTCATTTCCCTTTATTGCTTCCAAAGAATTTTTAAAAGAGAATTTTTAAAAGTTTTATTGCTTTCAAAGAAGGCTGCTGAAAGCATTTTTAATAGACAGACAGCAATTTTCTTTCCCTGTGGACTCTGTAAGAATTTAAGATCTTAGTGGTATAGATCTCTGAAAAGTGTCTTTCTTGTTGCTGCATTTTATTCTTCACTAATCAGCATTTTCCTGTCATATACAGCAATGTAAGTGCAGTCAGCTGGCATTTGAAGAAGTGCTGACTGAAGAGTCTGAAAAAGCCACAACGGTACAAGAGAGAGCAAGCCTGCACCTAGGCTGAGATTTAGTCTTTCTGCGTTGATAGACTAGAAGGGCCAAGGGCCAAGAAAAGAGAACTGCTGTGAGACAGGAGAGAGGCATGATTACCCTTCAGAGAAGGGTAAGATGTTCAGAGAACATCTCTTCCTCATGTAGAAGATACAGTTGAAACTGTTTCCTTTTCGTTTTCATTTTTATTATCTTACTGTATTCTTCTTCTAAAAATTAACAGCAAAACTGTTAATGTCCTCACAAACTTAAAGTCAAATATCTATAATTCCCCAGACTCTCAGGTCTTTAACATCTTAGTAGTGGGCAATTGCCAGTAAAGAAAATAGCTCAGTGTGCAACATATGCACGTCTCTAGTACCTCTGAAAAGTGCTGCAGACATACATACAGTGCATACAGCTAGGCTTATCCAAGAAAAACAAGAGCATGCTATCTGCTCCTGATGTGCATAGGCGGGATATTTGTGTAAATAAGAAAGCTGAATGAGCTGCAATCCTAATACAAAACCTTAATACAACTTAATTCTACCTAGAGTGGCTGAATTTCAAAGCTGTGCAAAAGCAGAGAAAAAAGCTAGCACAGCACTTAAACCTAGCTAAGCCCTTATAGTATACACGTCCTGAAGCCTTGTATAAGAAGACATAAGTAGTATATAAATTCTGTTTTGGTGTAAAAGCCATTTCACATCTGGAGAGGCCAGAATATGAAAAGCCCTTTGATTCAATCTGTTCACAGCTACAAGGGATAAACTGTATATGGAGGCTGCCTTTGAAGATAAAAAAGCTGCTAAGAGTGAACTGTTTTCCGTATCAGTGCTAAATATCTCTGTATTGATATCTTTCCCGAGAGACAACTCTGTTGGGTGTCTTCGGTAGAATTTGGCTTTGAGCATATATGCTGATGCCATCAGGTACAGGACAGCATGTTCAAGCATTGCCAAGCATGTCACACCCATCCCTCTCTCAAGATTTTGTAACAGGAAACGAGTAAGTCCTTAAAATCCTAACTAGCATAGACAGAGGAAAAAGGGGAGATGTGGTTCAACATCTCTTCCAGGAAAAGCACCAGAGGAATCAAATAAAGCCAATAAAATGCAGGTTCAAAACAAACCAAAGAAAGTAGCTCTTATTATACCAAGTAGACGAGCTGTGGAAGAGCTCTTCAGAAGACGTTGTGGAGACTAAAATCTTACATGGGTGGAAGGGAAGACTAGACAAGTTCATGGAAAAGAAATCCACCAAGGTCTATGAAATATACAAAAACTATATTCTGCCTAGGAAGTCCCCAAATCAAAAATATCTGTAAGACAGGAGATTACAAGGGGGAATATCATAGATGTTTTCCCTCTTATATGCTTTCCTAGGTATTTTGACTACTGTCGAAGAACAGAAGACTGGAGGAGATAGATCTATTGTCTATCCCAGTGTGTGTGATCTTTCTTAGCTTCCGATAATCCTCACCAGCCTCAGATTTGTCAAGCATGACTTTAGAGCAAGCATTTTTTTATTTTGTAAATTAAAAAAAAAAAATTCTCCTTAGAATGTTTCTTCTCAAGAGTAGTACTGGCATCTCTAACTGCTTCTGCTGCTTGTGCAGACTTTCCACTGATACACTTGCATTGCTTTTTGCACTAGCTGAAAGAAGAGTTCTCAGATTGTCTTCTCCAATTTCCATCTCTACAGAATAGCTGAAGTGAGCAGAATTCAGTAGTTACAGAAAATTCAAGAGGCAGAGTGAACATCCTTTAAAAATTCTTACTAAACGTTGAGTTAAAGAGCTTTCCTGTCTGTGTTACATCACAAATGTGTTACTTCCCTTAGTCTTCCTCTCTGGAGGAACACAGCAAGCATCAAGTGGTGGAATGGAAGAAAGCAATTCTTACTGCAGTGTTATCACTGTTTGTCTCTTTTTTACATGCTGAGGTTAATATGAGATTAATACATACATGAGATTAATATGCCTTGGAGAGATTAGAACGCCAAGATATTTGTAGTTCATCAAAATGGAAGCAGTGAATTGGGAGATTTGCTATATAAATGTGTCTGCGGGCCAGATTTGCTTAGCAACCCCACAGCTGTACTGCAGTAACACACTCGTTTTCTTTGTATCTTTCTGGACAGTCACACAAATAAAATATAGGGTCTTTTCCAGTATGTATGTACAACAATCAATCTGAACTACTTCAATAATATTTACAATAAACATCTGAGAGGGAAAATCTGGTATCAAGCCAACATTTTTCCTGGTAATCCTAATGAAAGACCAGATGATGATCTGAATTAAGATTTAACCCAGAGCCTTGATCCAAACTTTGCTGAACTAGGAGGATATTTTCATCCAAATTTAGGTCAGAAGTTTGCAGATTGTGACCTGTTTATGTAATGAGCCAAATCCCCACATTCAAAGAGTAACAACCTTTTCAGAAATTTCAGTTCCAGAGCTTGGGTCAGTCTCAGCCAGGTCCATTATTCCCTGGCTGCTCTGTTTGTACAAGTGTAAGAGTGGCTTGAATTATTTTTATAATACTGTTTGCTGTAAAGAAATGATAACCCACTTGTCAAGAACAGCATGTCTATAACATAAGAAATTAATCTTTTCATGCTGATTAGCTGCTCTTTGTAGCACTGATCCAAAGAAAAACTGCTAAATATCCCTTTAGTAATATATTCTTCTGTGATTTGCTTTTGAGGGGAGAAGAAAAAGAAAAGACTTAAGACTACTAGTAGCAATTAGCAATGTCTGCTAAATCAAAATATATTTTTTTTTCAGAAGGGAAAATAGATTATGAAATAATTATCTGGGCTAAAAACTGCATTCCAGAAATCCTTTGATATGTGTTTTCCTTCCCAAAGGGTTTGTAAATGAATGCATCATTTGCTGTGTCAGTGTAGGTTTATACTTCTTGGCAAAAGAAAAGTCCTGAAGAAAAAACAACAACAACAACTCTAATTATAATAAAATCTAACTTTAACCGCCAGCCTGCTGGAGGTGGTCTTAACATGAAAGGTTTAAACATTAAAGTCACATAGCACTACAATGGCAATATGACGGGCCTGGTATTGCTTACTGGAAACACTCCTGCAACCTTAATGTACTGTTGAACTGAGATAATTAAGTCCTAACGGATTAACCCAAGACTTTTGTGCAATTCTTCATCCTACTTAAGTAACCTTACCTTTGGTTTCCAATTTGGTATTGAGCATTTCCTTTTCATGGATTCTTCCCAAGTAGTTTGATCTTGCAGTTTCTGTCAATAGACCTCCTTCATTTTTCACAACAGCTTGGATTTACGCCTGACTTTTAACACTGACATTATTCTGTAGAGGCTCCCTATTGAACCATAAACAGGATGATGCACCTGTAAGAATAGCTGAGCTCTAACTTACTTCCGGAACTGTCTAATGGAAAAACACTGCTACCACGGGATCTTTAGCTAGATGCTCAAATTTGGGCAGGAAAAATCCAGCTCAGTGCCTTTCTTCTCCATATACAATGTTCTTCCTTCTTACTGCAAGAGGTGTTGGAACAAAACTCCTTATGGAGAGAGTCGTGGACAAGGGGAGTGAAAAACCTGTGATACCTTGTGCGTAAAGCAGAACCCCAGCACGATGGCACGCTTCAGAGGTGGGCATCTTTAAACAGACAAGGAAATGGTGACTTCCCTTTCCTTGTTATTACCAGCACTGCTAATAACTGCCCACGCTGTTGCAACACATGCTGGAGAAATCCTTTTTCTTGCAGGAGCTGCCACCTTACTGTCGCAGAAAGATTTCATTTCACCCTCTCCCTTCCATAGCACTGCCTGACGTGAGAGATGTTTGCTCCAGCAGCGTGATACAGCTGATGCTGAATGGCTGCACAGCCCCATTGCTTCAAATTCAGACGGAGGCCTCTCTGCGAGCAGTTTGCTGTGACTGAACGCCGGCACAGGCAAGTGTGGTCCCTACCCTGAGGGACTTGCAGTGGTACTGCAACGCTGCAGTAAAGCCCATTTGTGAAAGCCTGCTTGTCTCTGTGGAGGAATGACCGAACCCCATTATGCTATAGTCGCTTTTTGTTCCATTCTGCCTTTATTCTCTATTTGTTTCCATGGTAGCAATATGGAAACATTTGGATTTCTAATGTAAAATCAAGGAAAGAGACCATTTTTGCTGCCAGAAACCAGCTTGCGATGTACTGTGATATATTTTTGACAGCTGAACCTAAACCTGTTTCATAAAGAATGGATACGCTTGGTGTGAATGACAAAATTGGGAATTCTATTTTGTATGTTTCATAATGGGCCACTTGAACTGGGTTTCATGTGATTTATTTTGATATTTCTGCTCTAGCGTGGAGAAGATGTTTAGACTTAAACCATTGCATATCCAAAACAAGATGGTAATTGTACAGCAAACAATTAAGAATCTTCTACTTCTCTAAATTGCACTGCAATTTAGCTTAAGGTTATGTAATGCTAGACCATACCGTTTCTGTTTGGCACCACCCTAAACTGCTTCTTAATTTGTGTTCAGATGGAGCCCTCTTGTGTTTGCTAGGTTTCCTTACAACTTCCATTAAACCTGGGAGCTATTTTATTGACCTACATTCAGAAGACCAAACTCCAGAAGGGATAGTCAAGCTTCTCTCCTCTGGTCTTTACAAAACATTGTGTGGAATATCGTATCCAAATCCTAAAGCATCTTTTAAAAGAGATTTGGTTTGTTTTGAAGATGAGAAGTGAGAAAGAATTAAACACTAGCTCTGTCATAGTTACTCCATTGTTCAGTGGTAGCCATTGTAAACAATAGCTTAGTTGTTATTCTGAGTATTATTTATCATATTTATGATTCATCCCTGCATGCTTTCTATATTGAGATATTCAAAAGCTGCCTGGACATGGTCCTTAGCAGCCTGCTAGAGTTGACCCTGCAGGGGGGGTCAGAGCCTCAATGGCTCTGTGATTCTGTAATTCTACAACATCTTCCACATATGATTTTGAATCATATGGGTGATTTTCAAAATGACATGGAAATAGGTGGTATCCCTCAATGTCTTGTAATCTTGCTACAGGAGCCCCAGGTGAAGTGAGGAGTTGCAGTTAAAATACTGTTTTTCCTCCTGCTTCTGCTGTAGCCTCTTATCCAACTATGTGGAAAAGATCACATAGTCTGTGCACCAATCTGTGCTTCTGTTTTCCTTCTGCAGCCTTTAAACCATCTGTAAGACTATACCTATTTTGGTCTAGTGGTACTGTCACAGGACACCTTTACTCTAAGCAGCACTTAGAAGAAAGAGGGAGAGTGAAGAAAGCAGCCACCATGTGAAGGAGCAAAATCAAAACCAGAAACAAGATGAAACAATAGCAAAAAGAAAGAGAGAACAGTGTAGAAAAGGTGAGGGGGGAATGAAAATGCACAGAAGTGGTCCATGACAGTGCTGTGAAATGCTGAGGGAAACAAAGGTATGTAAGAAGCGCATCCATCACAGGAAAGATCTGGCACACAGAACTGTAGGGAAACACTGCCCTGAGCTACCTTTTCTCCCCTCTAAGTGCATCTGTAGTCTTTATTAATAATGTATGTATGCCGGGGTAGCAGATCTGTAAGTGCAGTGATTGTTGAGAAGGTTTAGAGACAAGAAAATACTTACATTTTGCATTTTAAAAGAAAGAGGAATTGGTAGTTGGCTCACTTCTACAATCACTGAAAATAAAAGTTGAGATCTGTCCCCACTTCCCTAAATTCTTTTCCAAAATTAACAGTAAACATACAGAATATGATTTTTACAAGGCAGCTTTGATTCCTCCAGCTTTAAGTTTTCCCATTAGTACTTTCAGAGAAGATGACATTAAAGGTAATAACATCAAAAACAAGTCAATGTGCTCACTCTAATTGTTTTTTTGACTATGAGAAACAGTTTAATTACATATCTGTGGATAGCCCAAATGTAGGCTAACCTAATAGTTCAGATTACTTTCATATAATATTAAACATTGTCTTTTCTTGAGAAAACTACCTCTGGGTTCTCTCCTACATGCATCACTGTAATAAACCACAAATTCCATACACCAAATTGAGTCAGAAAACAAAATCAAAGATTTTATCAAAAGAAGTCACACAGGAAGAAAAGGAATATTATTTGAACTGAATTCATTATAAGTATTCAGCTTTATGGTACTCATATGAAATACAAAGCTTTATTTAAGCATAGGAAAAAATGAATGTAACTTAGAAAGTACTATAGCAAAGGAAATCATGTGTTTGCTAAAGTTTTATCTGTATTTCAAAGGAAAATCCTGGATAGGCCATAGCTAACTATTCTGAATGATCCAAGTCAGTTATTCTCCTCTAAATCATAGAATCATAGGATGGCTTGGGTTGGAAGGGACCTTAAAGATCATCTAGTTCCAACCCCCTGCCATTGGGCAGGGATGCCACCCACTAGATCAGATTGCTCAGGGCCTCATCCAACCCCGTCTTGAACAGCTCCAGGGACGGGGCATTCACAGCTTCTCTGGGCAGCCTGTTCCAGTGCTTCACCATCCTCTGAGTGAAGAGTTTCCTCCTAACACCTAATCTAAATCTCCCCTCTTTCAGTTTAAAACCATTCCCCCTTGTCCTGTCATTGTCTGCCCAATGAGTAAAGTTGAACAAAGTTGCTCTCGATCTTTTTTATAAGCCCCCTTTAAGTATTGAAAAGCTGCAATAAGGTCAATAAGGCCTTCTCTTCTCCAGGCTGAACATCCCCAGCTCTCTCAGCCTTTCTTCATAGGAGAGGTGCTCCAGCCCTCTGATCATCTTAGTGGCTCTCCTCTGGACCCACTCTAACAGGCCCACATCTTTCTTGTGCTGGGGGCCCCAGAACTGGATGCAGGACTCCAGGTGGGACCTCACGAGGGCAGAGCAGAGGGGGACAGTCACCTCCCTCGACCTGCTGGCCACCCCTCTGTTGATGCAGCCCAGAACACAGTTGGCCTTCTGGGCTGCAAGCACACACTGCTGGCTCATGTTGAGCTTTCCATCCACCAGAACCCCCAAGTCCTCTGCAGGGCTGCCCTCAATGAGTTCTTCTCCCAGTCTGTACTCATGTCTGGGATTGCCCCCACTCAGGTGCAGCACCTTGCACTTGGACTTGTTGAACCTCATTAAATTCACATGGGTTCACTTCTCAAGCTTGTCCAGGTCCCTTTGGATGGCATCCCTTCCTTCTGTTGTATCGACTGCATCACTCAGGTTGGTGTCATCTGCAAACGTAGTGAGGGTGCACTCGATCCCATTTTCTATGTCATTAATAAAGATATTAAACAGTATTGGTCCCAAGACAGAACCCTGAGGGACACCACCCATCGCCGGCCTCCACCTGGACATAGAGCCATTGACCACCACTCTCTGGGTGCGGCCTTCAAGCCAATAAATGTCTTGAAGCCAATAAATGTTGGTCACCATCTTGCATGAGCTATGAGTATGCTACAGTGGTGGTTTGTAACTACCATACAAGAGAGTAAATATTTCTGGTTGCCCATGTTTACATTTACAACAGTGCAGGTAAATGCTTATGTGCTGGCAAACAAAAATCAACACTGTGACCTAAAGTATAATGAAAAGAATAGAAAAGAATAAAAGTAATTCACTCAGAATTGACAACAGTGAATAAGTAGATAAATGTTTGATAACTATTCATTTGAAACTTTCAAATGGTGCAAGCTCAATATATTTCAGAGATCTGACAGACTTTTGTCAGATATATTGCTTGATGTTCCATTGAAATATATATCCTCAAAGCAAAAACCTGCACAAAAATGTGGAGATACACTTGACACCTTTTGCTTAGGAAGCTGGCTACATTAAGGCCTGATTTCCTTTCTTTTCCTTGTCCTGATGCTCATTTGTTTTGTTTTGTTTTGTTCTGTTTTTCTTTGCAGAACCTTTAGAGAGCAGTAGCGCTATTATTTTGTGATACATTAGCTAAAGGGACAATGACATTACTACTCATCTATGGTCAGTCTGGATACATAAGAGTTTTTCCCATCATTTGTTTTCAACACAAACTGTATTATCCCTAGTAACTACTGTTTGCCAGTATAATTTTATTTCAGTCTGGCTGATAGTATCCAAATGTAGCCAGATTGTCACGATACAGGGTGTATGTACCATGATGGGTACAATCACAAAATGACAGATAACAAAGTCCCAAAAAGATCCCTTCTTAAAGAAGAAAATTAAATCTGATGACTTCTGTTATACATGTGGGGTACTGAAATACCAGACATCAAGTAATTTCACAGAGACTGTTTAGAAAGTCTCTGGCAGAGCAAGGAACTGAATGCGGATAGCCTCAATTCAGCCTCAGAATCATCCCTGGCCAGTCTTTTTTGAGAGATTTACTGGAAGAGAAATACAAACTCTGGTAGGAAAATGGCATGAAATGCCTAATGTCTGCCTACACTTTTAAAGACTTCTTTTTCTTCTGGAAGGAAATTAATAAAAATCTTTAAACGCAGACAACAGGATAGGGCTGAGGCTAGTGGGAATGCACATTATGAACACCCCTTCCAACCCTTCTCAACAATTTTTCAAAGGTTTATAATGACCAGGGACCAGTGCATGTCAGAGAGTGAAGAAGCCCATTGAATTCCTCTTACAGCTTTTAATAGCATTCATTCACACAGAGGGGCTAGAGGGGTTTGATTTTTTATAAGGGATGGAAATTTCAGTCACTTCAGTGGCTTGAAGGAGATTTTCTTTGGTCCGCAGACAATTCTAAAGGAGCTTTTATTACCTTTGTCTATGGTCTAACACCTAATCTACTGATGTAGTCTTTGTAGGGGATTAAAGAGTCTGTAGATCACTGAAGAAAGCGGAATCCTATCAACATCTCCTTCAATATTTTAAAAACTGACTCAACACTATATTTGAGATTAAGAATCACCAGCTTTAACAGAGGTAAATGAACTGAAAGGTTTATTTTCTTTATTTCTGATGTTTACACTGACAATAATAGAGCTACACTTCTCAGTCAGTCAGGCTGTCCATGAACTGACTTCAATACCCTAGGAAGGCTTTAACAGCATACTCATGTGATGGCTGCCACATAATTTTTGATTTTCAGCTCGTTTTAAAAAGACTCTTGTAAAAGTGCACAGCTAGGCTGTTGCAGACACATACTGCAACAGCATGATAATAGTGTACGTATATAATGATTCAGAACAGGAGAATTGGCTCAGAAAATAATAGGCTCTTATGTTGTTATCTAATCAATGGTGTCATGAGGTAGGATGTTCAGATATATGACCAAAGCAATTAATCTCAGAAAGCATTTTATGCTGAGGAATAAAATGCTGTATGTTGGAAGAATGCAGCAGATGTTATAATGGCTCCGTGCTATCATGTGGAACAAAACCTAGCAACTGGAACATGCTATGAAAATGAACTTAATTAAGGAGATCATTAGCAGTGCCTCTGTCAGCACCAAAATACTAAGATATCTCACTCATAGTTCAAAAGAGGAGAACACTGTACAGTAGCTTATACCCAGGATTGCATTCCCGATTCAAAAGCAATCAGCTAGGACGCCAGAGCAGCTACACATGCTCTTCTGAAGCAGACTGTTGTAGGCTAACCCCAGCCAGCAGATAAGCCCCACACACCAGTTTGCTCCCCTCACCCAGTGGGATGGGGAACAGAATCAGAAAGTTAAAAGTGAGAAAACTCACAGGTCGAGGCAGTTTAATAGGTAGAGCAAAAGCTGTGCACACAAGCAAAGCAAAACCAGGAATTCATTCACTACTTCCCATCAGCAGGCAGGTGTTCAGCCACTTCCAGGACAGCAGGGCTCGTCACACGTAGAAGTTTCTGGGGAAGACAAACGCCATCACCCTGAACGTCCCCCCCCTTCCTCCTTCTTTCCTCCAGCTTTCACTGCTGAGCACGGCACCATGTGGTTTGGGACATCCCTTTGGCCAGGCCAGCTGTCCTGGCTGTGTCCCCTCCCAGCTCCTGGTGCACTACCAGCCCCCTCACTGGTGGGGCAGCACGAGGAGCAGGAAAGGCCTTGGCTCTGTGTGAGCACTGCTCTGCAGCAACTGAAACACCGGTGTGTTTTCAATACTGTTTGGGTCACAAATCCAAAACAGCACTATACCAGCTACTATGAAGAAAATTAACCCTATCCCAGCCAAAACCAGTACTCATAGCAAAAACAACGTTGACAAAAAAAAAAAAAAAAAGCTAAAAACAAGGAATCTCTTAACACTCCTCTGTAATTTTTTCTTAAGGAATGCAAAACTATGCCGTGAATAGAAGTGATTAAAAGCCTGGACAGACTTATTGATTTTATTGGATACTAGTGATCAGGCCATTGGAGAGGAAAACCCTGTTTTTTTTGTTTCCTCACTTCCCTGTTCATGGACACACAGTAGAAGCTGGCATCTGAAAGAACCATTCATCGTGCACTTTGGCAATCCTGTAGAAAAGTCAAAAAAGCTAATCATGCTTTCAAAACTAATGACAACTGTTATGTTTTCCTGTTCCTCTGTTCCAGGATCTATTTCAAACATGATTTCAGCGACAGATTGAAGGATAAATATTCATGTCAAGTTATGAATGCCACTTGATTTGGAGGATAATGATAATTACAAACTTTTCAAACAAAGATTTTCCACGTTACTTTCAGTGAGGCACACCTTGTGAAGAAACTGCTGCTAAGCAATGAAAGAGCCATCAGGAGCCATTTACACTGGATGGATCCAGTGAGAGGTAAAAGAGTAAGAGGCTTTCCACCAGGACAGTCTGGTGTGTGAGCCCTCTCTGGAGAAGGGGAAAGGAGAAAAAGGGGAGAGGTTTCCAGAAGTTCCGGAGTAGGAAGGCTGGAGCAGAAAAGGTGTCATGTCTTTATATGATGTACATACTCTCTCCTGAAGAAGTTACTTCATCACCAGGAAAAGAAGCTAAAGTAACGCTGTGATTACACATTTAGCATGTGGGGCTTAAACAATTTCTGCCCTGACTATATATTCTTGACTCCCTCTTTGTGTAAGTGTGACTGCTTGGTAAATTGTATGAGGGAACAGAGCCAGCTAAGGAATGATCTTGCCAAAAAAGTACAAATTTGTTCACTGAGAGACTACACAAATATTTGGGCTGGAACAATGCAGGGTAGCAGTGGTGACTATGAATACTCTTGAATAATGAGGACTGGGGGATAATGAAGCTAGTACTGACACCAAAAGAAATAAATATACACCAAACTATGCTATAAAAGTAGATAAAAGGGACTCCATACCCCTTAAAAATGTCGACCAAACTGGCTTTGTTTGACAAGGCCTTCAATATAAACTTATTATTTTGCAGCAGGGCTCCTTATCTCCTTTTTTTCTAAAGCCAGATCAGTTCTCCCATACAGGTCATAACATGGCTACACAGGTAACTACCAGCACGTGGGAAAAGGCAGCACACAACATAAAATGGAACTTAGTGTATCACCAGTGACAACTGTGGTGGAGCATTGCAGACGCAGTCAGGAACATGTTTTCCAAGGATTTGCATTGGTATATGTGGAAAAATCTTATTTCCCAAGAAAACAAGTGGATACAATCATATTCCATGTATCAGTTAATACTCCCCTTTAACCTTTGAAGCCATTCAGCAAATGCAACTAAACCTGACAGCACTAGAAATACNATAGAAACTCTTTGCAGGGTTCATGAAATATAAAGATAAATACAAGGGATAGAACTCAATCACAGTGCCACTGAAGGACGACTGTAGCCTAATCTCCACACTTGCTAGGTAGGGGAAGGCATTATGAATGCTTCACTCTGGGATGCCTTACAGGACACCAGAATGCCCTCTTCTTCTCTCATGCTTAAAAAACTGGAAAGCCAATTAGACTACCTCCTTCCCCCAGCTGGGAAATTTATAATGTCTCTCTAGTGTATTGATTCTCTGCTATCTGATAAAAGGTATACTCACACTGTAGTCTTCTGTTATTTAATTAAAGACAATCAGAAGGGAGAAACAAATCTACATAGAACCAATATTTTGCTTCCCTCAAAGCTATTTGTTTGCTTACTGCCACACCTTTAAGACAGGACCTAGTAATGTCTCGCAGCCAAATGAATTCTATGGAAATAACTCCTAGGACAGGAAAAGAAAAGGTACTGGAGCACTGAGGTGTTGGCGCTGGGATGGAGTGACCGCAGAACACATTTTTTTTGTATGTAACAGGCCCAAAATGTGTCAGAGCCAATTGTTCATTAGACCATTAGCGTTAGTAGCAGTCTGCCTGGGAGGAGGAATATGCAGATCCCTCTCCCTTCCTCACAGGCAATTTCCTCAGCATGGTACCGTAGCTGTTGTTATTGTAGTTATGATTCCAACTCAGACACTAATAAATCACAATGTACAACTTTCCATGTTCTGCTGCCAAAAGAGGGTGTCAGACAGAGCTGGGAAATCCACATCTAGGAAAACTGAAATTCACCTTCCAGACCCAGTAGAGCAAAGATAGGATCCAGCAGCTGATTTAAAATACAGCTCACTGCAGTCAGTCCTGACTTTGTGACATATTGACAGCAAAGAAAAGTTAGAGTTAATTAGGAAACAAATTTAACCGTGGTCATCTTGATAGTCTCTTGCCAGAGGTTAGACCCCCACAAACACTCACTCACACAGGTGTTTTTTTAACCCATTTCAGACAAAATGAACTGTGTTAGTTTACGCAGCTCATTTTTGATAGCCTGCCTTTGGTTGACATGATGTACATGAGGAAATGTTTAGACAGGAGATAGAAACTCTCTGCAAGGTGTAGTGACAAAATCTGAGGACTGGCTACTGGCTACTGGCTTCTACTGGTACAGCTATTTGCAGAGGTCACATCTGTCTAGTAAACAAAATGTATAAGATTATACTTACAAAAGCTTGCCATTCTGAATGCTATCACTGTAAAAATTTGTTAGGAAAAAAAAAACACAAATTGTACCTGGGTATTTTTAAATACCAAAGTCTAGTTCACAGGCAGGCACCAGATGCTGTGATATGATCCTTCCCAGATGCAAAATCTCCAGAGGTTCCATGTCTACAAAATAAAAGCTACCCAGGAATATCCTATTTCATTTAATACTAGTCTTGGAAACTTGTCGTCTGGTCATTCCAGAATAAAGCGTAACCAGACAGCGCACATGTGTAGTCTCACAAGAAAGTGAAGAGCTCTTTATATTAAAGGGAACACAGCAGGCCAGGAACACTACCACAAATAAACAGAAAACCAGGTCATTCACTGGGTTCTTCAGAAGCACTCTCTGAGATTATTCTGCCTGTTAATGCATCAGGTCTATAATTTTATTTTCACAGCTGTATTAGATAGGCACTGCAGCAAGGTCACAGTTGTATGGCCAGATCTATGCTGGCTGCCACAGCAAGGGAAAGTGAAGACAGACATGATGACACAGGATTCTCACCGATCATCCAGTGTATTTTACCTGCTACCAGTGAGCACTGGCCACCTTCTTGCCTATGTATTGTGCTGGATTAGCTATTTCCCCCCAGGACTCCTGTGAACACTGTTCAGCTTTTGAAAGAGGAAAAAGAAAACCTCTCTGCAATCTTATTTTTTTCCTACTTTGTTTTAGGATACAGAATAATAGTATGTAAGACTTAGTGGGGATTTTCCACCATCTGCTATAAATAGCCTCTTAAGTGCAGTGCAAGAACCAAAGTTAGAAAATTAAATTTCCATGTCATCATGGGAGTGTGGGAGATGGTAAAGGAAGGGAAAGCAATTCAGAACCACGAGTCTGATGTCTAGGTAGCATGAAACAAACCAGGTCAATACTGCTTCTTTTTTCCAGCTAAGGTAGAAGAAATCACAAAGCTCTGATTTCTATGAACAATATGGACTTTGAATGACTCCTACAGTCTGATATAGAGTTTTAGAAGTTTAACCAGTTTCTCACTTTGCTTTCTGCTCTCGTGTTGGTAACTATTTCTCTTATTTAGATTACTGAAAGACAATACTGATGTCCAAGTTTGGAGAATAAACACCTTTCTGGATCCATTCACTTATCTTCTGTTACTTAAGAATGTTTCAGATTAGGGAATATACAGAGTGAAGGAAACTGAAAATATAAGCAGTAATGCAGACTTCATCATTTTCAATTCAGTTACTGAGTGTGTAAGTAGTGTTACTTGCATGATAGCATAGCCTGTGTTAGTAGGTTTGGTGTAGCTGAACACCACTAATTTCTTCAGCTCTAGATTTCTGTGCCACCAGGATTGGTGGCAGCCTTTTGTTCTCACAAATACCAAATGAGCTAGTGGTATATCTCCATGAAAAGGCCTCTGGAGACTTTCTACAGAGCAGTGTGAGCAGTGCTTTTGAGCCTTTGGCCCATGAGTAGTGCATTTCTACCAGAAACCATCCTCCATTTGGAAACTCCGTGAAATGCAGGCCCGTGCTCATCTGTATTTTCTGAAGAGCTTCTAATGGCCTTGGACAGGACGGGGCTGGGGACTCCAGGAGGTGCGGCAGCTCCCGGCTGCTGTGAGAGAGCTGCAGCCCAACCCAGCACGCAGCCAGCCCCCGGCACAGCCGCTGCCAGGTGACAGCACTGGCGGGGCCGCGGGGGAAGGAGCGAGGCAGCTCCTCCCGCAGACACCTGCAGCCCCCGCAGCCGCCACGCCATCACGTGGCCATGCTGCGCCACCCTCAGGCGACAGCGCCGCCAACGGCCCTAACGGCCGCCGCCGGCAGCGCGCCCCGCCCCCGCGGCCGCGCAGGCGCGGTGGGGAGGCGGAGTGCCCAGCCCCTCCCCACGACGCCCCGTGACCCCCGCGGCGTCCCGTAGCCGGAGCGCACGGGCAGGCTCGCCGCGCAGGCGAGATGGCGGCGCAGAAGATAAACGAGGCCCTGGAGCACATCGCGAAAGCGGAGAAATAGTGAGCGGGGAGAGAAGAGAGCGGGGAGCGCGGGGTGGCGAGCTGGCGA